>BSBK01012705.1:2500-60000 GCA_027943335.1 Chamaecyparis obtusa
GTAGGGGGCATGTTCTTATTGGCTGTCGCATGGCTACATGTCAGACTTTTCTGACATGAAATCGTGCGACCACTTGCCACATGTCCGCATGGGTCCCAGTCTTCTGCGATGTTCAATTTCTTGGTGGTTAAGTTTTCATTCCGCGACCTGGCGACCAACGGTTATCTCCTTTTCGCTTGATTCTGGCAGTTAAGCGGCTAACATCTAGCGACTAGGCTGGCGGTTAAGTTTTCCTTAGTCACCCGGTCGCATGATGGTGGGCCTAGATTTTCAAAGATTTTTGCAGGTGGGGTCTCTTCGGTGGTGACTGCACTGGTGATGATGTGGCAGCCTAGGGTTGGCTGTCGCATGATCGCATAGCCTAGTTTTTGGCTATGCAATCATGCGGCCACTTGCCACATGTCCCTGGGGCCCAGTAGCAGGTGATGGGGCATCTTGCGGATGCTAAGTGGTAGTGTTCTATTGGTCAGTGAGTGACAGATGTGGTGGTCTAATGGCCTTGTCGCATGATCACATGGGCCATTTCCATAGCTTGCAATCATGCGACAGAACCCCTGGTGTTGACTTCATGCAGTGTGGCGGTTCTCGATTGGTCGGTGGGTGGCAGCAGTCTTGCTGGTGGTTAAGGTTGGCGGGTTGTCACATGTTCGCATAGCCCATTTCTAGGTTATGCGATCATGCGACAGGGTGCCACATGTGTTGGGGCCCATCTATATTTGTTTGTTGGTCCTGTTGGCAGGAGGTGTCATGGCGATCTCTGGTTGGTTCGAGCTGGCAAGATGTTAAGGTTTGAACGCGGGCCTAGGATAGGGAATCTTAGCGGTGACATTGCAGCCGGTAGGGTGCATGGTAGCGGCTTGTCACATGTTCATGTGAGCCAGTTTTCCAGCTTGTGAACATGCAAAAAAATCTTTTGTGGCAAGCGGTAGCATCGGTGGTAATGGGAAATGGTGCGTTGCATGTTCGCATAGCCTGTTTGTGAGTTATTCGATCATGCGACAACTATTTGGCGTCACCGTTGTGGGGTTAGCCCGAGGTGTTCAAATGGTTAAAAACATGAAGCCTGGGAGTGCATTGTGACCATTTGCCTTCATTTTGAATCTCTGTGAATGTTTCTAGCGACTGAAAAGGACCGAAATTGATGGCAAAAAGGGCCAGAGTTGGTAAACTAATTTTCTCCACCGCTCCAGTGTGGTCCAGGGTGCTTGACAGTTGATTGCAGAGGGATTTGTACTGTGAGGAATGATTACAATCTTGGCTCGAGAAGTGTTTACAGCTAGTTGATTAGACTTTTTTGAGCTTGCATGCTGTGGCTTGACCCCTGTCATGTCTATGTTAATTCTACGATGGGGTTAGGTGATTTTGAATTTTTGAGTTGGAAGTGATCATGCTTGCGTTGTAACCCTGGTATAAAGGGATTTTTGTGATCATTTTCATGGGCATTGGGAGTTAGATTTTCAAACTTCTCTGGTTGTGAGTCTTCTGCCCAGTCTGAACTGTAATGACAATTTTTGGTATATTTTGACTATTGAAAGAAAGTTGTAGGTCTAAGCTGTAGTTTGCAAGTAGGGTTCTTTTGGATGGATTGTATACATTTAAGGATTCTTCACACTTAACGTAGGCACATGATTCTCATCTCTCCCTTGTGTCAACATAGATGAATTTTGAACTTTCCAGTTCATTGCATAACAATTTGTGTATAGGTCTTCATTCTTGAGTTCTAGTCCAGGATTAGATTAAATGATGCTCTAGATGGGACATAGATTCATCTCTTGTCTATGTAGGGATATTCTATAAGTAGTAGAGGAGATTGTAAATGTGTTTATGGCTTTGAATCTCAAGTATATCTCTGGTGTGTGTGTGTAGTTTGTCTAAGAAACCTTGCCCAATGGATGAGGCACTGGCCTAGATAAGTATTTCTTTGCTGACATGTCCTGATTGAGGTTGTTATGATTCAAAAACATAAATTAAGAACCATTCCTTAAGTTTTCAGCATTTGGTTGTATGTGGTTCTATCCCATAGTAATGGAGAATCAATGAGTGTGTGGTTAACACTTAGTACTTTCTTGCTATTCTGTTATTTGTTTTTCAAACCTAGTCTTTAGTGTGTGAAGTATAGTTTATACTGGGTTAGGTGCACCTGCCTTGGTTTTGCAGAGCCATAAGCAGAAGAGGGCAGTCGTGTACCTAGAGTTGGTCCAGTTATCCTAAGACCTCATTACATTTTGGAGCTAACCACCCCTAAAATCTATCTAAGGGTATACTGGCAGCCTATTAGAGCAGAAGCATCATTTTGGACACCAACACACCCTTTTGGCCATATCAAAACATATTGGTCTTTTTGACAAAATATCAGTACGCTACCTGTACCCCTGTAAATACACTATAAATGCCTAATAAATATGGTATTGTAGCATCTCACAGATCATCGATACCTCTCATGGGGTCTGAGTTATGAGGCTCAATAGTTTGCTGACCAATCATTCTTAGTGCAACTTTCAACTAACCCTTACTGCAAGTTTTGGCATCGAGCGAGACTGGCATGCCAAATTCAAACAAATTTGAATCTCCCAGAATGGAGAGAGGTTATTGTAGACCTCAGAAATGCCATCCTATAGCATCTCATAAATCTCTGATACCTCTCATAGGGTCTGAGTTACGAGCCTCTAAAGTTCACTGCCCAATCGTGCTTAGTGCACCTTGGGGACACTTTGGTCCGGCTTGGTCCGTAACATTCTGCTGACTCAGTAATGGAATTAAGATAATAGAAATGTAAGGATACAAAATTAAGACAATACAAATTATATAAGGATACAACATTCATAGTAAGGAAACACATTTTTTGCACTTTACATGGCATTAAGACAATACAAATGTGAGCTTTTAATATTTGCAAATCAACCCCATGGGCTCTTTTATATTTCAAATTTTGCATCTAATTTTTCATCAAATTTTTTAGATACGAAATTTGGCATCTAAATATGCACATTACATTCGATTGTTTTTTTTATATACAAAATTTGGCATCTAAATATGCACATTACATTCGATTGTTGTTTTTATATACAAAATTTGGCTTCTAACTATGCACATTACAATCGATTGTTGGTTTTATATACAAAATTTGACATCTAAATATGAAAATTAAACAATTATATATAAAAAATAAGTGTCCTTTCACCTCCAATCCCTGCATTTAGAAGGCAGAAGAAAAGTTAATAGAGAATATAAGAAATGCCCTTTTGGCATATAAATATGCAAATTACAGAACTATATTTTAACTTGAGTTGAACTTACCTATTGAAGTGCGCCTGAAGGGTCATCTCTTTCCTTGAGAGTATTCAGTATTGCTTCATGATCAACAGTACTAATAGTCCAAAGTTCCTTTGTCTTTGGTTTTCCTTGATGTTTCAACAACTTAACATTGTCTGCTATAACAAGGTGTGAATACATGAGAATGGTTTTGTGCTTCTCATAGTCTTCAAACGCTAGAATGCCATTATTTCTAATCATATATGTGCGCAACCATGTTCCTACAACAACATGTGACCCTGTTGGATATCTGAACATATCATCATCTGTCGTCAGTTGTGGAAGTTTCTATTTTCCTCATACACAACGTGCTAACCAGTAATCCGATCTCTCATCATTCCCTTCTAGTGCAACCAATACAAAAACATGTCCTAGCTATAGAAGATCTGAAAGATGGTCGTAGTCAAGTGAACAATCCATGTCATCATTTATTATAGAGACTATGAGAGATAAAGGAGTAAGATAATGTGGAACCCATGTATCAACCCACTCACTTGACTCACGCTGATCCCAATCACACTGAAGACAACTTGGACAATAACAAGCCAACTCTCGTGTCCAAATTGTCCATGTACCAGCATCTGAGCTTTGAAATGAATGCATTTTTGAAGAATCTTTCACAGTTTGACAATCCAACCTATCTCCTATTGTGCCCAACTCAACCAACCAAAAAAATCTGTGCATCGTTGAATCAAGAGTCCCCCCCCGTGACAATGCTGAAGTACACCAATCAACAATAGAATAGGCATCAATGAGTTCTACACCTGAAATCCTCAGTTGCTCCTTAACTAGAGCTCTCTTTACACATGAACTTGCTCCATCATGCTCCCCTTTTCCATGATTGGCCTAAAAAAAACTCCAAATATGAGGTACAACTCTCTCTACATGCATTCTACATAACCAATAAAACATACAAGCATTTTTTAATTGACCTGTGCAATTATTTGACCAAATGAGATGTCTATCCATAGCAAGATTATTTTCTTGCAACCACTCAAAATAATTCTCAAAGTAATGTTGGACAAACTAGGATGAGTGTGATCTATCATCACTCATATAAAAATGGTACTCTCTGATTATCTTCCGGTCATCTTCTGTACTATCAAGGGAATGTCTGTATGTTATGTGCACAAAAATAGAAACCTGAATAGAATTGTAATATTGAGCTTGCAACTTGTTTTGGGGCTGCAATTTATAGTTCTCTGAAAAGTCAACAATCAATATAATAGTGGCAATCAAGAAAGTGTCCTTACACATCCTAAATTGTTGATCCAATCTCTGAGACCCGTGACTATGCCTTGCATACTTGTAAAAAAGATTCTTCTTGAAATCTGAAATAAAATAAGCTACCTTGCATTCTTTAGTAACCAACTCACATCTAGAGCCTTCATCTCAACTTTTTAATGTATATTTAACAGTTTCATATACCTTTTTGTGGATAATTATCTTTCCAAAATCGTGTTCTTAGCCCTCATGAAAACATTCAACAAACTTCACTAGCCCACCACACTCTGAGCACTTGTCATTTAAGCAATCTTTTCTATAAAAGAAACATCCATCATCTCTATGACATAAAAAATGATCTAGCAAGTCTCTTGATGATTTTGGAAGAGCACTTGCACCACACTCATCCAACATTTCACTACTATGCAAAGTAGAATGAATGGATCGTAACAATTCATGGTGCATTGAAAACTACACATGATATTTTCAACAACAAGTATTTCAAATCTTAAGAGGCACACAAAAAAAAGCTTCAGGGCTTCAAAAGCTCTTTGTGATATTTGCAATGTTGGATGTGTCTCACAAATTTTTTTGAACAACATTGTTTGACTCACCTCCAAATAATGTTTGGGATGCGGGGTGTAGTCTCGAATGCCAATTCTCAACTTCAAGACATCCTTCACATTTGGTGACACTCTTGACTTAGATTTCCAAAATAGTTGAATTTAATCCTTCACAGCATTGGTAAGCTTCTTATCACAAAGTGAAAGTCTCCCACCATAAGCCCATGTATCATTTTGAAGAGGATCATCAAGTCATTCTCTTCTTGCAAGTGCTCTATCCAAAGTTTTACAATTTAGATTCAAGTCAACACAAGTTTGTCTCATCAAAAAAGCCTTTCTCAAATAAATGATGACTTACCAAAGAGGTTGTAATAACCCTCCTATCAGCTCTCTTATCTTTTTCCTTGGTAGTCTTCCCAATGGAATTGAGAGCACTAAAAAGATTTCTCACAATAATAGCATTCTGCTCCTTTTTCTTGTTCACACTAATCTTCAATTTGACTAGTATACGTCTCATCTTTTGCATCTTTAACAATTGCACAAACATTTGACATTGCTCAACCAACGTCTTGTGCCTAAAAAATTGATTAAAAAGTTTTGAAACCCACAACCGAATGATTCTTTCTGATCTCTTGCCATTGAAATTGCTCATTATGTTCTCATCAATTTCAAGTAACCATTTAGTTCTTCTTCAAGGTCTCAATTTTGAAGTTTGTCTTTCTTCCTCCGAAGGGACTTCATTTCTCATATAATTTGGAGATGTGTAACGTTGATTTGGTTCTTCTGCACCATTATCATTGTCAATTCCTTCATATTCAATCTGTGGACTATCATTGGTAATGTCCATACTTCCATTGGCCACATCTACATGTTCATTTTCAAAACCTACATTTTCATCTTCAAAACCTAAATTCTCATTTTCAAAACCTACATTTTCATATTCAAATTCATGTTCTTCACTTGAAACCACATTCAAAGGTGGGTCTATGCTGACATCTTCATTCATATTTAACATTCCTTGTCTCTTACTCCAATGGGCAACCCTATCCATTTCTCTATACACTTCAACATCTTCGTTTGTGAGTCTCCTCTTCCGTTTATGCTTTCAACGACTACTACTCCCCATAGTTAGACCAAAAAGTAGATGCAAATACCTTTGGTAATAGAGAAAATTTTCAAAAAAAAGGATGAAATACCTTTGGTAATAGAGAAAATCACCCCCAAAAAAGATGAAATACCTTTGGTAATCGAGAAAATCACCCCACAAAAAGATGAAATATATTTGCTAATAGAGAAAATCACCCCAAAAAGAGATGAAATACCCTTGGTAATCGAGAAATTCAGCCCCAAAAAAGATGAAATACCTTTGGTAATAGAGAAAATCACCCCAAAAAGTGGTTTTTTGTCTTCCCGCTGCAACTCAAATCCCGTAATTTAGGAAAAACACGTGACTCTATAGAGGGACCTAGAGAATCTTGTTTTTTTTCTAACACCAGTGAAACGAATCGGATATACAATATCTCTCTCTCTCTCTCTCTCTCTCTCTCTCTCTCTCTCTCTCTCTCTCTCTCACCTAGAGATAGAGAGAGGACCCCTTAGGACACACTTGAGGGTTCTAATGTGTAGAATTGGGTCATGAGGACTTCCTAGGGGTCCTAACATGTAATAAGGCATACTAGGACCCCAAGGAAGTCCTCATGACCCCGTTTGACACATTGGGATGTTCAAGTGTGTCCTAAAGAGTCGTAGGACCCCTTAGGACACACTTGAGCATTAAAATGTGTAGAATGGGGTCATGGGAACTTCCTAGAGGTCCTAACATGTGATAAGGTGTACTAGGACCCCTAGGAAGACCTCATGACTCCTTTCGACACATTTGAATGTTCAAGTGTGTCATAAAGGGTCGTAGGACCCTTTAGGAAACACTTGAAGGTTCTAATATGTCGAATGGGGTCATGAGGACTTCTTAGGGGTCTAATGTGTGATAAGTCATACTAGGACCCCTTGGAAGTCCTTATGACCCTTTTTGACACATTTTAATCCTCAAGTGTGTCCTAATGGGTTGTAGGACCCCTTAGGACACACTCAAGGGTTCTAATGTGCTTAATGGGGTAATGAGGACTTCCTAGGGGTTCTACCACGTAATAAGGTGTACTAGGACCCCTAGGAAGTCCTCATGACCCCTTTCAACACATTTGAAGGTTCAAGTGTGTTCTAATGGGTCGTAGGACCCCTTAGGACACACTTGAGGGTTCTAATGTGTCGAATGGGGTCATGAGGACTTCCTAGGGGTCCTAACCCATGATAAGTCATACGAGGACCCCTAGAAAGTCCTCATGACTCCTTACAAAACATTTGAATGCTCAAGTGTGTCTTAAGGGGTGGTAGGACCCCTTAGGGCACACTTGTGAGTTCTAATGTGTCAAATGGGGTCATGAGGACTTCCTAGGGGTCCTAACATGCGATAAGGTGTACTAGGACCCCTAGGAAGTCCTCATAACTCCTTTCAACACATTGGAAAGCTCAAGTGTGTCCTAAAGAGTCGTAGGACCCCTTAGGACACACTTGAGCATTGAAATGTGTCGAATGGGGTCATGGGGACTTTCTATGGGTCCTAACATGTGATAAGGTGTACTAGGAACCCTAGGAAGTCCTCATGACCCGTTTCAACACATTTAAATGCTCAACTATGTCCTAAGGGGTTATAGGACCCCTTAGGATACACTTGAGGGTTCTAATGTTTCGAATGGGGTCATGAGGACTTCCTAAGGGTCCTAACATGTGATAAGGCGTACTAGGACCCCTAGTAAGTCCTCATGACCCCTACGACACATTTGAATGCTCAAGTGTGTCCTAAAGAGTTGTAGGATCCATTAGGACACACTTGAGCATTAAAATGTGTCGAATGGGGTTGTGGGGAATTCCTAGGGGTCGTAATGCATGATAAGGCATACTAGGACCCCTAGGAAGTCCTCATTTCCCCTTTCAACATATTTGAATGCTCAAGTGTGTCCTAAGGAGTGATAGGACCGCTTACGACACACTTGAGGGTTCTAATGTGTTGAATGGGGTCATGAGGACTTCCTAGGGGTCCTAACATGTGATAAGTCATACTAGGACCCCTAGGAAGTCATCATGACTCCTTTTGACACAGTTGGATGCTCAAGTGTGTCCTAAGAGGTTGTAGGACCCCTTAGGACACACTTGAGGGTTCTAATGTGTAAAATGGGGTCATGAGGACTTCCTAAGGGTCTTAACACATGATAAGCCATCCTAGGACCCCTAGGAAGTCCTCAAGACCCCTTTCAACCCATTTGAATGCTCAAGTGTGTCCTAAGGGGTCCTAGGACCCCTTATGACACACTTGAGGGTTCTAATGTGTCGAATGGGGTCATGAGGACTTCCTAGGGGTCCTAACATGTGATAAGGCATACTAAGACCCCTAGGAAGTCCTCATGACTTCTTACGACATATTGGAATGTTCAAGTGTTTCCTAAAGTGTCATTGGACCCCTTATGCCACACTTGAGGGTTATAATGTGTCGAATGGGGTCATGGAAACTTCCTAGCGGTCCTAACATGCGATAAGGCATACTATGACCCCTAGAAAGTCCTCATGACCCCTTTTGACACATTTGAATGCTCAAGTGTGTTATAAGGGGTTGTAGGACACCTTAGGACACACTTGAGGGTTCTAATGTGTTGAATGGGGTAATGAGGACTTCCTAGGGGCCCTAATGCGTGATAAGGAATACTAGGATCCCTATGAAGTCCTAATGACTAATTTTAACACATTTGAATGCCCAAGTGTGTCCTAAGGGGTCTTAGAACCCTTTAGGACACACTGGAGGGTTCTAATGTGTTAAATGGGGTCATGGGGACTTCCTAGGGGTCCTAACGCATGATAAGGCATACAACGACCCCTAGGAAGTCCTCATGACCCCTTTCGACACATTAGAACCCTCAAGTGTGTCCTAAGGTGTCCTACAACCCCTTAGAACAAACTTGAGCATTGAAATATGTTGAATGGGGTCATGGGAACTTCCTAGGGGTCCTAACACATGATATGGTGTACTAGGACACCTAAAAAGTTCTCATGACCCCATTCGACACATTTGAATGCTCAAGTCTATCCTAAGGGGTTTTAGGACCCCTTAGGATACACTTGAGGGTTCTAATGTGTCGAACGTGGTCATGAGGACTTCCTAGGGGTCCTAATGTGTGATAAGGCATACTAGTACCCCTTGGAATTTCTCATGACCCCTTTTGACACATTTGAATGCTCAACTATGTCCTAAGGGGTCGTAGGACCCCTTAGGACACACTTAAGGGTTCTAATGTGTTGAATGGGCTCATGAGGACTTCCTAGGGGTCCTAACACATGCTAAAGTGTACTAGGACCACTAGGAAGTCCTCATGACTCTTTTCAACACATTTGAATGCTCAAGTTTGTCCTAAGGGGTCCTAGGACCCCTTAGGATAAACTTGAGCTTTCTAATGTGTCGAATGCAATGATGAGGACTTCCTAGGGGTCCTAGTACACCTTGTCACACGTTAGGACCCCTAGTAAGTCCTCATGACCCCATTTGACAGATTAGAAAGCTCAAGTGTGTCCTAAAGAGTTGTAGGACCCCTAGGACACACTTGATCATTGAATTGTGTCGAATGGGGTTATAGGGACTTCCTAGGGGTCCTAACATGTGATAAGGCATACTAGAACCCCTAGGAAGTCCTCATGACCCCTTTTAACACATTTGAATGCTCAAGTGTGTCTTAAGGGTTGGTAGGACCTGTTAGGACACACTTGAGGGTTCTAATGTGTCGAATGGGGTCATGAGGACTTCCTAGGGGTCCTAATGGGTGATAAGGCATACTAGGACCCCTAGGAAGTCCTCATGACATCTTTTGACATAGTTCAATGCTAAAGTGTGTCCCAAAGAGTTGTAGGACCCCTTAGGGCACACTTGAGTGTTGAAATGTGTTGAATGGGGTCATGTAGACTTCCAAGGGGTCCTAACATGTTATAAGGCATACTAGGACCCCTAGGATGTCCTCATGACCTATTTCGACATATTTGAATGCTCAAGTGTGTCCTAAGGGGCCATAGAACACCTTAGGACACACTTGAGGGTTATAATGTGTCAAATGGGGTCATGAGGAATTCTTATGGGTCCTAACGCATGATCAGCCATACTAGGATGCCTAGGAAGTCCTCATGACCCCTTTCGACACATTTGAATTCTCAAGTATGTCCTAAAGAGTCGTAGGAACCCTTAGGACACACTTGAGAATTGAAATGTGTTGAACTAGGTAATGGGGACATCGTAGGGGTTCTAACACATGGTAAGGCATACTAGGACCCCTAGGAAGTCCTCATGACCCCTTTGGACACACTTGAGGGTTCTAATGTATCAAATGTGGTCACGAGGACTTCCGAGGGGTCCTGACATGTGATAAGGAATAATGGGACCCCTGGGAAGTCCTCATGATACCTTTCAAAACATTTGAATGCTCAAGTGTGTCCTACAAAGGTGCTAATGTGTTGAATGGGGTCACGAGGACTTCCTAGGGGTCCTAACACATGATAAGGTGTACTAGGACCCCTAGGAAGTCCTCATGACCCCTTTTGACACATTTGAATGCTCAACTATTTCCTAAGGGGTCGTAGGACCCCTTAGGACACACTTGAGAGTTCTAATGAGTTGAATGGGGTCATGAGGACTTCCTAGGGGTCCTAAAGTGTGATAAGGTGTACTAGGACCCCTAGGAATTCCTCATGACCCCTTTCGACACATTTGAATGCTCAAGTGTTTCCCAAGGAGTCGTAGGACCCCTTAGGACACCCTTGAGGGTTCAAATGTGTCGAATGGGGTCATGAGGACTTCCTAGGGGTCCTAACATGTTATAAGACATACTAGGACCTCTAGGAAGTCCTCATGACCTGTTTCGACAGATTGGAATGCTCAAGTGTGTCCTAAGGCATTGTAGGACCCCTTAGGATAGACTTGAGTTTTCTAATGTGTGGAATGGGCTCATGAGGACTTCCTAGGTGTCATAATGCATGATAAGGCATACTAAGACCCCTACGAAGTCCTCATGACCCCTTTAAAAATATTTGAATGCTCAAGTGTGTCGTAAGGGGTTTTAGGACCCCTTAGGACATACTTGAGGGTTCTAATGTGTCGAATGGGGTCATGAGGACTTCCTAGGGTTCCTAACTTGTGATAAGGCATACTAGGACCCATAGGAAGTCCTCATGACACCATTTGACACATTTTAATGCTCAAGTGTGTCCTAAGAGGTCGTAGGAGACCTTAGGACACACTTGAGGGTTCTAATGTGTCTAATGGGGTCATGAGGACTTCTTAGGGGTCCTAACATGTGATAAGGCATACTAGGACCTTTAGGAAGTCATCATGACTCCTTTCAACAAATTTGAATGCTAAAGTGTGTTTTGAAGAGTCGTAGGACCCCTTAGGACACACTTAAGCATTGAAATGTGTTCAATGTGGTCATGGGGACATCCTAGGTGTCCTAACGCGTGATAAGGCATACTAAGACCCATAGGAAGTCCTCATGACCCCTTTTGACACATTTGAATGCTCAAGTGTGCCCTAAAGATTCGTAGGACCCCTTAAGAGACACTGGAGAATTAAAATGTGTCGAATGGGGTCAAGGGGACTTCCTAAGGGTCCTATCACATGATAAGGCATACTAGGACCCCTAGCAAGTCCTCATGACCCCTTTCGACACATTTGAATGCTCAAGTGTGTCCTAAGGCATCGTAGGACCCCTCAGGACACACTTGAGGGTTGTAATGTGATGAATGGGGTCATGAGGACTTCCTAGGGGTCCTAACACATGATAAGGCATACTAGGACCCCTAGGAAGTCCTCATGACCCCTTTTGACACATTGAAATGCTCAAGTGTGTCCTAAATAGTATAAGGACCCCTTAGGACGCACTTGAGGGTTCAAATGTGTCAAATGGGGTCATAAGGACTTACTAGGGGTCTTAACATGTGATAAGGCATACAAGGACCCCTAGAAATTCCTCATGACCCCTTGTGACACATTGGAATGCTCAAGTGTGTCCTAAAGAGTTTTAGGACCCCTTAAGAGACACTTGAGCATTGAAATGTGTCGAATGGGGTCAAGGGGACTTCCTAAGGGTCCTATCACATGATAAGGCATACTAGGACCCCTAAGAAGTCCTCATGACCCCTTTCGACACATTTGAATGATCAACTATGTCCTCAGGGGTCGTAGGATCCCTTAGGACACACTTGAGGGTTCTAATGTGTTGAATGGGGTCATGAGGACTTCCTAGAGGTCCTAACACGTGATAAGGCATACTAGGACCCCTAGGAAGTCCTCATGACCACTTTCGACACATTTGAATGCTTAAGTGTTTCCTAAGGGGTCATAGGAATCCTTAGGATAGACTTGAGGGTTCTAATGTGTCGAATGGGGTCATGAGAACTTCATAGGGGTCGTAATGCGTGATAAAGCATACTAGGACCCCTAGGAAGTCCCCATGACCCCTTTCAAAAAATTTGAATGCTCAAGTGTATCCTAAGGGGTCGTTGGACCCCTTAGGACTCAATTAAGGGTTCTAATGTGTCGAATGGGGTCATGAGGACTTCCTAGGGGTCCTAACGCATGACAAGGCATACTAGGACCCCTAGGAAGTCCTCATGACTCCTTTCGACACATTTGAATGCTCAAGTGTGTCCTAAAGAGTCGTAGGACCCCTTAGGACACACTTGAACATTGAAATGTGTCGAATGGGGTCATGGAGAATTCCTAGGTGTCCTAACATGTGATAAGGCATACTAGGACCCCTAGGAAGTCCTCATGACCCCTTTTGACACATTTGAATGCTCAAGTGTATCCTAAGGGGTTGTAGGACCCCTTAGGACACACTTGAGGGTTATAATGTGTCGAATGGGGTCATGAGGACTTCCTAGGTGTCCTAACACTTGATAAGGCATACTAGGACCCCTAGGATGTCCTCATGACCCATTTTGACTCATTATAATGGTCAAGTGTGTCCTAAAGAGTCGTAGGACCCCTTAGGACACACTTGAGCATTGAAATGTGTTGAATGGGGTCATGGGGACTTCCTAGGGGTCCTAATGCATGATAAGGCATATTAGGACCCCTATGAAGTCCTCATGAGCCATTTAGACACATTTGAATGCTCAAGTGTGTCCTAAGGGGTCGTCGGACCCCTTAGGACACACTTGAGGGTTCTAATGTGTCGATTGGGGTCATGAGGACTTCCTAGGGGTCCTAACATGTGATAAGGTTTACAAGGACCCCTAGGAAGTCCTCATGACCCCTTTCAACACATTTGAATGCTAAAGTCTATCCTAAGGGGTCATAGGACCCCTTAGGAAACACTTGAGGGTTCTAACATGTCAAAATTTGTGACCCCTTAGGATAGACTTGAGCATTCAAATGTGTCAAAAGGGGTCATGAGGACTTCCTAGGGGTCCTAACGCATGATGAGGCATACTAGGACCCCTAGGAAGTCCTCATGACCCCTTTCAACACATTTGAATGCTCAAGTGTGTCCTAAGGGGTCTACGACCCCTTAGGACAGACTTGAGTATTCAAATGTGTCGAAAGAGGTCATGAGGACTTCCTAGGGGTCCTAGTACGCCTTATCACACGTTAGGACTCCTAAGAATTCCTCATGACCCCTTTCGATAGATTAGAACCCTCAAGTGTGTCGTAAGGTGTCTAAGGGGTTGTAGGACCCCTTAGGACACACTTGAGGGTTCTAATGTGTCGAAAGGGGTCATGAGGATTTCTTAGGGGTCCTAATGTGTGATAAGGTGTAATAGGACACCTAGGAAGTCCCAATGACCCCTTCCGACACATTTGAATGATCAAGTGTGTCCTAAGGGGTTCTACAACCCCTGAGGACACTTTTGAGGGTCCTAATGTGTTGAAAGGGGTCATGGGGACTTCCTAGGTGTCCTAGTACCCCATATCTCACATTAGGACCCCTAGGACTCCTCATGACCTCTCTCTCTCCATCTCTCTCACATCTAGAGCTTTCACCTCCTCTTTTTAATGTATATTTAAAGGTTTCATATACTTTTTGTGGACAATGTACCTTAAATGTTCATACATCAATTTTTATGCCACTGTTAGTTTCTAGAACATATGATGAGCGCACGGTGGGTCTTCAGTTGTGTGAAATTTCTTTTCGAGAGTTAAAAAATTGATTGATTGTATTCAATCGAGGGGAAGTCCATTGACATCTACTTAAGTAGAGTCAGAATGTCGAAATTACAAGGAGTCTATAGAAAAATCCCATCCTGGATATTTTCAAGAGGGTTTGGGCTGAAACTTTCTGTCCTCAAATCAACTATGCAGGTATTTTTTTGAAATCATTTTGTATATCATTTATAATATAATACATACTAATATAAAAAATTATATTATAATATTTATGCTTTGCTATTATTATTTAATATTAATTTTTAAAATGAAATTAATATTGACATAACAAAAGTATAATTTAATATCAAACTTGAATTAATATTAACATAAAAAGAATACAACTTAATTTATAAGACAATTAATATTACTATTAAAAAATACATTTTTTTTAAAACTTGAATTTGGAGAAAGCGGGTCAATTGAAATTTCAAAATAGGTGGGCTTTTTTGGATATCCGATAGTTTTGGATATCTGAAAATATCAGATATCCAATTAGGCTTGGTATTTGCTTCAACATTATGCAACATGGGTGGTCAACCCTTTAGGCATGTTTCAGGAGATAGTTCTTGATACCGAGACTTCGACCATGTAGCTGACAACTATTTTTTCACCTGAAATTGATGAATGATAAGGGTTTCTTAAAGACATTATCAAATTTCCATCGATATAATTGCTGTCAAATTTTGAGTTCTGTAAGTAATTATTACTTATTTTTCAATTGAGTTATCTTTAAAGTTGTAACTGACATACTGATTGAAAAACAACTATAACTTTCAAACCATTTAACCTTTTTGAAATCTGAAACATGCGTCACATTCTATGCTCCGGCTACTATAAGAAATTTTTTTTTTTTGAATTTGGTAAAATTTTGAATTAGTTAAGGTGGTCAAACACGAGAGTTTTTTTATTCTGAAAAAGTTGTAGCATAAAATTCATAATTAATTATTTATTTGACCAAAAATTACAAAAAAATATGTGTCACATCTGGGCATGAGTCTACTACTTATATCTATAATCTTGGGAAAATATATCATCATTTGATTGTGATTAAGGTGGTCAAACATACATGTACTTTTTATCTTTTCCCTAAAATTTTTGTAGTACTGCATTGAAATCTAAATTTTTTAACAATTAGACAAAAAAAAATTCAAACAAGGGCTAGTAGTTTAGAAACTGCATTCAAGTTCCTACAGATTCTATTCTTACAACTTTTTCACATAAGGTTCATAACATGTTCAACCTTTTACATCAAGTTGACTAACCCTAATTTTCTAATTTTTCATTGCCACTTAAGGCCATAGTTTGGTATACCATGATCCCGCCCATACCCATTAGTTCATTATTAGTTATTACTATATTTATATACTTACATATGGACATTGGTTCTAGAAGGTGGTTTTAGCCTTTTAGAAGGTGGAGTTAACCTTCACATTGGGCAAGTTGCTTAGAGAAAATAAAATCTCATCTTATCAACTACTAACAGGGTTGCTAACTCAAAGAAAAGAGTTTGTCCTTTAATAAGGACTTTGTATTGGTTTTATTTATTTTCTCCTAATAGGGCATGATCTTGTGAATGCGATACTTTATTACTAGTGCATTATATTGTGGGTTTCATCCTCACTAGGGTTTTTCCCTTAACACGGTTTCCTCGACAACAATTCATGGTGTTTTGATTTGTGTTACTTTTGAGGTTTTAAATTTGCATTTAATGTTTTGATGTGAAAAAATAAATTTTATATTAAGGTCATACAACTATTTCACATCTCCTCAAGAAGTTTTATCTAACAATTAGTATTAGAGCTCTTGGTCCTCAGAGAGAAATCTTGACCACTTGAGGTGATCTGAAGATGGCTTACTACAGGAAGGAGAGTCCTAAATTTGATGCTGAAAATTTTGACAGTTGGAAGAATAAGATGAGGACACATTTGTTATGCCTAGGAATAGATGATTGGATGATTACAAAAAATAATGAAAATATTGTTGTAGAAAGTGATTTTCCTAAGGCTACTAATGATGATTTTCAAATAAGACATTTTCTTGTATTATGGTTGAAAGGGAAGCTTTGATAAGCACACTATTTGAAGAAGAATTTATACAAGTTAAGGACATTGATTCAACTCATGAAATTTGGGAAATACTTTAAGCAATTTATGAAGGAGATAAGTGCACCAAGCAGGAAAAGTTACAAAACTAGAAGACAAAGATGGAAAATATAAAAACAAGAGAAGATGAAAATGTCAGAGCTTATGTTCAGAGGGTCTCAGAAGTTGTTATAGGGATTAGAAATTTTGGAGGCACTTATATTGAAGAAGAGGTCATTGCAAAGATTATGATTTCTCTGAAACCTTCTTACAAGAAGAAAGCACATGCAATTATAGAGATCATTCCATTGACTCAAGGATTTAATAGAGAGATGTTGATAGATAAGTTAACTACCTTTGAGGCTATAGAATTACAAGATTCAATACCTAAGACATAAATTGCATTCAAGGAAACTATTCATAATGACTAAAATACCTCATCAAGCCTTGCGATAACTAGTAGAGTCAACAAATATCTTGATCTTGGAGATTATGGATATGAACTAATGAAAATACATGAGGATGATAGGAAGATGGATGAACTTGTTTCTTTAATTGAAAGAAAGGAGAAAAGAGGTAGGGTAAATTTAAAGGAAAATTACCTTTGAAATATTTTTCTTGCAATTAGGTTGTTCACTTTATATCTAGATGTCCTACAAGGCTCTCTAAAAATAAACCTAAGTTCACTAGGCTAGATTTATATGATGAGGAATGCTATTATGATAGTGAAGGTGTTTTTGATGATGATCCAATATTATATGAGATTGGGTTTGTAGCCATAAAGGATGATGAGCCTTTCATGAAGAAAAGGCCTTAGTGTTACATGTTGAAAGAAAATCTGAATGGATCATTGATAGTGGATGCTCACATCACATGACTAGTGATAAAGATGAGTTTTTTTTAGTTAAAAATGCATGATGGTGGAGTTGTTAGATTTGGTGATAATACGAGCCTAAAATGATTGTTGGAGTAGGATCTATTTCTCTATATGGAAAGACTAATACCGATGATGTATTTCTTGTTGATAGGCTTAAACATAACTTGTTGAGTGTTGGAGAGGTTATGGAAAAAGGGTATTAGGATATACAAGTTATGGATAAAGGGTATCAATAAATACACTGATGCAGATTGGGCAGGATGTATTGATGACAGTAAGAGCACCAGTGGTGGTGGATTCTTCCTTGGAAAGAGATTAGTCTCTTGGTTAAACAGAAGCAGGATTATGTTGTTCAATCTACTATTGAATCAGAGTATGTGGTTGATAAATTAAATTGTTCACAAGTTTTTTGGATGAAGTAGATGTTGAAGAATATTGGAATAAGCTTTGAAGAACTAGTTGTGATTCATTGTGCCAATACACTTGTACAATCAATATGTCCAAAGATATTGTTATGCACTCAAAAACCAAACATATTTCAATCAAATATCATTATCTGAGAGAGAAAGTTGTAGAAAAGGAAGTCAGAGTTGAGTATGTCAGTACAAAGGAGCAATTAGAAGATATATTCACTAAACTTTTCCCAAAAGATACCTTTGAGTATCTAAGAGGTATGCTTTAGGAGTAAAATCCTCCTTGCAATAACTAGATGATGCAAGAATACACTAGACTAGTAGCTATTAGAGCTTTATTCTTTTCTAGACTTGATGCTTGGATGAACTCCTCAAGGGGAGTGATCACAGGACATAACAACACTTATCTGGGTGATTGACACCTGTTTGTAGGCAGGAAGATTTAAAAAAGATACACCTTAGAACGGTGGGATATTTAGAAGGAAAAGTGTCAAAGGGGGAGAAATAAAAGAAAAACCCTTATTGGTTTAGGGGGAGTTGTGTAGAGGATGTTGAGATGGATATTGGATTGACATTTTTTCACATATATTTCCATCAATGTCAAATGGGGAGATTTTTGAAATTTTTTCTTGACATGTGTTTTCATTGATGTCAACATATTTATCAGAAGATTGATTGTATATGATGTTGTAGTAAAAATAGTTAAGACAAGAATAGGAAGAATCATCATGGTTGTACAAGCTATGTATGACATGTCTAACTCCACGAGCATGGATGTAAATTTTAGGAGTTTATATCTTATATCTAAGATTGAACACAATCATTTAATTAGAGGAATAAGTTAGAATAGTTTTGGTACAAACTGATCACAGGAACATAAATAGAGGTTTGTAGTAGAGTCAGTCTCTAAATTTCTATGTTTACTTGGATGTGAGATGGATTTATGTTATGTGTATTCAGGTTATTATAGAAGACTCATTGAGGAATAATTTCCCTTAATCCTAGATCACTGCACTCTTGGTGATTTTAGCTGTAGCGTGTGACCTTGTGAGGTCTTTTTTGGTGTCGACCTATGGGATGTGGCATTTTCTACCTTGTGAAAATATAATTTATGGATTATAGAGTATGCTAGATAAGTGATCTTTGTTATTTTCTTACCCAAGATCTTGTGTATCTTGATAAGAGTTTACGTAAACATTTTTATTAGGAAATTCCAATTTGGTGCCGACCTAATAAATCATTTGTATCTTTATAAATGAGTGAAACAAGTGATTCAAAGATGGTGTGGATGTGAAGAGGTGGATGTGAGGACTGTTGGATGTAGAGAAGACATTGTGATTATTGTACCCCATTGGAACTATTTTAACAAAGGAGTTGTTGTTAGTTAGTTCATTATCAGTTATCAGTATATTTATATGCTTACATTTGGATAGTGGTTTGAGAAGGTGGGTTTAACCTTCACAAGGTGGATTTAACCTTCACATTGGGCAATCTTCTCTGAGAGAAGAAAATCTCATCTTATCAACTGCTAACATGGTTTCTGACTCAAAGAAAAGAGTGTATCCTTTAGCAGGGACTTTGTACCAATTCTATTTATCTACTCCTAATAGGGAAAGGTCTTGTAACTAAGATACTTTATTACTAGTGTATTATATTTTGGGTTTCATCCCCATTGGGGTTTTTCCCATAACAAGGTTTCCTCAAAAATAATTCATGGTGCTCTAATCTATGTTACTTTTGAGGTTTCAGATTTGCATTTAATTTTTTTCAATGAAAAGATATATTTTATGTTAAGTTCATGCAACTGATTCACCCCCCTCTCAGTTGTATCTAACAGTTTTCTCACATGCTATTTCCTTGGTGGATGTGTATGCAATATGTAGATACATAGACAAGGAAAGCGAACTGTTTGATAGAATGCTTCAAAAGGATTGGGAGTCATTGACATCACTACAATGATTGTAGGATATGTACAAAATTGATTTTTTGAAAATTCTTTATAAATTTTCATGTAAACACAATTGGTACCTATGTAAAGTTTGGCTTGGCAATCTTTGCGAACATCACCTTTGCCTGTGTTACGATGGAGCTTTGGAAGGGATTTTTTTTTCAAATGATGAGTAAAGCTACACTTGGTTGCAATGTGGTGTGAACAAGAAAAAAAATTTCTCTAAAACTTAGGTTCAACTTTCTTATCAAATATTTTGTATAAAATACTAAGAATTTAGTCCAACTAGTTGATTTGATTCCATGAGATTCCATTGTGGAATAAAATGTTCCACATCAATCATTATCATTTTATATTTCTTTTTATATATTAAATAATCAATATTTCTATTTTTTAAAATCATAACAAAATAAATTATTTTACTTATGCTATCATTGAATGATGGCTAATGGTAATAGGTTATTAATGTTTCTTACATATGAGATTAATTATTATAGATATTTAGATTTAATTTTGGGTTAATCATTTAATTTCAATTCCTAGAGAATCTCATGAAATTCATATGGACAGACACATATTAATGTGATGGACATATTTCATATTTTTATCCTGAAATCACAAGGAGAGTCCAATCATCTTTTACTTCTTGTAATTCAAAATATTCATTTCTTTCTTATTAACTTCATTAGAATTTATTCACACATTAGTGGAGGAAGTGTTAACACATTATAATTCATTAAATTCATCATCACATTATGCAAAGGTTCATATAGCTGAGTATAAGTATGAGAAGGTCTAAAAATAGACAACAAAGGAGTCATGCCTTTGGTTTCTACTACCACTTGTTCATCAATAGTGTTGGATGAATTGTTGATTTTGAAGTAGTTGTCCAGTTTCTAAAATTTGCTAAAATTGGATGCAAAATCACTCTTATCAACAAGAACAAGAGCCATTGGAGTGTTTCTCCAAAATTGACTCAGTTGAAGTTGATAATGATGATGTACTACACACAATTGTGAAAAGGAAGAGAGCTCAAAATGAAGAATCTTATCTCTAATGTCTTTTTGTAATTTAGTAATAAAAATGCATTGTATATCAACATCAGGCACAAGATAAAAATATGAGCATGGAAATTCTTAAATTTACCAATGAAATCACCAAATTTTTCTTTAACACCTTATTATAATGCATTAAATC
This sequence comes from Chamaecyparis obtusa, assembly GCA_027943335.1. Classification (NCBI taxonomy): domain Eukaryota; kingdom Viridiplantae; phylum Streptophyta; class Pinopsida; order Cupressales; family Cupressaceae; genus Chamaecyparis; species Chamaecyparis obtusa. Next base: position 23,351 of record BSBK01012705.1, read on the forward strand.
AGTCAAATAAATTTTAGGACCAATATTTTGTTTAAATTTTTGAATAAAAGAATTAGAAATCTTGTGAAAGGAATCAATAGAATAAGGAGGAAAGAAACAATATGATTGCAAGGATTTATCTTGAAAGGTTATAGTAAACAAATTTTTCATAAACGTATGTTCATGACATAAATCAATACACAAGGTTTGGGAAGTTTTTACACGAGTCACAGGATCACCATTACCATTATAAGTTTCAAGATGGCGAATCTCAATACTTTGTGGGATAACAATGTGGATAATACCCATAGACAAAGGTCTAGAAATGTCACAAGTAATAATGTTGAAATTTGATTAAGTCAAAGAAGCAATTTGTTTTTGCAAAGAAAACACAATTTGAGCCAAGATATTGATAGTAGAATCAGTAGAAAGAATGATAGAAGGATAAACATGGGACATGCTAGGAGCATTGTTGGAAAGGATAGTGGAATATGAAAAAGGAACACTATGATAAGTACGTATGGTTCAGGGAAATGAAATACATGGAATACTTGAAGGATACAAGGAAGAACATGATTAGGAAGAATCACATATTTAAGATTGGAAATTTGAATTTAAGTTTTTATGAGAGGTGGAGCATAAGTGGAGACACTAGGAAGAGAAGTAGAAATAGGTAAAGATGTTTCAACATTTGTAGTAGGTGGAAAAATCCTAAATCTTGAGCACATTCTGTAACAGGTTAAACATTGGTGTTAATGAGATAAAAAATGACACACAATAGGTTAATACAATGTTCATCATGATGAATAAGTTTCCTTAGGACTTCTACAATGGAAAGAGCCCGAGGATTATGATTTTCTTGAGCTAGCAATTTCTCAAACTTTTCAAACTCATGGGTAAATTTTTGGACTTGGGACGGAGGAGCTCATAATGATTAATATTTATCATGAGAAGAATGAGAAGAGTTGTTCTCTATTATATGATTGATATTATTAGAATGCATGTTTGTCTCATCAATATTCCTAGGAAATAAGAGAGGTGTGGGATCAAAAGAACCCATAAGCATATGAATTATTCTAACCAGAATACTATAGGTTGAACTCAAAGCAATAAAGATCATACAAAAAGGAAAGAAAGAAAATAGAAATGCAATGTAATTTGAAAGAAATAAGCAAATCAAGAAAATTTAACTATCAAATTTAAGCATGAAACTATAAAATATGTGAAAGCTTATATCAACTTGTGTATGCACCCTAAAATGGTTGCCTAGACTCTGGGCCCCATTCTTCAATTTATCAATTTGCTAAATCAATACTTGGGAATTTTCAAATCAATTTCCTTGATCAAATCCCAATTCTATCATTTATTCGATTATATTCTATGGATTAACCATTTTATCCTAAATCTTTATTTAATTAAAAGGAATTCCCTTCCCTTTTATTAAATAAAAAGCCTCCACTTTCCTCTTATCCTAAGTTGCACAAATAAAGCATTATTCTTATTTTATAAAAAGAAGAAAAGGCATTTTTGTCTCACATGGGACACAAAAGTCAACACTTCACTCTCATTCGAGGAGACTTGTGCACATGGATTGATCCCAATTTCAAACTCCACCCTTGATCAACTCTTTTGTCTCTTAATCTCCATGGTCCATTGCTTTCCAATTCCTTTAAAAGGAGAGCTCTCTTCTCATTTTAGGATCCCACTTTTGAATATTAATCTTATGTTGCAGGTTTTCTTGGAGATTTTGGAAGCTTTGGAGATCTTATTGTTCTTAGTCTTTCATTCTTGCATATTAGCTTAGCTTTCATGGCATTTCTAGTTTAGCTCACATATCTTAATTAGTAAGGACTTGTAATACTTTCATTTTCCTTTCATAGCTTAGTTGCATTGTTCATTCTTAGCATAGTTGCATTGCATTTTCATCCAAGATTCTTGAAGATATTGGCATTCTTGCCCTTGTCTCTTTGAATCTCCCATTGTGTGGTTTACTAGCAAGGTCATATGCTTCATAGCTCTAGCTGAGAGCAATCTAAATATCCTTGCAAATCCATACTTAGGGAGCTCTAGCTCACTTTCTCAAGATTTCCCATTCATGGATTCTCTTGGAAGTAATGACTTAGAGAAGTGCACATTTTGAGTGTACAATTTTTATTTTATTGCATATGCCAATGACTTGTTCAAACATTTGAGACCAAGTTCTCCACTTCAAACAACCTCATGGTATACAAGTGAAAGGCTCAAAAGAATTGAATGTGAAAAGAAAGCCTTTTTGGATGAACAAGCCACAAAAGAGGAGAGATTTAGACTCCTAGATGTGGAGAGACAAGCCTTGTTAGAATTGGAAAGGAAAGCCTCTCAAGAGGAACAAGATAGACTTTTGGCTCAACAACTTAATGCCCATTTCAACAACAAAGGTATCAATAGTGGAAACAACTCCCCACCATCTACACCTTTGGGGACCCCACGAAGGAGAAGGTGTTCAAGAACCCCTTCAAGATCTCCTAGCCCTAGAGGAAGAAGGACTTCACAACATGCTCACTATAGGAGACAAACACCTCCTAGGAACTTGAGACAACCCTCGCAATGAGCTCATCATGGTTCCCAACATGGAGGTAGTAACTCAAGTTTTGATGCTCAAGACTTCATGAGGATGCAACAGGAACCACTCTTCCAACAATATGTGGAGAATTATCTAGAGCAAAACAAAGACAAGTTCCTAGAGAGCTTGATCAACAAGGGTGCTAGAGTTCCTTACAACTTTGATGTGGATAGAAAGATCAAGAAGCAAAATCCATCTCAAGAAGAAGAAATCAGACAAATGAAGAGTATGATGGAAAAGCTATTGGCACCTAAGAGCTCATTCAATCTTGACTCAATATGTCCTAATCCTTTTGATAAAAGCGTGAGCATGAAGGATTTTCCTAGGAAGGTGGAAATCCCCCAATATGACAAATATGATGGTAATGGGGATCCACATGACCATGTATGCCAATTCTACATTATGAGCTTTGAGTTTCATCAAGATGACTCATATCTCATGAGGTTGTTTCCAAGGAGTCTCAAAGGTCAAGCAATGGAGTGGTTTACCAACATAACTCCCCAGGTCAAAAATTTCAAAGAACTGGTACATAGATTTGTCCAACACTTTGCCTACAGTCTTTTGAGATTTGTCATCATGTTGGACCTATGTAACTTAAAACAAAATCAAGGGATTCCTTTGTTGCTTTCTTGCAAAGGTGGAGACGTCAGTGTGCTCACTACTCCAGGACCATTCCTAAAAAGGAGAAGATTGACATTCTTATTAGTAACTTGGTTCCTGAGATGCAGTACGAAGTTCAAAAAATGGTCTTTGAGTCCTTTGACACCATGGTTGAAACTGCATGTAGAATTGAGGATGTTTTGAAAGAGCAAGGGATTTTGACCAACAACAAAAATAACAACAATTGTCAAAATAACCACAATGCTAATAAGGATAAAGGGAAAAACTTGCACTAGAATAAGAACAAGCAAGTGGTTAATGACGGAGTGGTGGACTCTTCTCAACCTAAGACCAAGGTGTTCTTCACTTATCTAGTGCTATTCAAGCAATGAAGCTCAACACATCCAACCAACAAGAGTATAAGCCAAGATACCAAGAAAAGCCTAAGAAAGAGAGGCATCAATTTTCAAAGCTTGGTGATTCCTATGAGGATGTTTTCAAAATGCTTATTGCCAACAATCTTGCACATCCTCAAGATCTTGCAAAGCACCATATTCCTGATGTTAAGCCACATTGGTGGGATGAGAAATCTTTCTACAAGTTTCACAATTGTATTTGACATGACATCGAACATTATTGGAAGCTTAAGCATATCATCTAGGATCTAATTGAGAGTGGAAAGCTTTAGATAGATGGGTTGAACACCAATGCTGATCACAAAGCATTCAAAGAGCCTTTGCCTAAATATGAGAAGGGGGAAACCTTTAAACCTAAGGATGGAAAGGATGCGATCAACTACACATACACAATTGTGAAGAATGTGGTCAACATGCTTGAAGTTATGGAGGAAAGTGTCAACATGATGAGAGGAAAAGATCCCTATGGTTATGACTCTCCTATCTTTGATGAAGGACCCATTGTGATGCTAAGAGGTCCCAACTCTAGGATGTCTTCCCAAGCTCTTAATGTTGTTACCAAAAGTCAAGGCCCTGTTGTCATTAGAGGGCCCAACTCAGGTCAGGCCAATAAATCAAAACCATTGGCTTCCAAAAATGCTACCTCCAAATTGGCAGTTAATCCAAACTTGAACTATAATCTTGTTGATCAATTGCAGCAAACCCCAACTCAAATTTCAATCTTCAAGCTTTTAGAATTGTCCCCAAGACACAAACAAATCCTTGAGGATTCTTTGCGCACAACCAATGTTCCTAACAACTTAGATGTCAACCAATTCCAAAACATGGTCAACCATCTTGCTAGCCCTCATTACCTAACCTTTTCAAAGGAAGATGACAAAGGTTTGAGCCACCCACATAATCTCACCCTTCACATTGAAGTCATGATTCATAAAACCTATGTCAGGCGTGTGTTGATAGATGGGGGTGCTGGGCTCAATATCTATACTTTAAGTCTTTGAAAAATGTTGGGTTATTCAGAAGAAGTTATAGATGTTAGAAAGAAGATCGCCATAAAAGCCTATGATGAGGCAAAAAGAAGCTCCAAGGGGTTGACTTTTCTTCCTATCAGGATTGGCCCCGTTGAGAAAGACATTTTGTTTCAAATTGTTGATGTTGGTCCTTTGGCATACAATATTTTACTTGGTAGGCGATGGATCCATGAGATACAAGTAGTGTCATCCACCTACCATCAATGTGTTAAGTTCCCCTAGAATGGAGAAGAAGTTTGTATGCCTTGGGATAGCACCTTATCTGTCAATTCAATTTCTGTAGGGACTCATGTTCCTCTCAACAGGGAAGCAGACAATTTCAATGCGACCCTCACACAATGAAAAGATAGGCTCAAGTCAATAGACCTTGGTATGGGGGGGTATCAACTCGAATCCTTCACACAACTTCTAGTCTCACCTAGGTCTTATGGAAAACCCTCATAAGAGATGAAACCTTCTTCTTCAGCCATGACCTTATTTGGAACATTTGTGGAGTCCTATGTCCCTATAAAGGATGACAAAGAAGAAGTGGCTATCAGAGATTGGATCTATAGAGAAGATACATACATGTATAATGAGAACTTCTCTCCATCTCCTAAAGACTATGGGAGAGGGTACACTTTTGTCAAAAATATAGGCTATCCAAGACATGGTCCTCTCAATCACAGATTAGGTGCCAAAACTAAACCCCTCAATCATGCTCTTTTTGGATGCATGTCTAAGAAGATAGTTTGCATAGGATTTGAGAATCCTAAAAAAAACATTGCTCCTATCCCCGATAAGTTAGATAGTGATGATGAATCAATGTACATACCCAATTTGACAAACCAACAAGACATGTGTGAAGATTGGGTCCCTTCCACCAATCTCCTTTGGGGAGATTCAGATGATCCAGTTGCCCATGCGATAGTTGTCAACATAGAACAAGAATAGTCAGACGTAGAAGATCCCATCAGAGAACATCAGCAAAAGAACATTGTTCATTTGATGGAGAGAGATGTTATTCTTGATGACATTAAAGCTTCTACATCAAGATGTCCTAAGCCCTCATGGTGTAAACATCCTAGTCGGGATTTAGAAATAGATTCACATGAGTATGAGTGGGACTCTCTCTCAAATTATTCTATAGTTGACAGGGATGTTGATATCATCCATACCTATAGTTCTCAACCTGAGGTAGCTAATGAGTCATTCATAGGATTAGAGGATTTGAATCCACAGGTTTCTTTAGTGGACAATTCTTTTCTTGGTAGGACTAATCCTAATTTGGGTCACTTAGAGGGATACTTGACAGACCCTAACTCTTTGATCACCAGAGATGATCCCATCCATATCCACAATCTTGAACCCATCATTGACTTACCCCTTTCTAATCCTCACCTCATTGATTGGTCTCAATGTTATCAAGAACCTACACTCCTAACTTTCCAAAATGATTATGAGGTAGCCTATTATCTAAACACCATTAAACATGTAGTCTCTTCCACTAGAGAACCAACTACAAGCATGATAGAGCTAGACATCAAGTACCTCAGTCAAAAAATAAAAAGAAAAGAAAAAAAGAATAAGAGTTCTAATGGCAAAAACCACTGTGTGGCAGTGTCAGAACCTAAAAAAGTAAAAATAAATGAAATATCCAAGGGTGAAAACCTCTCTGAGGCACCTATGGATGAGATACTTGATCATCTCCCAAGTTACTTTCATGAAAGATCTTTAGTTCTTGTTGAGCCTACATAGTCAGTCAATTTGGGTACTGATGAAACTCCAAAAATAGTGCATTTGGCTCAGTCATTGTCAACGCAAGAAAGGGAAGACTATATTGAGTTCTTACAGAGAAAAAAGATCAATTTTGCTTGGACTTATTCAGACATGCTAGGGCTGGACACTAATCTCATTATGCATCACTTGTCCATAGCTCCAGGTGTAAAAATAGTCAAACAAAAGTTGAGGAAAATGCATCCTCACATAGCTCTTTTAGTCAAGGCAGAATTAGAAAAACTCCTTAGTGCAGGGTTTATAAGAGCTATTGACTATGCCGAATGGATATCAAATATTGTCCCAGTTTCTAAACATGACAAGTCCATTCATGTTTGCATAGACTTTAGAGATCTCAACTGAGCATGCCCAAAAGATGATTTTCCACTCCCCAATATAGACATGATAGTGGACATGATAGCGGGTTATGAGATCTATTCATTGATGGATGGTTTTTCTAGATATAATCAGATCAAGATAGCTCCCGAGGACCAGGAAAAGAATGCTTTCACTTGTGCATGGGGTACCTATTGTTGGAACATCATGCCTTTTGGGTTGAAAAATGTAGGAGCTACCTATCAAAGAGCTATGAATACAATCTTTCATGACATGATGCATAAGAATATGGAAGATTATGTGGATGACACCTTGGCTAAATCCAAGAAAAGAGATACACACTTAGGTGAGTTTGAAGTCATTCTAGATTGTATGGATTAATTTTAGTTAAGATTAAATCCAAAAAAGTGTGCATTTGGAGTCACCTCTGGAGAACTTCTAGGATTTATCATTTTAGCCAAAGGAATAGAGGTAGACCCAGAAAAAGTTCAAGCAATTTTAGATATGCCACCTCCTAAAAACATTAGTCAAATGAGGAGTTTGCAAGGATGTCATCAATCTATAAGGAGGTTCATTTCACAATTGGTAGATAGAGCTCAACCCTTCAATAAGACATTGCATAAGGGATTCAAATGTGTCTGGAATGAGGATTGTCAACAAAGCATGGACCAAATCAAGAAGTACTTGGCAAATCCTCCAATCTTAATGCCTCCTATCCCAAGGAAACCACTCATTTTATATGTTTCAGAAATAGAATCTTCCTTGGGGGCATTATTAGCTCAACTTGATGACATTGGAAAAGAAAGAGCCATATATTACATCAACCATATGGTTGTTTCATATGAGGTCAATTACACTAGTATTGAGAAAGCTTGCCTCGCAGTGGTGTTTGCTTCCCAAAAGTTGTGACATTACATGCTTGCACATACAATACACCTCATAGCAAAAATTGATCCTCTCAAGTATTTTCTCAGTAAGGCTGCCCTCATAGCTAGACTTGCTAAATGGATGATGATTCTTTCATAATTTGACATAGAGTAGGTTGAGCACAAAGCTATTAAAGGACAAGCTATCATTGATCAATTAGCTGATTTCCCTATTCAAGATAGTACACCTATTCAAGTTGAGTTTCCAGATGAGCATCTCATGTACATGACTACAAGAACATGGAGGATGTTCTTTGATGGCTCTTTTATGCAAAATGGTTTAGGAGCTGGTGTGTTGTTTGTTTCTCCTCATGGGTACACAATTCCTAAGTCCTACAAGCTATTGTTCCCATGCACAAACAACATTGCTAAATATGAAGCTTTGACAAATGGGTTCAAAATGGCCATAGAATGGAGAATCATAGAGCTGCACATTTATGGGGATTCACAGCTGATAGTTAACCAAATTAATGAAGACTATCGAACAAAAGATGAAAAATTGGTACCCTACAAGAAAATGGTTGATTCCTTGAGATGATATTTCACATTTGTCACATTTTAGAAAATCCCTAGAGCAGAAAATAAAGCAGCTGATGGTATGGAAACACTTGCTTCACTTCTCTAGCTAGAGCAACATGAGTCTAGATTTAAATTCCTTGTGGAAGAGTTACATTATCCTATCTATGACTCGCAAGAAATCCATGTTATTTGTACTCTTGTCGATCATGAGTCCTCCCGTTATGGTGTCATTTAATCATACCTTCATGATGGCATCATTCCTAAAACCTTTAACCACTCTGAATGAAGAAACCTTACCCGAAGCCATACCCTTATCTCTGGTGATTTGTATAGGAGGGGTTTAGATGGGACATTTCTTAGGTGCTTGGAAAAGGAGGAATCCGATCAAGTGTTAGTTGACATTCATGAGGGCATCTATGGAGGATATTCTAATGGTCTTTCCATGGCCTGAAGGTTGCTTAGGGTGGTGTACTATTGGCCTACAATGAAAATGGATGTAGTAGCTTTTTCTAAATCATGCAAAAAGTGTCAAAAACATGGTAACCTGATACATGTTCTAGGTAGGAAGCTTATTCCTTCTATATCCCATTGGCCATTTCAGCGCTGGGCCTTTGATCTTGTTGGGTAGATTCATCCCAACTCATCAGGTGGACACAAATTTATCATCACTGCTACTGACTACTTTACTAAATGGGTAGAAGCTGTTCCACTTTTTGTTGCCTCAGGAAAGACAATTTCCTTGTTCATTTTGAACCATATCATCTAGCGATATGGAGTTCCTTTAGAGATAATCACTGACAATGGAGGTTAGTTCAAAAATAAGGACCTTAAGCAACTCTGAAAAAATTTCAAGATAAAACAACATTGGTCCTCCATTTACTACCCCCAAGGAAATGGACAAGTAGAGGCTTTGAATAAAACCATTCTCAAAATTCTCCATAGAACAGCTCATAAGAATGGTAGAGATTGACATTTATAGATAAATCCGGCCTTGTGGGCTTATAGAATGAGTATTCGTACTCCAACAGGGGCTACTCCTTTTTCCCTTACTTATGGTGCTGAAGTAGTGTTACCTTTAGAGGTTGAGATTCCTTCACTTAGAGTTTCCCTCAAAGGTCTAGTTATAGATGAAGACTACCGTGCCATGAGACTCCAAGAAATAGAACTTCTAGATGAGTAGAGTCAAGCATCATTTGACCACATGAGGGTTTACAAAAAGCATATGTCCAAAGCATTCAACAAAAAGGTTTTCCCTAGAGAATTCCAAGTGGGAGATCTTGTCTTACGTGAGAATCCTAAAAATCAACAGCATAGAGAACAAAAGGGCAAGTTCAAACCTAATTAGCTTGGACCATACATCATTACTATAGCTTTCGAGATAGGTGCTTACTTATTATCTGATGAAGAGGGAGAACAACTTCTTAATCTTATCAATGTCTTTCAGCTAAAGAAGTTCTACCCATGATGCCTATTTTGTCTGGGGGCATCCTATGTACATATTTATTGATCCTGAAAAAAATCCAAAAAAATTCATATATGATGCTGAAAAAATCCTAAAAAGCATAAAAAGTCCTGAAAAAAAATACAAAAAAATAAAAAAATTGCAAAAAATTCAAAAAAATAGAAAAAGTGCCTTGTTGAAAACCTGGAAACAGGTGCCTTGGTAGAAAAAATACATAAAAATTGAAAAAATTGGGAAAATCCAAGTGGTGAAAACCTAGAAACAGGCGCTACTTAAGGCCTTTGCACCCTTGTTTCTTAGCATGCACTCTCGACACTTAGCCTTTCCCCATCATTCCTTGTCCTTGTTGCCATGGTTTGGAATTGGTCTTTGTCTTTGTCTAGGGGGCATAACTGTGTTAGCTTTGGTCTTTTGGATGCGTCAGTCTTTAGGACACCTTGCAAATGGTATTTTTTTTCAAACACCACCCCACTTGTGTTTTTCAACACCATCGCAATTGTGTTTTTCAACTCTTCCCTAGCGTCAAGTGCTTCTCAACACTTATCAGATATCCTACCCACAGTCTAGAATGATGCGATATTTCTCACAGGCAGATACAATACTCAAAGTTTGACTCTATGACCTACAAACATGCACTTAAACACTTGACTCACTAAGACTTGTTTGGATTTATTTCTTTGTGTGTTGTCTATGATGATTTCTTTGATGAGTGTTCTCTCCCTAATGGTTTTCAATGATGCTGAGCTAGAAGACTGGGGGCATGAGGACATGTTTTACTTATTTTCTACCTATGGGTATATTTTGTTAATCCTAACTGTCATGAGCATTGATTCTTGTTCCACTTGACACTAGGATCTCCAAGGTATTATCCTTGACTATTTTCTGTAAGTGCATGCTTATAGTCATCTTGACTTTCTTGTGTCTTGATGTGAGCATAATCTTTCTACACCAAACTTAGGGAACCACACTACACTAGTCATCTTGACCTACATGTCTTTGATGCCTAGGTGGGATTCTTGCATCCCTATCTGATATAGATCATATTCATATATCCATAGTTATAATAGTGTGTATTGTATGATCTTGCGATGCTACCAATAAAGCTCGATGATGATTATTAGAGACTAATAGTGTTGTGACCTTGCAAGTAAACCACTTTTCATAGTAGCTTGCATTCTTAAGTTCATGTTAGTTTAGTTTTTCATCTTGCATATGGAGAGAGATCTCCTTTCATCTTTCACAGACTTGTCAGTCAACTGCACTCACCTTTTGCTTCTTCTCAACCATGTCTTTTGCTCCTCATCTATCACATCACATCCTTTTCTTGTCATCACAAGGGGTTAATCTTAACATCATATCTATATCAAAGAGATCATTTTCAGAAACATGAGTCTATATCATACACATGAGAATTAAACATACATCTATGAGAGAGATTATACATGAGCATTTATAGCATATATATCATACATTTGAGCAATATAACAAGACAATAAAACTAAAACATCCATCACAAGTGAGACAAGTACACATATACATCAAAAATCTAGTAATCTCATATATATATAAGTCATGATACAAGTACAATGTGAGATCCCAAAATCTGGATCCAGTCTCAAGATATGTCTAAACATCTAAACCCTAGACCTAGGACTGACTCTCACCATCATGTGGAGGTGGTGGTGGTGGAGGTGGTGGTCCCATCCTGTCCCCTACCCTATCTAATCTCCCAACCCTCTCTGAGTAGAGTGGCGCTTGTTGTGCTGCAAGTATGACTACTATGTATAAGCCATGATAGTATGCTTCCCATGCCACCTCCCTCTGGATCTCTATAGCATCATCTCGTGCCACCCTCTTTTTCCAATCTATCTCAGCTTGAAGATCCATCAACTACTAATCTCCTATAGCAATAGTCATCCTCAACTATTGTATCTCAGTCTCTAAGACCTAGATCCTGGCATAGAGATCCTCTCCTCCCCTATCCACAGGCTGCTCCTATCCTACATCCACCGATCAGTGAACTAATATCGCCACATCCATATCTCCCTACTCATCATCTGACACCTATCTCCATGACCATTTGTAGCCACTTGAGTGGGATCCCTATCCTCTCTCTTCTCTCCTCCCTCCTCCCCCTCCTCCATCTCCCAGATCATCATCATCCCCATCTCTACCCTATGCTGGTGGTTATGCATCTGGTACCCTAAACCTAGGGAAGGGCCACCTCTGATGCTCTACTCTATATGCTGCATCCATCCCTGCATTTTTCATATCAGGTAGGTAATCCCATGGCTCCCTGTGCAGACCTTTCATCTCTTGTGCTTCTTTCTGATAGTCCAACATTAGTAGCCATCCATGTCCCTCATCCTCCCTGCACTTGGCATATGTAGTGGTCTCCATCGCTACTCTCTGCTAGTGACCAAACTACCTACATACCTAAGTGATGATGAAATGCTCAATGATCTTGGCATGTCAACCTAGTAGTGGCCGACTATACAACATGTATCCCAGCTCCCAATCCTAGTCACTCCACTTCTCAACCTGTCAGTATGGTCTCCACTCAAAGGCTGTGAGATCATCTAGAAGCCTCCTATAGTAAGTAAAGTCTCTGCTATGGGGCTGGTTGATGAAACCTATATACTTATAGATATAGGGGCATCTCTTCTCCTAAGGCTATACTCATGGTCGCACAACAACTATGTGCTCACACGCCCATATCTACGTGAGAACGGCCCCGCATGCCCAAGTCCTACTATCCCTGTACACTATCTCATGTAGCTCATGGCACATATCTACTAAGATAGCCAGACCCCATGCCATCTACCTCAGATGTGCTATCAAATCTACAACCAACCTGCCCCAGCCTAGTGGGAATCCCTTCTGACTCCTGTTAGTCACCAAGGCCTGTGCTACTATCGAGCACACAATGCATGGAACTAGATAATCATGACCATACTCCTCCATCAGCCGGTCCCACCTAAGATGTCTTTCAATGATGGTCACATCCTAGAACATGTCCTCAATGGCCTATCACCCCTCTATCAGATCCTGATCATAGTATACCTATGCCAACAATAAAAAATCATGTCAGTTTTCATCATATCAAAATGTTACATCTATGAACATTTATAAACATGATTATACTCACTAGATCACCATGGCTAGGTATCTAGAGGATCCAATACACATCCTCTAATGAGATCATCACCTCTCCAGTTGGCATATGGAAGGTGTTATGCTCACTGTGCCACCACTCTACCAATGTAGTTAGCAAATTGTGATCTGCCTGTATATGGGGCATGTCTAGAAAGTACCCAAATCCCATGCTGATCAGGTCATCCCTCCCTGGATCATCTAGATCCCTACTACAGCATTGCCTGATCACTCTCGATGCTCTGATAATCAGTACCAAAAAAGCCTCCTGCAAGCCATAACCCCAAACCCGATGTTAGAACATATCATGATGGATGACTCAAATTAGTACAAGAAATCTTAAACGCAAAAATTATCTAGACCCATGTTATATTGTTCAAATTCAAAGCATGTGATGTTTCTTATTATACTCTTGTGATACTTTTTGTGGAAATTGTATCATGTGATAGTTTGTTGCATAGTGGTGTGATACTATTGCTTAATGTGATAGTTCACCCTATATCGCATGATATTTCATCCAGCATCATGCGATGCTTTCTTGAATGGTCGTGCGATATTTTCTTTGTCTATGAACTATCGCATGATACAATATCTAATAAGCGTGTGATACTGTTAAAGTATCATACAAAGTTGCACAGGAACTATAATTTGAAATATTAAAAAACAATAAAAAAATGTATTTAAAATGCTATAAATGACTCGAAAACCTAGTTTTTCTAAAAACTTACCGAGGCACCATAGTGAGGAGGATGCTTGTGCAATTGATCACACTCGAATCGATGTGTCTCAATCGGGATCACTGCTTGCTAAGCCATATGCTCTCTCTGATCTCTTGAAGTTCTCAATATCACAAAAGACAAATGACTTTGAAAATGACCTTTTTACCCCTTATATAGTCATTTGACTTTTTTACCTAATTTTCAAAACATCTCAAAATTTTGTGAAAATTGCACCCCTGGCTAATGTCGACATCCTAGATCCATTTTTTGGGATCAAAATCAAAATCTGAGTTCATCTTGATAGTCAAAATCACATTTCAAAATCTCCCCTTCTTTTGCATAGTTGGCTGACCATTTGAGGCTTGATCCTTCGATCTTTATTGGGGCATCTTCATCTCCATCTCTTTCATTCCCTATTCTACCATTCATCTTCATTCGCTTCATCTCTTTGAGGTTTGAATTCATTTTTATCCTATATCTTTCTCAACCAAACCTAGTCGAACTGGGGCATTTTCTTTCCTGTTTGATGGTTATTCTATCATTTTTCATCTTCGATTATGGTTTCTAGTGATTTGATCAACTTTATCAATTTTCTATTTCCCTCCACTTGATTTCAATCTTGATTTCAAGTGGGTAGTACCTATCAAACTTCAATCCTTGATTCAACTTTATCAATTGAATCTTGAGATTCTTATCTCTTATTTGAGACTTGACAATCACCTATTTACAAGGGTGTTGGCCTAGTCTTTTTCAATCAACTTATCTTCGTCCTGATGTGTTCCCATCTGTCAAACACATGTTTGGGTTGTTTTGTGATCCCAAATCGATCTCACACTTCAATTCCATTCTTTGATTGCATGTGATCCCAAATAAACCTCACATTAGTCAAAGAGGGGTAAATGTATGCACCCTAAAATGGTCGCTTGGACTTTGGGCCCCATTCTTCAATTTATCAATTTCCTGAATCAATACTAGGCAATTTTCAAATCAATTTCCTTGATCAAATCCTAATTCTATCATTTATTCGATTATATTCTATGGATTAACCATTTTATCCTAAGTCTTTATTTAATTAAAATGAATTCCCTTCCCTTTTATTAAATCAAAAGCCCCCACTTTCCTTTTATCCTAAGTTGCACAAATAAAACATTATTCTTATTTTATAAAAAGAAGAAAAGGCATTTTTATCTCACATGGGACACAAAAGTCAACACTTCACTCTCATTGGAGGAGAGTTGTGCACATGGATTGACCCCACTTTCAAACTCCACCCTTGATCAACTCTTTTGCCTCTTAATCTCCATGGTCCATTCCTTTTCAATTCCTTTAAAAGGAGAGCTCTCTTCTCATTTTAGGATCCCACTTTTGAATACTAATCTTATGCTGTAGGTTTTCTTGGAAATTTTGGAAGCTTTGGAGATCTTGTTGTTCTTAGTCTTTCATTCATTCATTTTAGCTTAGCTTTCATGGCATTTCTAGTTTAGCTTCATTTATGCTCTAGTTTAGCTCACATATCTTAATTAGTAAGGACTTGTAATACTTTCATTTTCCTTTCATAGCTTAGTTGCATTGTTCATTCTTAGCATAGTTGCATTGAATTTTCATCCAAGATTATTGAAGATATTGGCATTCTTGCCCTTGTCTCTTTGAATCTCCCATTGTGTGGTTTACTAGCAAGGTCATATGCTTCATAGCTCTAGCTAAGAGCAATCTAAATATCCTTGCAACTCCATACCTAGGGATCTATAGGTCACTTTCTCAAGGTTTCCCATTCATGGATTCTCTTGGAAGTAATGACTTAGAGAAGTGCACATTTTGAGTGTACAATTTTTATTGTATTGCAGTGAGACAAGCATATAGAGATTGAGAATAAATAACAATAGAAATATGTTATGTTGTTTGCATAAAAGATTAACCAACTATATGAAACCTAACTACCAAATGCTAACTAAACTAATACATTATTCTAAAAGTCCACCCCTTAATATATTAGGCTTACAAATAAACCCTCTAAAGAGTTCAAACTTCACCTTTCCAAGAGGCTTAGTGTGCACATCAAAAACCTGTGAAGTAGAGGGACAAAACTAGAGCTAAATATTATGCTCGATCACTTGTTCTTGAATGTAATGACAATCAACCTCAATATGTTTGGTGTGCTCATGAAAAATAGGATTCTTGACAAGCTTCAATACACCTTGATTGGCACAGAACACAACTGGTGGATGATCTACTAGGATACCCATATCTTCTAAAATGTAACATAACCATATTACTTCATGAATAGCTTCTTGTGCAGCTTGATATTCAGCTTCTATGGATGAAAGAGAAAAAACATGCTGCTTCTTACTCATACATGAAATAGGGCCAGATCCAAGATGAAAGATATATCCTGACATTGATCTGGGATCATCTAAAAATCCAGCATAGTCCGAGTCAACATATCCTTGCAAGAAAAATGTATCATTATGCTTATATTCCAGACCATACTAAAGAGTTCCTCAAACATACTGTAAAAAATATTTGGCTACCACCCAGTGACATTATTTTGGTTCCTGTATAAACTTGGATAAATAGCTAACAACAAAACATAAATCTGGTCTGGTATATGTTAGGTAAATGAGACCCCCAACAAGTTTTCTGTAAAGAGTTGCATCTACATGAGAAGAATCTTAGAATTTAGAGAGTTTTAAACCATGTTCCATTGGAGTAGACACATGTTTACAATCAGTCATCCCAAACTTGTCCAAGAGTGTCTTGGCATACTTTATCTGAGAGATAAAAATATGATGCTTTTGTTTCCAAAAATCAAAGCCAAGAAAAAAATGTAGTAGCCCTAAATCAGTAATATCAAAAGATTTTTTCAAATCATGTTTGACAGTATCAATGAGATAATCTGAGCTTCTTGTTATGATAAGATCATCTACATATAAAAAAAGTATGACAATCTCTTTTCAAACCTTTTTTATATATAAACTAGGATCAGAAGGGCTACAAATCATGTTGCAAAAAGTGACAATGTATTTTAATGTACCAAGACCAAGGTGCTTGTTTAAGCCCATATAAGGACTTTATTAGGTGACATACCTTGAGAGGATTGTGTTTATCAATGAAACGTTCACATTGGATCATGTAGACTTCTTCTATAAGATCACCATTCAAGAAAGCACTCTTGACATCCATCTGGTGAAACTTCCATCCTTTTTGTGCAGCTAGAGAACACACAATTTTGATGGTTTTGAGCTTTGCAGTGGGGGAAAAGGTTTCTTCATAATCTATTCCTTCCTATTGAGAATATCCCTTTGCAACAAGATGTGCCTTATACTTGTTGATAGATCCATTTGCCTTATATTTAGTTTTGAAAACCCACTTGCAACCTATGGATTTATTGCCAACTGGAAGATCAACAAGTTTTGATGTATGATTTTTTCCTAGAGACTTGTACTCAACATCCATGGCATGCTTCCAATGGGGTTGAATGAGAGCCTCACATACTATATCCATTTCAACACTATTCTCAATTGAGCACATTAAGGATAAATTGACCTCATTTCTTATTTGTCTATAGGTTCTATCTCCTGTAGAGAGATCTGGAGGAGAACTTAGGTTAGAGTCATGAAGTGTATTCTAAACCCATTTCAGATATTGTTTCTACAAACCAGGATGTTGTTTCTTCTGACCATAATCCTCCAAGATACCCAATTCCACATATAAATCACCATGGAATTCTTCTTCCCCCCTAGTTGAGAAGAAGGCTCAATCTCATCATCAGAGGGTGAGAGAGTCTTGTGAGAGGTCATAGGAATGGTGACAATGGTGTACAGTGGAGAAGAAAAAGAAGATTCATCAAAGACCACATCTCTACTAATAATAATAAAGTGTGTTTCTAGGTCCATAAGATGATAATCCTTGGACTTTGAACTATAGGCCAAGAATATACAAGGGAGGGTCCTTGAATCAAGCTTCTTTTGTTTTTGAGATGGGACATGCATATATGTTGTACAACCAAACACTCGTAAATGTGAAACTGATGGTTTGTGACCACTCCATACCTCCTCAGGTGTTTTTTTTTTTAGAACCTTAGTGGGAGCTTGATTAAGCAAGTATACTACTGTGTGAACTACTTCTGCCTAGAACTAATCACTCAAATTTGCAGTAGCAAGTAGACATTGAGCCATCTCCAAGATAGTCCTATTTTGCCACTCTGCAATGCCATTTTGTTGAGGCGTATATGGATCAGTCAAATGTTTCTTGATGCCATGAGCCTTGAAGAACTCAAGAAACTTAGTAGAAGTAAATTCTCCCCCATGATCTGAGCGGAGAACAAGGAGAGGCTTGACAATTTAATAAATCACCTTAGAGTAGAAGGTACAAAATTGAGAAACAAGAGATTTTTCTTCAAATTCCTCATGTAAAGATTGAAGAGATTCTTCCTATTGATGTAAGTTTATCAATTCTTCAAATGATACTTGTTGTTTTGTGATGTTTAGGGTAGTGACAAATGTCATAAACTTAGGAGGAAGAGCATGTAAAGTAATAGGAATGAGGAGTTTATCTTCTACCGTCTCTCGAAGAGAAAAGAGTTTTGCATGAAGAATAGATACACGACACAAGAAATCTATAATTTTTTCACCACTTTGCACATGAAGAGTATGCAATTTAGATTGTAAATGAAGTACCTTGGCTAATTATTTTCCTCAAAGATTGTAGAAAGAGCCTCCAAAGCTACTTTAGATGTGTCAGCATCTTAGACATAGGGTTGAACCTCATCAGATATACTAAGAGTGATAAGAATTAATGCTTTTGAATCAGTTTTGTCAAACTACTTCTGCTCATCGGTATCGGTTGAACGTTTAGTAATGCTAGTAACAATGTCCCACAAATCCTTGAACTAGAGAATGGTGTGCATCTTGGTTTTCCATGTAGCATATTGTTTTGATTACATAAAAGAAGGTTTTGAAAGGACTCAAAACCTTTTACATCAAGATTACAATATAGGCATTTAAGCTCCAATAGAAAAAGTGCAACAACACCAAAAAAAGCCACACAAATGAGTTCTTAAGAAAAAAGAATAGTAAAAAGATAGCAACAGGACAGCAAGACAGCAAGCTGATGTTTAAACACATTTCATAATTTGTACTACCTGATCAGCAAGCAACTACATGTTAGCTGTGGACATTTTCAGATCTTCAATGTCATTATTCTTATCATCCTCCATCTTCTTGAGCCTAGATCTAGTACACCTACTAGGACCTTGATCATCTTTGGCCTTAGTGATCGCCTGCTCCCCTTTCCCATGGTCCACCTTGTCCACCAGGATCTTCACATAGTCCATGCAACATACTGTTACTTCCTTTAAGAAGTTGAGTATCTGACAAGTGAATTTTTGGTGTAGACATGATAAAAGATACAAAAAATAAATATTTTATTAACATTCTCGATTGGGGGACATACACTTTATTAAAATTGAGATAGTCCTTTAAGGAAAAAGAGAATGGAGATGGACATGGTAAGCATGTGTAGTGAGATGAGGATGCTTTTGTGGGTGCTCTACCTCATCTTCATCACCTCCATCATAGCTAATGTCAATTTGACTCTGAATCTTGTTGGCTTGACAACATACATCAAATAGAAACCAGTGGAGGAGCCCTTTCCAAATCAATTCATCAAACCCTAGATTTCCAATATTTTGAATAGTATTAATCAAGGAAAAATAAAAACATGTGCTATATCACTGGAAGCATGCTATGTTCCTTGATTAATTGTGACACTACAAGTATCATTAGAAGATGCTGACATTCAACAAGAAGATTGATATCACAAAATGGAATCACAATCACCGAATGGGAAATGAATAACAAGAAGAATGAAAGCACAAAGAATGATAACACCACAGTCATTTGTTAATTAACTATAAAATTTCAATTCTACTAGCACTTCATTCTAACAATGCCCACTTCTGCAAAAAATGGTTCACTTCAAGAAACGATTCCCTGCAATTCTACTAGTGCCCACTACTGTAAGAAATGGTTCCCTTCCACCAACCACACACTCTGCTTGAAACAATTGCAGTAAAATGACACTGCAAAACTATTGGACACTAAACATTTCTTCACTATATTTGTGCTCCATTCTACCAGTATGTTCTACCAACACATTCTACTAGCATGGTTCTACACTCCATTTCCTAGTTCTTAGTTTCATGGTCACCAGTGCCAGTGCCGGCTCCTAGGTCCATGCTGTGACTGCAAATTGCCTGGACTGTAATGTTACCCAGTGATTTCTCTGATACCACATAAAAGCTTATATAAACTTGTATTTTATTGCAGTGAGATGAGCATACAGAGATTGAGAATAAATAAAAAAAGAAATATGTTATGTTGGTTGCATAATAGATTAACCACCTATAGAA
Organism: Chamaecyparis obtusa; assembly: GCA_027943335.1. Taxonomy (NCBI): domain Eukaryota; kingdom Viridiplantae; phylum Streptophyta; class Pinopsida; order Cupressales; family Cupressaceae; genus Chamaecyparis; species Chamaecyparis obtusa. The sequence continues at coordinate 43,258 of BSBK01012705.1, forward strand.
AACGTAGCTACCAAACGCTAACTAAACTAATAAATTATTCTAACAATATGAAACCATGCATACAATATAATAAAGATGTAATGTAGATAATGCATGCAAAGTAGATCTAAACATATAATTGTAAATATCAATGCTTCAAGAAAATATAACTAACAAATCAGAAGGATAATGCATAAAAGGGAATTTAAGACCAAGATCAAAAGAGGAAATGTCATAATTGAAATTCACCAAAATGTGATATGGGAAATGGTTATTAAGGGTAGATCCCTGATTCCTATATATATTAGAATAAAAAACTTACCCTTAGAACAAATATAATTAGCATAAACCAAAAGGATGAAGGGATGCTAGTGCACAATCTAGATAAAGGGGTGATTTTGTGGATTCCTTGTATGCACATAAATGTATGTATATAAAATGTAAATTATGAAAAACACTTATGTAATGATAGAGGAAATGATAACCAACAAGACATGATATAAGATCCAATGTATCAAAGCAAATTCTAAAGGAAAATAAGAAGAATGAAATCACCTTTAGGGTTAGGAGAGGACAAGTGAAGTTCAAATATGTAATTGACTGTTGAAAACCTGTGAAAATTGGAAACCTAAAACTAGACATATGGACCTAAAACCTTTCCAACATGCCACATTTGGAATAAGAACATAAATTAAATTATTTTTCCCTTTTGACAACTCCTAGAAAATTTGACTTAGTTTAACCAACTCAGGGCCTTAAGGCTATTATAAACTCAATGGATTTCATAGCCTTAATGAACTCACCTTGAGGGATAGTAGAGGACAAGTGAAGTTCAAATCTATAATTGACTGTAAAAAACCTATCAAAATTGGAAACCTAAAACTAGACATATGGACCTAAAACCTTGCCAACATGCCACATATGGCATAAGAACATACATTGGATTATTTTTCCCCTTTTGACAACTCCTAGAAAATTTGACTTAGTTTGACCAACTCAGGACTTGAAGGCCATTATCAACTCAATGGCTTTGATCCAAATGAGCATAATAGACCTATTTAACCTTAAAAAATTGGATTGGCCTTACATTAGCCTTATTACATTAATTTTGACCAAAATTGGTCATTTTCCTAGGGGACAAATAATTTAAGTCCCATTGAATAACATCCTTATTCTTTTTGGTCTTTGAGTTCTTTTGCACACTATGTCTGATTCTTGTAAGAATATTTGATTCTTTCTCCCTTTTATTCTTCCTATGCCTTCTTTTACCTAAGTAGTTCTCACTCTCTTCATTCCAAGATTCTAAGTCTTCAAAAGGATATATATCTCCATATCTTTATGGATATCTTTATCATACTCACCTATGCCTAATGTTTGTAAACCTACATACAACTTGTTAGATATCAAAGTTGCAACATCTTCATTAGTAGAGTCATGATATGCATCAAATTTTAGCTCTATGCCATTCATGGTATCATTATTTCCTATTGATACATTAGAAACAATCACATCAGTTTCTTGATTACCAACAACATCCACACCATGAAGTCCAATATCAACATGACTTTGCTTTGATTCATCAATAAGAAAACCATTTTGTTCATATGATTTTCTCAACTTGGACAAAAAGTTCAGATTTTACCTTTTCCTCTTATGATGCTATCTCTACTAGCCTTTTCCTCTTCTAGATAATCTTCTTTATGGGTTATTTTATCTTTTCCTTGATTGGTAAGTGCCATTGTTTCCTAATCCATTCCTTCAAGTCCTCCAAGGCTTGTCTCAACTTTTGCAACTCCATTTCCCTTTGTCTTCGTTCTTCCTCTTCCCTTTGCCTCCTTTCTTCTTTCTTCCCCTCTTCTTCTTGTTTCTTATTTTGTGAATCCTCACTCTAAAAGTAATTCTAATAACCCCACAAAACCATCACTTCCATCATCATTGTGACCTTGCCGAGCACCTAGGTTTCTCTCCTCTTTTCCTCTACCTAGTCTTTTGGAATCCACTCACTAGGTTATCCTCTACACCTGACTTAGTCATAAAACTCCTAAATCTCCTTTTCCTAGACTTTCTAGGCTATGGTACCAATATGATGCAAATAAATTAGAATTCAAACTCAAAAAATTGACATGTCACTGTTCACCTTAGTTTTGCAACATCACTCACGGAAAATACTTCTTCAAAAAGAACTACCTCTTGTAAGAGCATACCTTCACACCTTGACCCAAGGAACATTCAATCATCTCCTAATATCTAATCACAACTTTGAATAATTATCTAGTCGAAAGACATTTCAAACACCTTTCTCTACCTTGTGAAACATCAAATGAAATGGGGCACTCATTGATCTTTATAGATCCTTTAAGAAAATTGTCAAATTCTACCTTATTGACTAATCACATTAACAAAGAGATTAAAATAAAGCATATGGAAATAGGATCTCATCCAATTTATTCTCCACTCATTGAACTACAAAAGAAATCAAAACTAACTTTCACAAAGATACCAAGCACAATACACAGTGTCTTGTTAGTGTTCTTATTTGACAAATGAAAAAACTACATGATCAAACGTTTGCAAGGAAAATATCTTCACCTCTCAAATAGGGTGAATTTCCTTCTTAAAAAATTCCATACCAACTTGTGGATGACAATATTCATTCAAGGTGACAAGTACTTATCTCACAAATAAACACAAATGGGTAACAAACTGCTTTTGACAAAAGAAACTTCTCCGTCTGTCACTGTCACTGTCATGGACAGTTAGATAATGATCTTCAACAAAAGTCTTAAAAGAACCTAAAAAATATTTTCATACAATATAACAGCACATTATTGATTTTTACAATCTCACTCAAATCATCTCAATATTGGGAGGCTTCAACATTACAATAATTAATAAAATAATTTTAATAAAATATCACAAACATGAAAAACTCACATCACAGTCTGCTAGGGATTCCATTTTTTTAGTCCTGGTAGACATAACCATTTGGTCTACGATAAAATCTATTTAAAATATCATTCAAAATTCTAGTGAATTCCATGGTTTAAAATTTTTTGAACAGTTCATTCTAGAGCTTTCAACCATTTTATTACCAAACACTTGTATTGAAGGGTTTTACCACATTTTAAAAAGAACTAGATCAAAATACCTCTATACTGAATGAATAGACATTAAAGTTAAGTTCAAAATGGAGAAAAATCATTATATTTCAACATTGTATAAGTCTCAAAACATGATCAATCTATAATAATAAGAAATAAGTTGTTGATCAATAATGAATCTTGATTGTTACAAGAAAACAATTAAAAACTTGAGACAGTCTTCAAATTTATTCAATGATGTTCATGTCAATGTATCTATCTCCTTATGTATGATAGAAAAAAAGTATATATACTAACAAAATCTTGGTTGGTTGGTTGAAACCAACCCAAACTATCCCATAACCATATTTAGTTGTAATTTTGCTAATTTGCCTTTGACAACATAATGACAACTTTTGACATTTCACCTAAAACTTGACATATAGACCTAAAATCTTTCCAACATGCCACATATGGAATAAGAACATGAATTGCATTAATTTTGTCCCTTTTGACCACTCCTAGCAACTTTGACCTAACTTGACCAACTTAGGGCCTTAAGGCCATTATGAACTCAATGTCTTTCATAGCCTTACGATTTTGATCAAAATGAACATAATAGACCTATTTAACCTTAAACCATTGAATTGGCCTTAAATTATCCTTATTACATTGATTTTGACCAAAACTAGTATGGTGTGTTAATGTATCCTTGATGCTCCTCCATCAAGAACCATGGGACCTTTAATTCCTGATTGTGAAATTTGCAGACCCTTAGGACAATGCCAACTTGGGACTCAATTTGACCTAGTTATGGAATCATAAAAATTGTTAAATCCCATAAAGGATCTATCCTTAGTTCCAAAAACATGAAAATCCAAATATGCAACTTCATCACTTGTTCTTGCACACAAGAAAGAAGGGAAAATTGTTGTGGAAAGGGGCTTTTCCTAGTCAAGCCCATGTATAGGAATTAATGTTGAAATGAAATAAATAAAGAATATTAAAAAAAGATAAATGTAAGTATTCACCTTTCTTGTACAAATCCCTCATGGATACATGCTAGAATCTAATAAACCCATGAAGATGTACATATGCTTGCTTGAGATGTAGAATCAAAGATGTCTTCACAATTGCAATGGATCTACACTTTCTAAATCCTATATCTTGAATGGATGTATGTTTTATCACTTCAATGGCGAAGAAGAGGAAATAATGATGAATATGGATCTTCTTTCTTTCTTGTAAATTCCTCTACTTGGCAATCATGGAAGAGAGAAACTTGCATCAATCAAAGAAGATTTCATTTGAATGGATGTTGAATGGAAGAAGACTTAGATATATTCAATTGGGTGCTTCCCTTCAAATCTTGAATCCAAAAGAGCTTGATTGTACTTGAAATGAGAAAAAGTTTCTTGTACATGAAATCTTGGTTCTAATTGTGCATTGCATATGGATGTCAAAATAAGGAGCTTACATGTCCTTTTATACTCATTTTAGGATTTAGAATTAATGGGCTCACCACAATTCATATTGGAAAATGAAACACCCCAACATTGAGCCCAGAGACCATTAAAAATCACTACCCAAGGATAAGGCCAAATTAAATCCATTCCTAGGCACAAGGTTGGCTTCGACATAGTCCCAAAGAGGCTAATTTTCAAAAACATTCTTAGGGTTTGGGAAGACTTTTGGGGAAAGAAGATAAGAGGAGCGAAAAATCAAGCATAAACACATTTAGATCTCAAAAATACTAACATGAGGCATAATGGGTTGTATATCTTCCAAATAAAAAGGTGCCGACTTTTTAGGATGGTACACATATGTACACATAAAAATATACATACATAAATATATATCCATATATGGGTATGTGCAAGATCATGAGGGGCCAAAAAGTGGCGATGTAAAAAAATCAAATTTTCAATCATCCAAAAGCGCATGAAAATGTATGTTGAATTTTTTGTAGGCCTAGGTGTTAGTACATCGAGGCAAACTTGACACCAAAGCACAAGCCTTATCGGGTACCTGAAACCTGTGGCATAAATCAAAACCTGGGAGTCATTTTACTCATTTCTCCTCATGTTTTGGGTTTGGAAAATGCCTCCAACTATCAGGTACATGATATTTTCAGATACCTAATTGCGCCAACAACAAATTCAACTCCGTAGTTGATCTGGTAAGTAAATTCTTGCTATATTTTGATTAATTTCTTTCATTTTCATGTTAAATGTAATTTTTTTTGTTAAAATAGGGTTTTATATTAATGATTTTTTTAATAATATATGAAATCAATTTGAAATTTATATTTTTTTATTATTTAATTAGACATGGCTGACAACAATGAAGATAATAACCCCCCCCCACCAAGTAATGATCCCGAAAATAACCTAGAACCACTTAAAAACCCTTGATCTTTAGAAGATTTGATACAAGATAATTTGAACACAATACGAGGTTTCCAAAACACATATCAGAATATACCTACATTAGGTCCCATGCTTGCCACCTTAAATACTATTGTTGAAAACATTGACACACTCACATGACAACATAATGTTTCTCTTCATTGGCGTGATGATATGCACACCCAATTTGATGACGAGCTTGACCATGATGGGATTGCGGCCCTTAATATAACTAAAGATGATATAGCCTCCCTTTTTGTGAATCCTAAAATGAAATTACAAGTTGACCCCCAAAATCCCAAATTATCAATAAAATGGTGCACAAATGAAGCAATGCGCACACACTTTTGGGATCACTGGTGGATGGTTTTTGATAAACCACCCCATAGCAATTTGGAGCTCCCTTTCTATTTCATAAAAAAATTGTATGCTGAGTTTTTTCTTGGTCACAATGTTAATTATTTTAGCATGAGGCCCAACATGGGTGTAGGCAGAGGAGCTCCTCAGAGTAGGCCATTCACCCAGTGCAAAAAAGGCCACTACCTTCGTCCCCCCCACTAATGTTGCACCCTCTCCTCCAGTGCAGCATCCCGATATCATTGCAGAGGCTGCCTCATAGACTATTAGGGCCATTCATTTGCTGAGTGATCAGTTGATCATGCAGACCAGGTCAGTGTTGCCTCCTAGTGTGGATGATGCTGGCACATCGACATCTCGCCAGAGTTCACATGTATGTGAGCCCCATATTTGCATTATATGCAAGAATATGTGCCTTAAACCACTTACTAATGCTGATACATATCAATATGTTATTAATGAGGAGGATATAGGAGACATAGCTATAGAGGTTGCAACACCTCATGGAGCATCTACATTTCATGAGAGTGCTCAGGAGGTGTACGCAGAGCCATGGACTCCTATTGATACGGTAAGAGTAAACATTATAAATAATTTTTTCACATGACTTATTTAATTTAAAAACAATTTATTTATTTTGATTAGTTTTAATGATTGCATGCACTTATGTATATATATTTTTAACATTTATTTTTAGTTGATGACAGAGTAGGAGTTGAGATAGGTGGATATCTCCACACTTTCGGCCATTTCATTTGGCCTTGATGCCTATATGGTATATTAAAAATTATGTACCCATTAGTATTTTTTATATCATTTGGTGTACATGCTTAAATCTCTATCAATTAGAGAAATAAAATTCATACATTTACTAATATATTTTCATCTTATTGTACTCTTGTAGGCTACAATTGATGTAAGTGGGGGGCACGAGGGGGTTCCTTTATCAGGTGTCGACAAAGGAAAGGTAATTAACTGTTTAAGATTAATTATGCATGTATATGTATGCCACTTGTGTGTAGTAATAAATATTTTACTTGCACTTCATTGTATAGGGTGTGGCTCTTGATGATATCTCGACACGGGTTTGGGAGCCTAGGTTGACAGGCTTCTCGATTCAGAGTGATAGCCCAATTGTACGTAGACTTTTACATATTGTTATTTATATTTTGTAACCAGGGTTGTTATGATAAAGTACATTTATATATAATTGACTTGATCTTTTTACTATCATAGGTTACTCCCAGTGTGAGGGAGGGCCCATGAGAATCTTTCGTATCTTTGTTGACCCAGCCCACTATTCCAGAGGAGGGATCAACAGATGTAAGTTTTAATTTTAGTTCAATCAATTTGTAATTTTATTATGATATCATCCTATTTTGTTGATTTATTACTCTATGTTGCACCACTCTACTAATCTCATTATTGCAAATATATATTTATAGGTTGAAGTTGGTATTGTTGGCATGGTCCCTTCGCTACCAAAGACTTATGCTAGGACACCTGATCGTGGTAGGCGACTGAGAGGCTAGGAACAAATATTTTTATGCAGTTATAATTTTAATTAAATTAGTGTTTGAATTATGAATTATATATATATATATATATATATATATATATATATATATATATATATATATATATATATATATATATATATATATATATATATATATATATATATATATATATATATATATATATATATATATATCTGTGTGTGTGTGTATATGTATATATATATATATATGTATATATATATATATGTATATATATATGTATGTATATATATATATATATATATATATATATATATATATATATATATATATATATATATATATATATATATATATATATATATATATATATATATATATATATATATATATATACTAAGGAATCTAACTTGGGTTTGAACTCATTTTTGATGCAGGATCAATTAGTGCCAAACACTTCTTCAAAGAGGCTACATTTTGATGATCCCCCTATGGCATATGATGTAGTTTTAGTTTTGTGGTCATTTAGAGATGCCACTTGGCACATTTTGAGATGACATATATGCCACATTGTAGACCTTGAAACATTGATTTTGTAGACATTTTGAAATGACATGTGCCATATTTGTATATGGAGATACTTTTGATACATTTGATACTTTCTATATATAGAACATGTTCATTTTTATGTTATATTTGTGTCATCTTTTGTATACATATTTATTATTCATGTTTATGGAATTGAATGGTGAAGTTATATCTTGACTATGATTATCATTATGATTTAAATTATATCTTGTTGAAGTTACATTTGTTTTTCTTTACTCTAGAATACCCTGTTCATGGAGCTTATTATGTTTGAGGTTTAACTTCTATAGATTTCCTATGATCTTATGTTTAATACCATTATATATACTCACTTTAGCCACTTAGTACTACATTGTTTCAATACTATGTATATACTCACTGTGCATATAATTTATCATATTGGGGTTTACTAAATCCACAGAGAAATGTAGCACTTGTGCTGTTAGGTCACTTGGGTCGAGCGTGGTTGTGAGCATTCCAATGACTCCATGGGAAAAACAAGGTTGTCAGTGGCGTTTACCCGGCCAACCGGAGCAAATGGAGCAGACGATTCAATGCTAGGACATACGGTTTGAAAGATACACTACTAAGGTACTTTCAATTGACCCTCACTGTAAGTTTTGGCATCGACTAAGATCACCTTGCCAAATGCAAATGAAGTCGAATTGCCCAAAATCAAGAGATGTTATTGTAGACCTTGAAAACATAATCATTCCTGAGCATTCCAGTGACTCCGTGGGTGGAACAGGGTTGTCAATGGTGTTTACCTGACCAATCGGAGCTGATGAAGTAGATGGTTTGATGCCAGGATGAATGGTTTTAAAGATACACTACTGAGCTACTTTCAAATGACCCTCACTATAAGTTTTGGCATTGACTGAGATTGCCTTGCCAAATGCAAACAAAGTTGAATCACCCAAAAGATAAAGAGGTTATTGTAGACCTTAGAAACATGATCCCATATACCTTGATAGTTTGTCAATACCTCTCATGAGGTCCAAGATACGAGCCTCAGAAGATCACTACCCAATCATGCTTAGTGCACCTTGGGGTCACTTGGGTCGAGCATGGTTGTGAGCGTTCTAATGACTTCGTGGGTGGAATAGGGTTTTTAGTGGCATTTAACCAGCCAACTGGAGGTAATGGAGTAGATGGTTTGATGCTAGGATGAACGGTTTGAAAGATACACTGCTAAGCTACTTTCAACTGACCCTCACTGCAAGTTTTGGCATCAACTGAGATTGCCTTGCCAAATGAAAATGAAGTTGAATTGCCCAAAACTAAGAGATTTTATTATAGACCTCAAAAACACCATCCTATAGCCCCTGATGGTTTGTCAATACCTCTCAAGAGGTCTAAGATACGAGCCTTGGAAGATCGCTGACCAATCATGCTTAGTGCACCTTGGGGTCACTTGGGTCGAGCGTGGTCACGAGTATTCCAATGACTCTGTGGGTGGAACATGTTTGTCACTAGTGTTTACCCATCCAACCAAAGCCGATGGAGTAGATAGTTTGATGCCAGGTCAGACAGTTTGAAAGATACGCTGCTGAGCTACTTTCAACTGACCCGCACTTTAAGTTTTGGCATCGACTGATATCGCCTTTCCAAATGTAAACAAAGTTGAATCACCCAAAACTGAGAGAGGTTATTCTAGACCTTGGAAACACAATCCTGTAGCCCCTACTAGTTTATCTATACCTCTCACGAGGTTTGAGATACAAGCCTCAGAAGATCCCTAGCCAATCATGCTTAGTGCACCTTGGGGTCACTTGGGTCGAGCGTGGTCACGAGTGTTCTAGTGACTCCGTGTGTGGAATGGGGTTGTCACTAGTGTTTACCCCGGTCAACCAGAGCTGATGGAGCAAACGGTTTGATACTAGGATAGATGGTTTGAAAGATACGCTGCTGAGCTACTTTCAACTGACCCTCACTGTAAGTTTTGGCATCGACTGAGATCGCCATACCAAATGCAAGCAAAGTCAAATCACCCAAAACTGAGAGAGGTTATTGTAGACCTCATAAAAATGATCTTGTAGCCCCTAATGGTTTGTTGATACCTCTAATGAGGTCCAAGATACGCACCTCATAAGATCACTACCCAATCGTGCTTAGTGCACCTTGGCGTCACTTGGGTCGAGCGTGGTCACGAGCATTTCAGTGACTTTGTGGGTAGATCAGGGTTGTCAATGGTGTTTACCCAGCCATTCAGAGCTGATGGAGCAGACGGTTTGATGCCAGGATAGGCGGTTTGAAAGATACACTTCAGAGCTACTTTCAACTAACTATCACTACAAGTTTTGGCATCAAGTGAGATCACCTTGCCAAATGCAAATGAAGTCGAATCGCCCAAAATTGAGAGAAGTTATTGTAGACCTTAGAAACAAAATCTCGTAGCCCCTGGTGGTTTGTTGATACCTCTCATGAGGTTTGATATACGAGCCTCAGAAGATCACTACCCAATCATGCTTAGTGCACCTTGGGTTCACTTGGGTCAAGTATGGTCGCGAGAATTCCAGTGACTCTGTGGGTAGAATGGGGTTGTCACTAGTGTTTAACCAGCCAACCAAAGCTGATGGAGTAGATGGTTTGATGCCAGGGTGGATGGTTTGAAAGATACACTTCAGAGCTACTTTCAATAGACCCTCACTCCAAGTTTTGGCATCGATTTAGATCACCTTACCAAATGCAAATGAAGTCGAATCGCCCAAAACTGATAGAGGTTATTGTAGACCTCAGAAACATGATCTTGTAGCCCCTAATAGTTTGTTAGTACCTCTCACAAGGTCTGAGATAGGAGTCTCAGAAGATCACTACCCAATCATGCTTAGTGCACCTTGGGGTCACTTGGGTCGAGCGTGGTCGCGAGCATTCCAGTGACTCTGTGGGTGGAATGGGGTTGTCATTAGCATTTACCCAACCAACTAGAGCTGATGGAGTAGATGGTTTGATGCTAGGATGGATGGTTTGAAAGATACAATTTAGAGCTACTTTCAACTGACCCTCACTGCAAGTTTTGGCATGGACTGAGATTGCCTTGCCAAATGCAAACGAAGTTGAATCACCCAAAACCGAGAGAGGTTATTGTAGACCTTAGAAACATGATCCTATAGCCCTTGATATTTTGTCAATACCTCTCATGATGTCTTAGATACAAGCCTCAGAAGATCGCTGCCCAATCGTGCTTAGTGCACCTTGGGGTCACTTGGGTCGAGCGTGGTCGCGAGCATTCCAGTGACTTCGTGGGTAGAATAGGGTTGTCAGTGGCATTTACTCAGCCAATCAGAGCTGATGGAGGAAATGGTTTGATGCCAAGATAGACGGTTTGAAAGATACACTTCAGAGCTACTTTCAACTAACCCTCACTGCAAGTTTTGGCATCAACTCAGATCACCTTGCCAAATGCAAATGAAGTCAAATCACCCAAAACTAAGAGAGGTTATTGTAGACCTCAAAATCATGATCTCATAGCCCTTGAAATTTTTTCAATACCTCTCATGAGGTCTGAGATACGAGCATCAGAAGATAACTTCCTAAGCATGCTTAGTGCACCTTGGGGTCACTTGGGTCGAGCATGGTTGCGAGTGTTCCAATGACTCCGTGGGTGGAATGGGGTTGTCATTAGCATTTAAAATGTCATGAAATTGAACCACCAACTTATAGTCCACACCATTTTTAGTAAGGAAAAAGTTAACGCTTTTACTCTCCCGTGCAAAGTTAGAAAGCATGTCACTTGCAGACCATAAAACACACAATGCATTATGGTACACTAGGCAGCCTGCAAGCAGTTGTATTTTACAGATTGAGTAAGTAGTCCTTGGGAACATGTCCTTGTCTATAGTGGAAATAATTAGGTTTTCATTATGAAAGAAGAGAAGACCCAAATGGGAAAGCATGCACACTTCTTTTCTTGACCCAGGTCCATTACAATGACTGTTAGTGGTATGTATGGAATTTGAATTGTGAAACTAATCATGATTAAGCCAGTAAGCACTCTACTAAAATTCAATTATTTTTAATATTCTGCCACCCCTCCCAAAACCCAATAACAAAGACTAAATATTAGTACATTTGTTTTTCTTTACTCTGGAATACCCTGTTCATGGAGCTTATTATGTTTGAGGTTTAACTTCTATAGATTGTTTGAAATGATAAAAAATAATATCCTTAAAGCATTAGAAACAACAATCAAACATGTAAGAATTCAAACCATGCAAATGAAATAAATAAATGACATATAAGATCCCTTGTTGGCACTATTGGCCACCCATACATGATTTTGGTCATAAGTCCTTATCAAGACTTCTAGGACATTTAACTTTTAAATCAAATTTATTGTTACAAATTGCCATTGTAGGCTTAAAAAGATCTCAATTAAACCATTAAGGATCCTTTTGTCCTTCTATCTTTGATTCAATCCATGGTGACCATAGGTGTCTTCATAGGTGCTCCTGCACAAGTTACAATCCACATACAAAACCAAGTTTATTGACTCAAAATACAATCTATGAAAGGTGAAATTAATGTATTGAAATTAAGCTTAATGAACTTAGAAAACAATGCACTAAGTTAATTTATTACCTAGTCAAGTGTTCCTGAAGGGTCATCTCTTTGTTTCAAGGTCTCCAATAGTGCTTCATGATCAGGAGTACTAATAGTCCAAAGTTCTTTTGTCTTTGGTCTTCCTTGATGCTTTGACAACTTGACATTTGTTTCTATAACAAGGTGTGAATACATGAGAATAGTTTTGTGCTTATCATAGTCTTCAAATGTGGGAATTCAATTCTTTCTAATCATGTATGTTCGCAGCCATGTTCCCACAACAACAACTGAACCAATAGGATATGTGAACCCATCACCATCTGTCATCGGTCGTACAAGCTTATGTTTACCTTGTACACAATGTGCTAACCAATAATCTGATCTCTCATCATTCCCCTGGAGTGCAACCAATGAAAAAACATCTTCTAGCTATAGAAGATCTGAAAGATGGTCATACTCAATTGAAGTGTCCATGTCATCATTTCTTCTAGAGAGTGTCAAAGATAAATGAGTTAGATACTGTGGAGCCCATGTATCCACCCACTCACTTGACTCACAATGATCCCAATCATACTAAAAACACATGGGGCAAAAACAAGCCAACTCTCGTGTCCAAATGGTCCATGTACTATTATTGGAGCTTCAGAATGAATGCATTTTTGAAGAGTCTTTCACTGTTTGACAATCCAATCTATCTCCTATAGTTCCCTCCTCAACCAACCAAAAGAATCTACACACTGTAGAATCAATAGTCCCCCCTGTGACAATGGAAAAGTACACCAATCAACAATAGAATGAGCATCAAGAAGTACAACACTTGAAATCCTCAATTTCTCCTTAACTAGAGCTCTCTTCACACATGCACCTACTCCATCATTCTCTCCTTTCCCATGCCCTGACTCAAAAAAACTCTAGATATGAGGTACACCTCTCTCTACATGCATTCTACATAACCAATAAAACATTTTGGCATTCTTAAATTGACCGGTGTAATTATCCGAACAAATGAGATGCCTATCCATAGCAATACCATTTTCCTGCAAGAAGTCAAAATAGTTATAGAAACAATGTTGAACAAACTCATGAGAGTGAGACCTATCATCGCTCATATAAAAATGGTACTCTTTGACTATCTTATCGCTCATCTTTTTTGTTATTAGGGGAATGTCTATATGTGATGTGTACAAAAAATAGCAACCTGAATGGAATTGTAATATTGAGCTTGAGTCTCATTTTGGGCTGCAAATGTATAGTTCTCCGCAAAGTCTACAACGGATATAATAGTTCCAATGGGGAAAGTGTCCTTACATGTCCTAAATTTTTGATCCAACCATTGAGACCTGTGACTAAGCCTTGCATACTTTTAAAGAAGATTTGTCTTGAAATCTGAGATAAAATCAGCAACAATGTATTCTTTTGCAACTAACTCACATCTAGAGCCTTCACCTCCACTCTTTAATGTATATTTCACTTTTTCATATACCTTTTTTTTGGATGAGTGTCTTTCCAAAATTGTGTTCCAAACCATCATGAAAACATGTTCTAAACTTGGACAAGACACCACATTCTGGAGCACCCTGGCATTTAAGCAATCTTTTTAATAAAATAAACAACCATCATCTCTATGACATAAAAATTGATCTAGAAAGTCTCTTTGATGATTTGGGAAGACCACTTGCACCACAATGCTCTAGCATTTCATTAGTATGCAAAGTAGAACAAATGGACTGTAATAATTCATGATGCATTGAAAAATCAACATGATATTTGCAACAACATGTATTCTGAATCTTAAGGGGTACACAATAAAATGGCTTCACGGATTCAAAAGACCTTTGTGATATTTTCAATGTTTGATGTGTCTCACAAATTTTTTTATACAACATTGTTTGACTTACCTCCACATAATGTTTAGGATGTGGAGTGTGGTCTCGATTTCCAACTCTCAACTTCAAGACATCCTTCACATTTTGGTGACACTCTTGAGTTAGCATCCCAAAATTGTTGAATTTCATCCTTTGACAACATCTATTAGATTCTTATCGAAATGCGAAAGTATCCCACCATAAGCCTATGTATCAATTTGAACCGGATCATCAAGTCTTTCTCTTCTTGCAAGTGCTACCCAAATTTTTATGGTCTTTATTGAAGTCAACACAAGTTTGTCTCATCAAATGAGCCTTTCTCAACTGATGACTTACTAAGGAGGTTGTAATAACCCTCCGAGCAACTCTCTTGTCTTTTTCTCTGCTAGTCTTCCCAATGCTATTGAGAGCACTGAAAAGATTCTTCACAAAAATGGCATTTCTCTCCATTTTAATGTTCACATAAATCTTCAAATTCACAGCATAGGTCACATCTTTTGCATCTTTAACAACTACACAAAAATTTGACATTGCTCAACCAATGTCTTGTTTCCAAAAAATTGATCATAAAGTCTTGAAGCCCACAACCTAATGGTTCTGTGTGACCTCTTTCCTTCCCAATTATTCATAATGTTCTCCTCAATTTCAATTAACCATTTAGGTGTTCTTGAAAGCCCTGAATTTGAAGATTGATTATCTTTTTTGTAAGGGACTTCATTTCACATATAATTTGGAGATGTGTAATGTTCATGTGGTTCTTGTGCAACATTTTCATTCCCCAATTCTACATTTTCAATCTCCATCTATACATTTTCATCTTCATTCCACTCATTGTCATTCCCCAAATCTACGTTTTCATTCACCAAGTCTACATTTTCATTCTCCATCTCTACATTTTCATCTTCACTCCATACATTGTTATTCACAAAATTAATTTCCATATTATTTTCAAATTCAACATCCTCTTCACTTGCAACTACATTTACGGGGTCACCTTGATTAATGTTTAACATACCTTCTCCCCCTTCTTCGGTGATTTTTCCTATCTTTTTCCTTGTATGCTTGAATTTCTTCATTCATCACCTTCCTCTTCCATTTAGCCTTTCGACGACTACTGCTTCCCATGGTGAGACCACAAGTTGACAAAAAACAAAAAATGGGCCCCAAATCACATTTTTTTCCCCAGCAACCCATGAAAAAAGTTTGAAATCCCATGCTTCTCTGGTCTGTGGGGATAGGAATATTTTGGTCAAATATCACCAGTCAATAATTGGGTACCCGATATTTCTAGGTAGATGAAAAAAAGGGCAGGAGCAAATGGAAAAATTGAACTTTTATATATAAAATGAGGTATATAATATATATATATATATAATGTATATTATATATACACTAATGTATTATATACTAATGTGTGTGTATAATATATATATATATATATAATATATATAATATATATTATATATATACTAATGTATATAATATATATATAATAATGTATATAATATATATAATAATGTATATAATATATATATAATAATGTCTACCTCATTATGTCTGCTTTGGGAGGAAGATTATAATTTCCATATTTCCGTAAGCCCTGAAATATTTTTGTCGTTATCGCTCTCCGCCTCCGCTCTCTCAATTTAGTCCTCTCCCTCTTCATTGTACTCAGCTTAGACATCCTTACCTACTCTTTAACAAAGATTCTTCAAAATTTGTATACAAAGGCATCCTCCAGGAAAAAATGAAAAGTTTCCCAGAGAATATCCATAATTTGTATACAAAAGCATTATACAAGAAAAATGACAAAAAATTAATAGCTAAAAGGTAAAATTTATCATTAACACCAGTAGTACCAAGGTCATACCCACTGTCAAATCCTGGCCTAACGATGTGCGAAATGAGAAAAGAAAGTGAAATGAAAGGGAAGTATGGATCAAAAAGCAAAGGTGTATCAAATCGGATCCCATTCTCTCTCTCTCTCTCTCTCTCTCCTCCTCTCTCTCTCTCTCTCTCTCTCTCTCTC
The DNA here is from genome assembly GCA_027943335.1 of Chamaecyparis obtusa. Lineage (NCBI taxonomy): Eukaryota > Viridiplantae > Streptophyta > Pinopsida > Cupressales > Cupressaceae > Chamaecyparis > Chamaecyparis obtusa. Next base: position 59,605 of record BSBK01012705.1, read on the forward strand.
TCTCTCTCTCTCACCTTTCTCACTCTCTCTCTTCCTCAATGTCACCCATGAATCTTTTAAATGGCTGATTGATTTCCTTTGCTTCTTTCAATGGCCATCCATGATTTTTTTGCAATCTTCCAACCTTTCGTACATAGTTGTAAAATACATATTAATATATTATACATATATAATAATATATAATATATGATATATAATGTAATATTTAATATTAATATATATTAAATAATATTTAATGTAAAATGTAAATTATATAATATTTAATATATAATTGATATTATATAATATTTAATATATATAATATATAATCTAATATATATCTAATATATAGTTTTTGATATATAATATTCATATGAAGGGTGGAGAAATGGGAGGGAGAAAGGGGAGGGAAAAGTG
>BSBK01012706.1:0-272349 GCA_027943335.1 Chamaecyparis obtusa
TTCCATCTTTTCAGTCATTTGTCTTCTATCTTCAATAGCTAGATTCTTTTCTTGTTCATCTTGTCTTGCATTGTTCATGACATCAATCATTCTTACCATTTGGGTTTCTTGACCGACTTGACCGATTTGTAGTGCTTTCACTTGATCAATAAGGTGTTGTTTCTTTTCAGATAGATCTAATATGGTTCCCTTAGATGCATTAGATATGCTTCCAAATCCAGATCCTTCAAATAGTTCCTCTATCTCTTCTTCCTGATAATCAGTCTCATTGTGCCGAAATGCCATTTCCTTCCTTTTGACCAGTAAATCTCTTAGTTTTTCTTCGGCTTCCTTAAATTTTTCTATGAAAATCTACATCCCCAATTTATGATTTTCAATAGTATTATCAATCTTATACCTTTCCATCCTTTAGGTCTTTTCTCTTCAGTGATTAAAATTCCTCAACAAGAGAACTATCTCTGATACCAATTGTTGGAATTATGGAAAGATGTGTACTAAGAGAGGAGGGGTGAATCAACACCCTTAAAAAATTTCAATTGAATCTTTGTAAACATGTAAATCATTAACTGATTGTATCATTTTCATTCACCATACATCTAATAACATAATTGAAATGTAAATGCATGTGTATCATCAGAAAATGGACGCACTTCCATTTAGGACTGGTTTAGCCCTCTGAGTAAGTGGTCTGGGGTCATGTCAAGTGCCTTGAGTGGGTCTTTGAGTAGATCTGGCTTTTTCCCCCTGTTCTACTTCTCTCTCCACTTGTTTCCATCCTTTTTCTGGCACCTTATCTTGAGGATCTGAGATCTTTGACCTTAGGGTCAAGGTTGACCTTCTAGGTCAAGGACAACCTCAACCATGACCTAGGTTAGAATTGACCTCGACCTTGACTCTAGGTCCAAAATTCAGATTTTGGAGGTTTTGGGATGTTGGGCTTCAAAAAGTTTTATTTTTCGCTTCTGAGTCGGCTGTTTTAGATTTTAGAATGGTAAACTCTTAAATTATATTTAATCTAGGCCCATTTCTAGGGGTTAAGGTTTAAATGGGAATTTAATTCTCCTATGTCAGCCTCTCTAGAAGTTTGTGCCCTAGACTAGTATAAAAGGAAGCCTTCCTCTTTCATTTTCACATCCACTTTTCATGATCAAGCATCCACCCTCCATTGAATTCAAGCATAAATGAAATCAAGTAATCAAGCAAGCAAGAAGGAGAAGGACAACATTCAAGCATTCATGATCCAACTCATTAAGGAGATCCATTGATAGTCATTGAAGGATTCAATCTCTTTGGAGTGTCAGGAATAAGGTGTCTCAACCTTGGATAATTCCTATTCTTATTATTTGTTTGTAAAATGTATTTCTTGCAAATAATGTTGATGTGTCGACATCTTGAATTGTGTGTAAGGAGATCATGGCTAAAACGGTTATGATGGATTCCTATGACACGTAAGAGCTATGTCAGGAAGATTCAATGTCAGGTGAAGACATGTGGCAACTGATAAATTTGAGTACTATACACTCTTCCCCAATCGTGGGGTTCAGGGCATCGCCCTGAAATTTTTTTTGGGATTCCTATTTTCTCAGAGAATGGTAAAACCCTAATACGGTTATCTTTGGGAGTAGCCCTAAAAAGTGAAGTGCATGATATAAGCATTTTTTTTTAGGGTTGTGAAGAAATGTGATGCGAGTGTATTGTTGGAACATTTTATGCTGCTGTGATTTATCTTCAAGGGTTTTGAAATCTTCTGAAAGAACTTGCATTGCAAGTGTATTGTAAGCTGTAATAGTTTTGATCAATACATTATGCAGGTTTTGGAGTGCTGGGGTTTTTACCGAAAGGTTTCCCCGGGGTATATCATTGTGTCATTCTCTATTTTTCTGTATGCATGGTATGTGGTTGCAATATCTTTGTTAAAGTAGTTAACAAATCTGAAATTGTAAGGATTTATAAGAATTTTCACAATACTCTCCTATAGAGATTAGCGTAGGAAACTGTTTCCGCACTTGAGTTTCCTTACATGGAGCCCTCTTGTTGAAGATTTCTCCATCTACATTCATTCAAGCTTCTTGATTTTCCAAGATCCATTCAAGATTGGTGTTGAAGATCTAATGTAATTTATTTGAGACATCCTACATATAATTCTACATTCATTTGGAGCATCCATACTTGTGGATTCAAGGATTCGAATCCTCCACAAGGATTTCAATATAAGCAAGGTGAATAGTTCCATTTACTTTGTTTATATATTACAAGTTCAATGACATTTCAAGGTTGATTCTAAACTAGTGTTTGACCAAGGAAAACCCCTCATCCAACAAGCAAAACCCTTTTCCTTACAGGTATAGGTGTGAGACAACAAATATTCGTGCAGATTTGAGTACCTTTTTTGGTGAACTTTCAAGATCCGTGAACAGAATTTTCATCAAAGCAGTGCAGGTCAAGGTTGACTTTTTGGGGTAAGATTGTGCCCTGGGGTAAGATCTTACCCCTATCTTAGGTCAAGGTCGACCTTGCTCAGAAAAGAAAAAGGTTTTCAGGTTTCCTCTATTTCTACATTTCCAAGCTAGATCTGGTTGTAGAATTCCCTGAAACTAAACACAGACAGTAGAAAATAGTGTTTTCCAGATTTACCCTATTTTGAGGTTAGTATTTGTCTTCAATTCAATCAAGATTCCAATACACATTTTCTACAACAAAATATAAGTTTTTCTCCTTTATTCATATTCTCCGTAGATTAATTCATTTGTGCATTAACTATTTTCTTTTGGTTGATCCATTTGGATCTTTCCCTTGGGAATTTGGGTTAAGAAGTATACCTTATATTTTGATAATCACACATCTCATCTTTTCTTACACCTTTCTTTTTCTTACATTACAACATGTAATCTAATCAAATATGAAAACATGAAACTTCATACATATAACACATGTATTTTGGTATCACAGAATCCCTTGTTAGAAGGTAAAAAATGTGGTGGGGATGGAACCCACAAAGCTTCACTACTATAGTAAATAAAGTTGTCAGTTAAGGCTATAAAGATTTGATCACTTCTGGTGATCTTACCCTGTTAGGAGTAATACAAAGATCAGCTAGATCTACCTACTTAGATGATTTTAGCAACACAATTAAGTGTGCACTTGGTTAAGAGATTTTACAAAATATTGTCAAGTCTACTATGTTAAGAGATTTAAAGTCTGCTACAATGGTTAAAAATTAATAGTAAAATTGATCTTTAGATAGCAACTAATCTTTGCCTGATATCAGATATGTTATGTACTTATCTATTAGCACCTCAATGTGATTGATCTCTTCTCTGAATACTGCTCGGTAGCCTTCAAACTATTTCTGATAAACTAAATACTTTGTTAATGCTTCAAACTTAACAACCCTGTCTAATCTTTAGATGTCCTTGAGTGTGGCTAGTTCATGTGTGATCCACGTCAAAATGATATCTTTGTAATTCTTATGTCAAAATTATTTGACCTAATTAGGGTTATGACACTATCTTAGAAAACCTAAGATCAACAATTCAAATGAATAACCTATATCATCTTTACATAGGAATCATCAATCTTTAAATGATTAAATCCATATTAAATATTCATCTCAATCTTGGTAAACTATTTTATGATTGGTGTAAACCATTTGCCTTGTAGTTTGTGCCATTACAAACTGCTATGTCATTTCCTTCTTCACTCAGTGTACACTACATTCATCACTTGGTATTTAACTGATGCTCAGTACATATAAATTCTCGGTGACTATTGTGCTCGGTACTCAGTAATCATATGGCTCGATATGAGTACTCGGTCAAAACTATATTCAGTTAGTATAGTATTCTGCCTTGTATTATGCTCAGTGTCTAGGCTCCATGTGTTGACTGAATGACCTATATTGTCCTGTTTAATGATTGTATGATTGATACTAATGACAACTCTTAATGCTCTTAGGAGTAAAAAATCCAACCAAAGAGGATTAGATAAGACAATTAAACCAATAATAAAGCCTACAACATAAAGCTAGAAAATGAAGCTCAAGCTTCTCTCTCAAACAAGAGTCTCCAATGAGATGTGCTCCCAAGAACGGTAACCTTCAAAACTACACTCAAACAAAGATTAGCAACCCAGGCTCTGATACCATGTAAATAAAAATAATGAGAGTAAGGAATATAATGTAATCCAAGAGAGATAGATAACGAAGGAGATGTTACCATGAGAAACCAAGAACTAGGAGCAAGCATCCAAAAGCCAACACAAGGATACAAGAATATTTTGAAAGGGGAAAGGAAAATAAAAACCCCTTGTGATATTATGAAAATGGAAAATCTTAAGAAAGAGAGAGAAAAAGAGAGAAATAGCTCATTTACAATAACTTCATAGAGAGAAAATAAGAGATGAGAGCATCTCTTTTATAGAGACAATGATAGGAGTTACTAAGTAACTCACTAATCTATGAATTTCATCATCCATAATAGGTGTGTGAAAAGTGTCAAGATCCTCTTAAGGAGGATAATCTATTTCCTTATTAAAGGAATTACAAAAAGTGACATGTCCTCCCACTTGGACTAGAGGAAAAAATACATGTAGGGATTCCATAGGAATCTCCTAATTAAATAAAATGAGGATACCTTGGTTTATTCTCAAATAAATAAATAATACAACCAAGGAAGGATTAAATATTCTAACATCTTCATCAAATTTTTATTGAAATTTAGGTGGAAGTTGAATGGGCTCCCGCACTCTAGGAATGATGGTTTTCCTTATTTTAGCATGCATGGAATCTTAGTAAATTTTAGGTTGGTAAAATTGTTTCCATTTTAAAATTCCTTTCTTGATACTAGTCATTTTCAAGATTATTAGTTTCATAATTGAAACAATTCTATCTATATTTGTATATATAGGCCTTAGGGAGGCCAAGGAAAAGGCGAGAAAATTACTTTTTGGGGGCAAATATAGTAAAGAAATGACAGGGGGATAAATTTTGGGAATGTAACAATTTTTGGTAGTGGAAAAAAATCAAACTTTGCATCATGAATTTCTCTACAATTATCTTGAATGAGAATGCATGTGTCAAAGCTATGTATTTGTCATATTCTTCCTTACAGTGAATTAAGCTTTGTGTTATGACAGTATTCTATGATATTTGTCTACTCAAAATGGTTATCATGCTTTCATACTGGAAAATTTGTGTTCTATGTTGAGGATTATTCCCACATTCTTTCATATTATATTATGAGTGACTTGAACTTGCTATCAAGTTATAGAAGGATCTCCTTTCAAGTATTGCCCGAAATATTTTTTTGCATCTATAGTACAGTTATGCTCAAATGTTAATTTTCCTTTTCTACTTTCTAGTTAAAAGCATACCCATAAAATCAAAATTAAATCATAAGAGGTATTTGTACCTCTAAAATTCAAAGGAAGATCATATGTTTAACATATATTTCTACAACTATTGTTTTTGGTTTTGTCTTTCAATTCTGGGCACTGTGAGTCATTTTTAAAAGCTATTTTAGAAAGGCAAAAATCTAAACTAACACTTGATTACCCTTGAATGTGAAAATCATTTTCTTAACTTCTTCTAATGAAGGAATAGCAGCCAACATGTCATTTTTATACTCATTCATAATTTTAAGAATGGCCTCAATAAGATTTTACTAGGTAGGCATGTCCAACTTAGCATCAATGGTTAAGAGATCACCAAACAATTGGATTGCCTCTCTCCTTATATCATCATCCTTGTCAATCTTGATTCCATTCTTCATAACATGAGATATTTTGTTGAAGGCCTTATGCTTAAGGGTGGTCAAATGAAATAATTTCGTGTTCATATCCCCAGAGGACAACCATAATAATCTTGATCTTTGTTTCTAAAATTCTTCTTCTTTGGAGATGATGTCATGATACTTAGTCGTAATTTAATTTTCTTTGGAAAGGTAATCAGTTATATAGTCTTTTTTTTGTACCTTATCTTGGATATATTTTATCTCTAAGGTTGACAATATTGTTGGCCTTGGTACACTCCTCATCATATTTCACAATGGTATGAGATTCAACAATAGTGGTGGGAGAAGAAGGTAAAGAATAGGTAGACTCAATGGTATTGGTAGAATGAGAAGGTAAAGAATTAATATAAATTTGAAATTTTTGGTTTGGAGGGGAAATGGATTTTTTTCCTTGATAATTAACACCCTCAATAGATATATCATTAGAATCAATGAGGTCTTGAATGAAACATTTCAACTGAAAACACTTTTCAATATCATGACCAGGTTGATGATGGTATTGACAAAATTCTTTGGGATCAAAGGGTTTGTTGGATTATTTTTAAAAATCAATTAGCTTAATAGGAGGAAGTGTTAAAACATTAGCATTAATCAATTTTAACATCACATCATACAAATATTTATAAAGAGGAGTAAATTTATGAGAAACTCTAAATATAGATGATAAATTAGCCACACCTTTGGATGTCGTTGTCACTTGTGCATCAATTTTGTTTGATGAATTATTATCTTGATGAATCCCTTAGGTTTCTAAAACTTTTGGAAGGACTATGATGCAACATCACTCTTATCAACTAGATCCATTAGAGTGGTTCTCTCAAATTGACTCACTTAAAGCTGATAATTATGAAGCACTACACATAATTGAGTAAAGAAATAGAGTTCAAAGAAAATGTTATATCTAACATCTTTTTGCAAATTAGAAATGAAAATGTTATATCTAACATCTTTTAGGAATATGATAAGATATCTAATCATGCAAATACTTAAATCTACCAATGAAATTGGTCACTCTTCCCTTAGCACCTTGTTTACAATGCATTAAATTATTCAAAGAAATATTAAGACTAATATTGTTTTGAAACTATTGAATGAAAGTATTAGAAAGCTTTTAAAAGGAATCAATGGGATAAGGAGGTAAAGAACAATACTATTGAAAGACCTTATATCTAAGTGTTCTAGTAAATAATTTAGTCATGAATCTATGATCATGAGAATAGTCACTACATAATGTTTGAAAGGTTTTCACATGAGTCAAAGCATCACCTTTACCAGTGTAAGTCTCCATTAGGTATTTTTTGTTGGAAACTACAATTGAAACAATTGTTATATTGTCATTGATGTCAAACCTTAACTGGTAAGATATTTGCTATCTAGTAGAGTACCATATCTTTTAATTGATGAAGAGGATTTGAAAAGAGGAGATAACGAGAGGACCTAAGGAAAGGTTGAGTTATGTGATGCTTCAATGGGTACTTGATTAGTTGGCACATTTACAAGGTAATGTGTTGTTTATCTTTAACACCAAGTGAAGAAGGAAGATTGGAAGCATAGGCTTAACCGAGCAAAAGTGAAGAAATTTAGTTTAAGTTGAGTGATGCTAGTGTTGACCGAGTGCTAGTATATGCCAAGCAAATCTAGTGTCAACCGAACATCAGTAATTGCTGAGTAATAGATAACTAATCGAGCAAAGACAATATTTTCTGAGAAGGAAAGTTTTAGCGATGACCGAGATATCTAGTAATGACCGAGGAGATGAACATGGTATTGACCGAGTGTCAGTAATTTATAGTTTATGAAAGAATTGAGAATCCCAGTTGACTTAGTTGAATTCTTGAGATATGTAAAATGTGTTGACATTATTAATAATTGGTATGGAGCATTTAATGCGTCGCAAATCATTTTCTTATGGATTCAAGGAGAATTTTGAAGATGTATCTAGAAGGAAAAGAAGGAAAATAAAATGATGGAAAGATTCGATGAATCTAACCTAAACCTAAGGTCTACAGAAGAGATTAAGTGACAAAAGATTAATCTACCTAATCAAGGAGGTATAAGGATGACCTAATTGTGAGGCTATGTAGAGTGTGGGAGAGGTTGATGTTATTGACTGATGAATCTAAGTAGAAGGCTAAGGTGAAGCTGTGAAGAGCTGAATAGAGTTGTGGTGATTGCTTGAAGAGAATTCTGAGAAGATCAGAGATGGAGATGGAAATGAAGGTTAGTTAGTGAATCAACATATGAGTGAATTGGATTTGTATTTGCAAAGTGAGTTGTATATTTTAGATCAAAACCTACTATTACTTTCTAACCATTGTATTAGTCAAAATCCTTTAATCAAGGTTGACCTAACAAATATTTTTGTAAACCCTTTAATCAAGGTGACATTCTGATGGAATGTTCTTAAGCCCTCTAACCAAACCACTCTTAACATGGTGATTAAATCCTTTAACAGGGTCACACCTAGTAGTGTGTATTGTAAATCTTTAACAGGGTTGTGATGAAGGGTGCTCCCCTTAATACCACAAACACATAACAGAAATAGAGAAACAACAACAATAATATGCAAGAACAGAAAATTGGCTTCTTATTATCTCCACAAATGTGGAATTACAAACTTTCAGAATTACAATATGCAAAGCCACATGGGCATTCCTTTCAATATTTTGTAGGACAAAGCCTCAAATCAATACCCAGATCTACTACCCAGAACTGTTCTGAACTACCTAAGACAATAATACAGCCTTCCTTATATAGGCAATTTTTTTTTACCGCCTGGGGAGGTTCCAGAATTTTTAGCCAATAAGGCCGACCAAACTTAGAATTATTTTATTTTACATTTTATTACATCATAGTCGGCTCAAGATAACCTTTGAAACCCGAACATAAATTTTGAAGAAAATTATTTTTCACCATTTCAGGTGGCCCAACTTCCGAAGACCATAAGTCATCACCCGTTGACCCGCTCGGCTATTATAACCCCATTTCGGAAACACCACGAAGCGCTCTACAGGCTTGACCCGTGCAAGCGCCTGTCACCCCAATTCTCGACCTCATCCAGGGCCTCTAAAGCCTTCAAAACTAAGTTCAAAGTTTCTGTACCCTGCTGCCAATACCGAAAATCTTCAATATCTTCCAATATACACTTGATCTGGCAATGAAACTTTACTGGCAGACTTATATGACCAAAATGAACCTCCAAGAAAGAAATCAGATCATTCTGAGCACATACAAAAATTACCAAAAATAGTAACTTTCCATAAATAGAAGCTCTGCACAAAATAACCCTTATTGAAAAATAAAAACATAAATATTTTTGGGTGATGCAAGATTGCTCTTACACCCAGGATGCTCCTGCATCAGACACCCGGGGTAATTTGAGAAGTGACCCTGTCACGACTCAGGTGTGTAGAGGAAAACCAAGATGGTTAACCTCCTCCTTTGTTAGCCATGATGAATCTTCAACAGGCCGTCCTTTCCACTTGACTAGATATTCTTCATATGTCCTGTTCCTTGTGCTTCTGCCAACACGACTATCCAGTATATCTTCAATCTCCTTAGTGTCTGAACTAGTTGCTGGAATACTCCACTGTGCTGCTGTGACCTCATCTTCAACACCTCCTTCATGATACTCTGTCAGATCTGAAATGTTAAACACTGGTGAAATATTCAGCTCACTAGGCAATTCTACCTCATATGCATTTCCTGAATCATGCTTCTTCAATATCTTACATGGTCCAAACTTCTTCATTTTCAACTTGTTATATGTACCAACTGGAAACCGCTCCTTCCGCAAATGAACCATGACTTCATCACCAACCTGAAATTCCTTATACCTCCTTTTCTCATCTGCCTTAGCCTTAAACTATGCGTTCATCTTGGTAATATGCTTCCTCACCTCCCCATGGATGTTCTTCAAATGTTCTGCAAAATCCTCAGCCTCAGCACTACTTATTTCTCCTTTATCTATCTTTCTCAACTCAGATGCATTTCTTGGACTACTTCCATATATAATCTAGAATGGTGATTTACCAGTGCTCCTGTTGACAGAATTATTGTATGCAAATTCTGCCTGTGGTAAAATCAAATCCCATCCTGTTGGCTTATCCCCAACCAAACATCTCAGCAGATTTCCCAAACTCCTATTCACCACCTCTGTCTGTCCATCAGTCTGTGGGTGATGTGATGAACTGAACTTCAAATCTGTCTTCAACTTCTTCCACAATGTTCGCCAGAAATATCCAACAAACTTAGTGTCCCAATCTGAAACTATGGTCTTTGGCAAACCATGAAGTCTCACTACTTCTCTGAAAAATAGTTCTGCTACATGAACAACATCATTAGTCTTCTTGCAGGGAATGAAATGTGCCATCTTTGAAAATCTGTCAACCACTACAAAAATTGAATCATGTCCTCGCTGAGTCCTCGGTAAACCAAGAATAAAGTCCATGCTGATATCCTCCCAAGGCTTCTCTGGTACGGGTAATGGCTGATACAACCCTGTATTCTGCTTCACTCCTTTCGCCATCTGACATACTCTACAACTCTGTACAAACTTCTTCACATCTTGCTGCAACTGTGGCCAATAGTAATTCTCACTAACCAAAGAAAAGGTTTTGTCACGACCAAAATGTCCAGCCAATCCTCCGCTATGCTTCTCCTTGATGAGATTCTCCCTCATAGAACTTCGTGGAATGCACAATTGACTCCCTTTGAATAGCATATCATCCTGGATGATGAAATCCAGCCATTTCATCCTGTCTAGAGTAACAGGTTCTGTACAAGCTTTCCAAGCTTCACCAAAATCAGGATCCTCTGGATACAAATTCTTGAGTTCCTTGAACCCAACCACTTCAATCTGCATTTCTGTCAGCAATAGTTGCCTTCTGCTAAGAGCATCTGCAACCCTATTAGACTTTCCACTCCTGTGTTTCAAAATAAATGTATAACTCTGCAAAAACTCAACCCATTTCAAATGCCTCTGATTCAACTTTCCTTGACTATTCAAATATTGCAAAGCTTGATGATCAGTATACAAAACAAACTCCTTAGGAAGCAGATAATGTCTCCACTTCTTTAATGCCTGAACTATAGCATAAAATTCCTGATCATAAACAGAATATTTCCTCTTGGCATCATTTAGCTTCTCACTGAAATACGCAATAGGTTTACCTTCTTGGCTCATAACAGCTCCTATTGCAGTACCACTAGCATCACAATCTACTTGAAACACCTTATTAAAATCTGGAAGTGCTAAAATAGGTTGTTCTGTAACTTTTTGTTTCAATAATTGAAAACTCTTTTCTGCCCCATTAGTCCACTTAAACTCTTTTCTATCCCCTCTCATTGTTTCAGTCAAGGGTCCACAAATACTACTAAAATTTCTGATAAACTTTCTGTAAAAGCTAGCTAGACCATGAAAAGATCTTACCTCAGTAGCATTCCTTGGAGTAGGCCATTCAAGAATAGCCTGTACCTTCTCTGGGTCCATTTTCAGACCTTCTGCTGAAACTACAAATCCCAAATACACTAACTCTTTCTTCACAAAACTGCACTTCTTCAAATTAATCAACAATTTCTCTTCTCTCAACTTCTCAAATACCATACGAATATGCATCATATGCTCCTCCAATGTCTTACTAAAGATCAAAATATCATCTAGGTAAACAATGACAAACTTACCCAGAAATTCTTTCAGAACCTCGTTCATAAGCCACATGAAAGTGCTCGGTGCATTGGTTAGCTCAAAAGGCATGACTAACCACTCATATAGTCCTTCCTTTATTTTGAAGGCAGTCTTCCATTCATCTCCTTCTCTGATCTGAATCTGATGATATCCACTCTTCAGATCTATCTTTGAGAAATACACAGCTCCACTCAAACAGTCCATAATATCATCCATTTGTGGCAATGGAAACCTGTACTTGATTGTGATCTTGTTTATTGCCCTAGAATCTGTACACATCCTCCATTCTCCATTCTTCTTTGGTGCTAATACCGCTGGTACAGCACAGGGACTCAAACTCTCATGGATCAATCCTTTCTGTAACAGTTCATGTACTTGTCTGTTCAACTCCTCACTTTCTGCAGGTGTCATTCTGTGTGCTACCTTATTCGGAAAACTCACTCCTGGGATCAAGTCCATCTGATGACTGATCTTCCTGACTGGTGGTAATCCATCAGGCACGTTATCGGATACAATATCCTGAAACTCATTCAACAAATCTGCAACTTCTACAGGAACATCTTCTACTTCCTCTTTACCAGCTTTTGGAATTAAAGCAAAACATACATGCTCATGCCTCATACCATCTAGGAATTTCCTTCCATCAACAAATGTTATTCTTGCATTACCACATACCTTTTCTTCGGTCTCCTTCAATGGCTTTAGCTTATGTCGCACTCCATCCTTTGTCAGGGAATAGGTATTCGCACGACCATTGTGTACAACACATCTGTCAAACTGCCACGGTCTACCCAATAACATATGACATGCATCCATAGAGATGATATCACATAGTACCTCATCTTGGTACCCATTGATCTTGAACTTCACTAGGCATTGTTCATTGACCATGACCTTGTGGTCATCCTGTACCTAGGCAATCCGATATGGATGTGGGTGTTTCTGTCTCTTGAGCTTCAACTTTGTCACCATCTCTTCTGACACCAAATTGTCAGTGCTTCCACTATCAATAATCACATCACAACATTTACCTTCACACTTGCACCTGGTGCGAAACAGGCTCCTTCTTTCCTCAGGTTCATTCTCACCACTCAACAGGACTCTTCTGTTAATCAACGTTTCTCCTCTTTCAGCATCTTCAGAATTTGATGATCTGGCATCTTCATCTACATGTGCAACTCTGGCCTGGCCTTCATTTCTCCTGTCTATTCTACCTTGGTGCTGAGGACATTCAAATGCCCTATGACCTTCTTCTCCACAGTGAAAACATGTTCCACGGAAGCCACCTCTTCCAGATCCTTGTCCTCTTCCTCTTCCTCTCTGATCTCTATTATTCTGATCTTGGAAGTGATTGGAATTATTTCCTCACTGATTCTGACTGCTACTGGCCTCATCCTTCTTTTTCAGATCTTCATTTCGGCCACCATATGACCGTCCACCAGATCGTCCACCGCGACCTCTTCCATTTTGTCTGCTCTCAAACTTCTTGTTCAGCTTTTCTTCTACTTTTAGGGCAAACTGGTATGCCTCTTCAATACTGTTCATTCGAACCAGATTCAGCTCCTCCTGAATGCTTGGCCTTAACCCATTAAGGTATCGGGAAACTTTCTCTTTATCAGCTTCTGCATGGCCTGTTCTGATGAGAAGTCGATAGAACTCCTCTGTATACTCCTGAACAGATCTTCCTGCTTGCTTCAAACTTTGCATTTTCTTCAGTAGGTCAAGCTCATAATCAACAGGAATGAACTGTCGCTTCAATTTATCCACCATCTGATCCCATCTTGTGATTTTATCTTTCCCTCTTCTATTTCGCTCTAATTGAATTTCTTGCCACCAGATCTTCGCATGACCTTTCAATCTGGCCTTCGCAAATTTGACCCTATCAGGATCGTCAACATCTTCATACTCAAAATATTCCTCACATTCATTGATCCAGTCAATCAATTCCTCTGGGTTAAGATTTCCAGAAAATGTAGGAACCTCAATCTTAGGTCTTTTCCCAATCTTGGAAATCGCCCGAAAAAGTCTTTCTTCCTCCTGGTTCACAATTTCGGCTTCTCCTTCTTGATATTCTTCTTCGGCTTCATCCTCGCTTTCATCTCTGACATTGAGATTCATTCCTCTGCAAATCTCTTCTTGCAATGCTCGCACTTGTCTCTGCAGCTCTCTAACCTCAGGTGTCACAGCACCAACTCTTCCGCCACGTTCCCGTCGTGGAGGCATTTTCATGATGCACGCTGAAACCCTAGCCACGGTCCTGGTGCAAACTGCCTCACAGTCGGCGATCTATTTACACACTCAAGAACTCCTGCTCTGATACCACTTGATGAAGGGTGCTCCCCTTAATACCACAAACACATAACAGAAATAGAGAAACAACAACAATAATATGCAAGAACAGAAAATTGGCTTCTTATTATCTCCACAAATGTGGAATTACAAACTTTCAGAATTACAATATGCAAAGCCACATGGGCATTCCTTTCAATATTCTGTAGGACAAAGCCTCAAATCAATACCCAGATCTACTACCCAGAACTGTTCTGAACTACCTAAGACAATAATACAGCCTTCCTTATATAGGCAATTTTTTTTTACCGCCTGGGGAGGTTCCAGAATTTTTAGCCAATAAGGCCGACCAAACTTAGAATTATTTTATTTTACATTTTATTACATCATAGTCGGCTCAAGATAACCTTTGAAACCCGAACATAAATTTTGAAGAAAATTATTTTTCGCCATTTCAGGTGGCCCAACTTCCGAAGACCATAAGTCATCACCCGTTGACCCGCTCGGCTATTATAACCCCATTTTGGAAATGCCACGAAGCGCTCTACAGGCTTGACCTGCGCAAGCGCCCGTCACCCCAATTCTCAACCTCATCCGGGGCCTCTAAAGCCTTCAAAACTGAGTTCAAAGTTTTTGTACCCTGCTGCCAATACCGAAAATCTTCAATATCTTCCAATATACACTTGATCTGGCAATGAAACTTTACTGGCAGACTTATATGACCAAAATGAACCTCCAAGAAAGAAATCAGATCATTCTGAGCACATACAAAAATTACCAAAAATAGTAACTTTCCATAAATAGCAGCTCTGCACAAAATAACCCTTATTGAAAAATAAAAACATAAATATTTTTGGGGTGATGCAAGATTGCTCTTACACCCAGGATGCTCCTGCATCAGGTTGGCTTCTCATAGAGCTCACTTTAGAAGAGTGAAAATTAGTAGCATGTTACAAGTAGTTTTTCCCAAATTGGGTTTCCACTTTTAATCTTGGTGTTATACTTGTGTGAATGTTATTTGATGTGAGTGTTTTTGAAAGTTTTATATTCTGCAAGTTGATTACTTTTGGACAGTGGACTGCAAGTTTTATGTAACTGATATATGCTATAGAGACCAAGTGAATTGTTGATTAGATCTAAGTTTGATGAAGAGCTAGAAAGTTGAATTGGTATATCTGGACCTAATGATAACTAATTCACCCCCCCCTCTTAGTTATTCTAAAATTATTCTAACAATTGGTATCAGAGTTGTTGGTGCTTGTAGAGAATTTTTTTTAAAGGTACTTGAAGCTAATGATCAAGATGTACAAAAGGGAGGTACCAAAGTTGAACAAGGAAAACTTCCCTACATGGCGGAGTTTGATGAAATTGCACCTAGCTAGTATTGGTGATTCAACAAAATGCTACGTGAAAAATGATTATGTAACACCTGTTGCACCTTTGACTGCCAAGGATATGAAAGAAAAACAAGAACACAATAAGGTAATGTTGGAGATTGCATTTTCCCTAAGCTATGTTGAATTTGGAGACATCAAGGATTGTACCAATGCAATGCAAATGTGGGACACTCTAGCAGCTATCTATGGTGGGAACACAAATGTACTGAGAGCCAAATTTGAAAGCTTTAGAGGTAAGTTTGATGAAATGAAAATGCAAGAAGGTGAAAATGTTGCTCAGTATTGTGGTAGAATTAAGGAGGTAGTAAATGCTATTAGAGAAGCTAATGGAAACATTGATGATGAAACTGTTATCAGTAAAGTGTTGAGAACCCTGCTTCCTATCTATGCTATTAGAGTGTTTGCAATACAAGAATCAAGATGTAATCTTGGTAATGTCCTAACTTTGGAAAGTTTTGTTGGCAAGCTTACTAATTTTGAGTTGTCTAATTTTGATAATTTCACTATTCACAACATTGAATCTACATTCAAGTCTCAAATGGTTCTTCATAAGTCTAAGAAGGGAAAAGAAAGATGTATGAGTAGTGAAAGTAATAGTGATAGTGATAGTGATACTTCTAATGATGATCTAGATTATCTTGAGGCACTTATGGCTAGAAGAATACCGAGAGGAAAAGGAAAATTCAAAGGTAAACTTCCTATAATCTATTTTTCATGTAACAAAGTTGGCCATATTGCAACAAGATGCCCTGACAAGACTGATAAGGATGAAAGAAGGGAAATCAAGTACAAAGGTAAAAGAAATGAAAAAGATCACAAAAAGTACAAAGACTATAAAGACACAGGTAATAAATCTTGTTATATTGTTGAAGAAGAAACTGACAGTGAAACTGGTGAATTTGATGATTGTGATATATAAGTTATTTATGTTGCTATGAAAGCTGATTCTGATGAAGATGAGAAAACTGCACTTATTTCATATATGAGTAAAGGTGATAAATATATTATTGATAGTGGTTACTCACATCACATGACTAGTGATAAAAGCAAGTTTGAAACCCTAAATAATTATAAAGGTAGAAGTGTTGAGTTTGGTAATGATGCATCATGTGTTGTGAAAGGAAAAGGATCATTAAGATTAACTTCTAAGATTAGATGTGATAATGCTTAGTGGGTTGAAGGTCTTAACTATAATTTACTGAGTGTTGCATAGTTGAATAGTATTGGTTACTGAGTTGAATTTCATCATAGAAAGGCTAAAATATTTGATGCCACTAGTGAACTAATTGGAAGTGGAGAACAAACAAGAGGTAATTTGTTCTATCTAGACCTAATTGAAGAAACATGTTTGTTTGCACAATTTGATGATGTATGGTCATGACATAAGAGGTTGTGTCATGTAAAATTTGACAATTTGGTAAATATTAGTAAGATGAAGAAAGTTAGAGGTTTGTCGAGATTGAAGAAACCTGATAATGTGATGCATAAACAGTGTCAATTGGGAAAAATGACAAAGTCTAGTTTTAAGAGAAAGACATATACTTCTTGTTGGAATATGATGTTTTGGAGTACTGGGAATCACTTAAGGGTTGTCATTTATGGAAACACTTGTGTTAGAGTGATCGCATATTGTGGAGATTGCCACCAGAGTCTCAGTCATAGAAATAACTAAGTACAAAATCAGGATGACAGGGTACAGTGGCACAGTTTTGGTTAGTGATGAAGATATATAAGGGCTTGTTTGGTGCATGGAATACATAATGCTAGAAATAGTCAATTCTGGAATATGCTACAATTCTAGAAGATACATATCCTTAAAATGATTTCTGGAATATGTGTTGGAACTGTTTGGTTCACTCGGAAGATGACTGAGAAGATGTATTTTCTGTGTTTGGGTGCCACAATCTAGAATTGGAATATGTCATCAAATGAAACAACATCAACTAGCATAGGAATTTTTTTTTCAATCAAACCCACAACAAGAAGTTTGGCAAAATGCTTTCCAAATCAGACCCACGTCAACTAGAAACCTATTCAGAAATGGATGCAAGTAATTTCGGCATACCCACCTGAATTTCTTTGTTTGTAGAGTCAAGAAAAATAGCTGAGCTATTGGGTTCGACAAATATAGTGCAGGAAAAGGCAAATTAACATTCTACAATAAAATGAGAAGTACGGGCATACACAGGTTGGCACCTCACGACAAATGGAGACCCAACTTGGGTTAGAAGGGGTCTACCACATAAATTTTTGTATTCCTAATAGCAGAGAAAAAATCTTGGTCAGAATCACAAAGGACTTACCAAGAACGTAGCCTAGAGTAGCCGATTTACTCTGTAGAGTAGTAAACGGTGAAAATGATGAATGAAAATGAACGAGGGAATGGTGATAAAAATTTTGGACGTCAAATATTTTAAATAGCAAGCAGACCCAACGGACACATAAAATTGGCATTTGAAAAGTGGAATTAGAGCCCGAAATTCTAATTCCACCTTTTCAAGTGGAAGACGAAATGCCCATTTTGTGGGCAAAATTGGAATTTTGAAATTCCAATTCCTGCTTGTTTGGATGGACACAAACATGGAATTCAATAATTTGAAAATCTAATTCCAGAATTAGAGCCCATATTCCATGCACCAAACGGGCCCTAAGGTATTATGGCTTGTAAATTTTACTGGAGGTATTTTGGGATATTCACATGCTTTAGTTAAGATTGCATAAGTTTTGGTTACCAGATTTGTGAGATACAATTTTCAAAAGATATGCGAAGACAGTAAGACAATGTAACAGGGTATATGAACAGTTGTGAAGATTAAGGAAGGAAAAGTGAATATGATAACATGCTAAGATAGGTGAATAAAGTATATTGCTGACTCTTTGGTATTGTAAGAGCGCTGACTCCATAGATAACATTTTCATAAGTTATCATTATGTTTTGCATGATAATTGTGAAGCCGACTAGAAGGCTGATTTTGTATAAGTATGGAGTGCTTTTGTAAAAGTGATGTATGGTATGGTAATAATGACAGATTAAGTTTGTGAATAAGAAGAGCAGAGATCAAATGCAAGATCAGTAAGAGGCCGAGCTTCAATTAGAACTATCTAAGCAAGATAAGTGCTTGTATTGTTCCCCTTTTGAGAACTATTTTGAGATAAGTATTTTTTGTAAGAGCAGTGTGCTCACCACCTTTTACTAGGTGTTTTTGTATACCCCTAATAGGGTTTTTTATTCCTCTAACAAGGAAATGTACTATGTAACAATTAGCTCCTAACAGGGCTAGCTCTCCTAACAGGGACATTATACTTTAGTGCATATTTGTGGGTACCATCCCCACCAGGGTTTTCCCTTTGGACAGGGTTTCCTCGAGAACAAATCATGGTGTAATGAATGTGTTATTCTTGTATGCTCTTTTCATTTCTGCATTACTTTGGATTGTTTATAATTGTTTAAAGTTGAAAAGATTAAAGTTCTGTAATACTGATTCACCCCCCTCTCAATATTACCTAATCCTAATAATTGGTATCAGAGCTATTGGCCCTTGAAGAAAAAGTCTAATAGCTTAAGGGAGATCAAAATGGATTCGGAAGCTTTGCAAGAGAACTTTGAAGCTGCACTTGAAGACCTAGACAAGATGAAAGTCAAGAATGGTGAATTAAAATTTAAGTTAAGAAGAGCAAAAGGTTTCATGAGGAAACTTAAAGATCAGCTTGAGATTGTAAAAAATCAGAGACTAGACCTTATGGAGAAAATTAAAGAAGGTTTTGAAAATGATACATTAGACTAAGTAAAGAAGTTGGAGCAAGAAAAGAACAAATCAATCTTTTGATGATTAAAGAGATTCAACATGGAAATGATGAAAGAAACAAAGTTGAAGAGTCACTAAAAGAAGCTAACTTGCAGATAGGACAAATAAAGACTAAACTTGACCACTACAAGGATAAATATCAGGAACTGGATAAATACAATCAGATCATTAAAGGTGAACTCACTCAAGCCAAACTACTTATTGAAAAATTACACACAAGTAATGACAAGAGTGATGAACAAAGAGCAAGACAAAAATCTAAAGGAGAAATGAGTGGATCCAATGAAGTTGAAAGTTTAAAAACTCAATAAGAACTAAAAGAAGCCAAGAATGAGGAAAGACCTATCCCTGATGAAAGACCTACAAATGAAGAACCTAGAGAATAGTTCAGACCCTTCAGAGGTAGATGTTTTAGATGCAACAAAGTTGGACACATGAAAAGAGTTTGCAGAAGTAAAGGTAACTCTAAGCCCTTTACCAGCTACTATTTTAATTTCTATGAGTATGGACACAAGAAAGTACATTGTAGAAAACCTGATCAGTCTAGGTATAAGCAATACTATGTCAGAGATGAATCTGCAGCCAAGGTTACATGTTAGAAATGCAATAACTTTGGGCACACAGCAAGGTACTATAAGCTACAAACTAATCAAGAAAGAAGAAGACCACCTATTTGTTACAAAAGCAACAATCCAAGACACATTGTGAAGTTTTGTAGATACAATGAAGATGACAATAGAAGAGGACCAAGGAGATCTAGTGAACCAGAAGGAACACCACCTATGGTTATAAGGAAGAATATTGGTGATAGTGGTAAAAGCCTAAATGATTACATAAATGAATACAAAAAATCAGAGGATGAGAAGATATGGCAAGTAAAAGTTCTAAATAAGGTAGTGGTTCAGGGAGAGACAGTTGATGATGCTGTGTCTTTGCATGATGATTTATTTGAGGCATAAACCTAGAAGGACTCATGGCCTTATGGGGAGCATTGGATGCAGACAACATAAATTATCCAGCCCTTGTATAAGTGGAGTAAGCTCATGCGAGCTTAGGTGTGATGTGTAGAGATGTTGTAGAATTTGTGGATGAGATCACAACACTTGAAGATTCATCTTCTATGTTCATGAGTTTTGCATTGATTGGATGACATGTGAAGTTGAGCTACCTATGTTTAATGCACACACTCAACTTGCGATAGATAAAAGACTTAAGAGATCTCATTCCTACACCATTTGTTGATTAGCAACTAAGGATATGTGAAGTGTGAAAGCAGAACAATGATCTAGCAGAGAGATTTTGTGTTTGTGTGAAGCCAAACATCAGATTTGAGCGCATTTAAGGTATTTAGACCTAAATATCTTTGGAAAGTCATGGATGCACCAGTATTTTATGATGTTGTAGATAGACCTAGATATGAATTCAAAAGGCATCCATTCAAATCCTATGAGGATGATCCGAAAGGGGTATTTTCTCAAACTCTTGTAGACATGTTACACGTGGAGGATATTAGGGCATACATACATTACAAATATGAGATTATTAGGGAGGTTAAGATATTCTATGAGTTGAAAAATATGTTAGAAGTAAATGTGTCTTTGACAGAAGAATTTAAACATCTAAAATATCTGTCAATACTCAAGTTAACCCGACTCATTGAATTCACAGAAGTCGAATGGTTCAAGATCATTATGAGTAGAGTTCATGATCAGTTCTTATGGATAGGTGATCAACCTATTAAGATATGTGCTTAGTTGATCCATGATATCACAAGCCTTGACAGTGAAGGAGCCCTACCTGTTAGTGATAAGAACCTAAGAAAAGAAGTTGAAACCCTAACACACTCCAAATGGGATAAGAGGGCAATGACAATAAATGATGTGTATTTACAAGATGTCAGATTGGTAACAATGCTAATTGTCTACAAGTTGTTTTACAATTCTAGACTTAATTCTATATCAGCTGGAGTTATAATGATGACATACAAAATGGTTAAAGAAAAAAAGAAGTAAACCTTTGTGAAATACTAGCTCAACAATTCATTAAGAATGTAAAAGTTATAAATAAGGATAAATCTAAGGCATTTAGGTTTGGTTCATTGTTAGTTCACATGTACATCTATATCATTCACAACTTTCCTGGCATGCACCCTAATACATGGAAAGTCAATGAACCCACTAGTCTGCAGATCTCAGAATACTATAGAAGATAGAAAAAGGGCTGGGTTGATGGAGAATTGTTTGGCATGATTAAGATTATGTAGAGGTAGATGAAAGAAAGGTATAGGATTCCAAAAAAATTAGTAGAGAAATATGAGGACATTATCTATTTCATGTGGTTGAAACTGATGGTGTCTGCTTTGAGGAAGTTGAGCATAGAACCAAATAGTGTTATCCTATGGGATATGAGGTAAGCACTGAAGTACTGACTATGCAAGTAGAGCATGTACTGACAGAAGAAAAGGACCCTACTCAAGAAAGATGGGGTACATACAGGGAGAAATATGAGGAAGTTAGAGAAGAACAAGAGAAAGTAACTAGAAAAAGGAAAGTCAGCATGATTGTGGAAGACATCACTACAATGGTGGGTATTACAAAAATGTAGTTAGTATATATCAAAAATAAGATGGAGGCATCTTTTAGCATGGACACTAATGCACCCATTCCATTGGAGATAGAAAAGGTAGTTACTACTAATGACATTGTTGATTTATCGGTCTCTCAAGAGGAAGAAACACAAGAAGTTGTGACTACAACATTCCTAGAAGATCATCAAGGATAGTTAAGCAGGCCAGTCCAAGAGAAAAAGAGACAGAGGTAAAGAGGAAGAAGAAGGAAGAGAAGGTAATGAAGAAAGAGGAAGAGAAAATAGTTCAAAAGAGTCCACAATCCTTGTGGAAACCAGATGTGAAATCACTATAGAAAAGGGTTATCAAAGATAGAAATATGATATCAATAAACAAATACTATGAAAGATATAGCTCTGAGGACCAAGCAATCATTGAGGACACTATCATTGGGAACCTTCTAGTTTTCAATAAGAATTTATTGGAAGTTGAAGCAAGTGTCCCCAAAGACCTATACAATAAATTGGAGATAAAGAAATAGTTAGCAAATTCGGAAGATGAGAACATAATAAATAAAATAATTGATGATATGTTGTTGCTTGTGTTGATTCAAGAAAGAGAAAGAATCATGAAGGCACTGAAACCCCTACTAAGGACAAAGACCAAACTAGTCAAGATTATGGCTAGAAAATATGATGAGGTGATTGAGGACACCCAAAAGGCATTAGACCAAGTTCTAATGTATGACATGCCTAAAAGGGTTTCACCTCCTAAGGCTTCTAAGCCTATATCCTTGGGTTTAGGAGAAACTTCAAAGGTAATATATGAGATTACTCAAGTTAGCATGCAACCGGACTTCTTTGTCACTAGTGTGCCTATTAGCCTTGACACTTCGTAGGATGTAAATGATCTATTTATGGATAATATGGATAGTGCGATGAAGGATGAAGATCAAGAACAGATAGAAGAGGGAAAATTAGAAGAGAAACAAGAAGAAAAATCACAAGAGAAGGAGTTACAACAAGAAGAAAATCAAGAAAGATAGCCAAAATTAGAAAAGGTTGCTGAAGTCAGACTAGATTCATCTCTATTGTTGGAAAGTGTGGCCAAACCAGTCAGTTTTGATGTGGACAACATGAGCTGATGAGACTTTCATTTATGGATTTTGCTAAAGCCAAGGAGAGATCAGTTCAAAAAGGAGACAAAAGAGCTAAGATAATGGTCAGGGGTGTAGAAATAGTGAACAAGCTTCTCCCCTCACCAATCATTCTAAAAGACAAGGATAAGGTTGAAAATATTGGTACAATATTGGATAGCTTTGATAGTCATTTTGACTCATTGCTAAAAATAGCAGAGGAGAAGGCAAAAAATAAATTATTGGAGAAGAAGTTGAGCAAAGTTTGTAAGTCCATTTCATGGGACTTAGGCATTCTTAAGGATACCACTCTTAAAGCTAAGAGCTGTGTAGCACAAGGAAGGAAACTCTATAGCTATTGCATAAATCCTTGCAGACATTTGAAGAATGTTGAGGAGGCCATAGCCAAAGACAGGGCTAGCCTTGATAGTATAATGGACAATTGTGAATCCTCTTCACAACCTATGGAAGAGGTAGATAAGGATACATCCATGATATTGGACAAGATAGGAGTAATAGAAATGGAGAAAGGGAGAGTTACAAACATATTTGGCTCATTGAGAAGCCTATTGACTCCCAAGCTCTCAATGTTGGAGACTCATCTCTCAGAGATGATAAAGGTTGAAGGCTCAATGTTAGTCTCTACTCTTACTGAGCTTAAGGCAATAGAGACAACATCATATGCATTGAATGGATTAATCCATGTCAGTGAACTACTAATAAGCTCATGAATTGAGGAAGTTAAGACCTTGGAAATCTCCTTCCAAGACGTCTTAAATCTGGTAAGCAATAGACCACCTGTGCTTAAGTTCTACAATTTTGAGAATACCTTTTCCATTGATGTCAAAGGGAGAGGAAGAAAAAGGAAAAATGAGGAAGAGAAGGAAATATGTAGAGTTGTATGTAGAAAATAAAAGAAAATAAAAAGAGAAGAAAAAGTAATAGAAAAGAAACAAAATTTTAGAAAAGGAAAAGAAATTGTATTGTAACACTTAGTCATTCTTCTAAGTGTTGTCATTAATGCCAAAGGGAGAGATTGTTGGAATATGATGTTTTGGAGTACTGAGAATAACTTAAGGGTTGTCATTTATGGTAACACTTATGTTAGAGTGATCGCATGTTGTGGAGATTGCCACCAGAGTCTCAGTCATAAAAATGACTAAGTACAGAATTAGGATGACAGGGTACAATGGTACAGTTTTGGTCAGCAATGAAGATGTATAAGGTATTATGGCTTGCAAAGTTAATTGGAGGTATTTTGGGATATTCATATGCTTCAGTTAAGATCACATAATTTTTGGTTACCAGATTTGTGAGATACAGTGTTTGGAAGATATGCGAAGACAATAAAACAATGTAACAGGGTATATGAATAGTTGCGAAGATTAAGGAAAAGTGAATATGGTAACATGCTAAGACATGTGAATAAATTATATTTCCAACTCTTTGGTATTTTAAGAGTGCTGGCTCCATAGATAACATTTGCATAAGTTATCTTTATGTTTTTCATGATAATTGTGAAGCTGACTGGAAGGCTGATTTTGTATAAGTATGGAGTGTTTTTGTAAAAGTGATGTATGGTATGGTAATAATGATAGAGTAAGTTTGCAAATAAGAAGAGCAGAGATCATATGTGAGATCAATAAGAGGCCTAGCTTCAATTGGAACTATCTAAGCAAGATAAGTGCTTGTATTGTTCCCCTTTTGAGAACTATTTTGAGATAAGTATTTGTTGTAAGAGTAGTGTGCTCACCACCTTTTACCAGGTGTTTTTGTATACCACTAATAGGGTTTTGTATTCCTCTAACAAGGAAATGTACTATGTAACAATCAGCTCCTAATAGGGCTAGATCTCCTAACAGGGACATTATACTTTAGTGCATATTTGTGGGTACCATCCCCACCGGGGTTTTCCCTTTGGCCAGGGTTTCCTCGAGAACAAATCATGGTGTAATGAATGTGTTATGCTTGTATGCTCTTTTCATTTCTACATTACTTTGGATTGTTTATAATTGTTTAAAGTTGAAAAGATTAAAGTTCTGTAATACTGATTCACCCCCCTCTTAGTATTACCTAATCCTAACACTTCTGACAATATTTTGGAATTGGTTCATACTGACTTTGTGGACCTATGGGTGTGCAAAGTTACTATGGTGATAAGTATTTCATTTTTTTTGTTGATGACTATTCTAGAATGATGTATGTGATGTTTCTAAAAGAGAAATCTGATGCATTTCAATTGTTTAAGTGGTATTTGGAAAAATTTGAAAAAGAAATAGGTAAAAGCTTGAAATGTTTAAGATCTGATAGAGGAGAGTTTATATCAAATGAGTTCAATATGTTCTGCAATGATAGAGGAATAAAGAAACAAATGTCTACACCTAGGACATCTCTACAAAATGATATAGCACAAAGAAGAAACAAATCAATTATGGATTATGCTAGAACACTGATGATAGAGAAGAATGTCGCACAAAAGTACTAGAGAGAAGTTGTAAGTACAACTATTTATACCTTGAACCAAGTACAAATCAAGAAAGGTACAAATTTTATACCTTTTGAGTTATGGTATGGATATGCACCTAATGTGAAATACTTTAAAGTCTTTGGAAGCAAATGTTATATAGTGAAAGACAATAGGAATGGAAAACTTGATGCTAAAAGTGATGAAGACATATTCCTAGGATATTCCACTAAGAGTAAAGCTTACAAGTGTTTGAATTCTAACACTAACAAAATTGTGGAAAGTGAAAATGTTAGAGTTGATGAATATGTAGAAAAGAATGAAGTTGAGTGCAAGCAAGAACGTGAAGATTACAAATCTTTTGTATATATGGAAGAAGGAGAGGCTAGTAATGCACCTAAACTAGATGTCAAACAACAATATGAACCTATCGAGCCACAATAAGAAAATGTCAAGCATTATGAGGATGTTGCCAAGCAATCAAAAGAAGAGACAGATAATCCACAAGATGAACCTGAATATCAAGATCAAGTAGAAAGGAAATCTGAACCTACATTGGCACCATATGTAATAAGACATCATAAGCCTAAACAAATCATTAGAGATAAAGAATCTAGAGTTATGACAAAAAGTAAGTTGAAAGATCAAACATGCTTACTATGTGAATTTGAGCCTAAGACGGTAAAAGATGCTCTAGAGATTGAGGATTGGATACAAGCCATGAATGAAGAAATAGAGCAAATAGAGAAGAACAAAACCTGGACACTAGTGCGGAGACCAGAAGACAAGAATGTTATTGGAACAAAATGGGTATTCAAAAATAAGCTAAATGAACATCAAGAAGTCATTAGGAACAAAGCTAGATTGGTATGCAAAGGATATGCACAAGAAGAAGGCATTGACTATGGGGAGACATTTACCCCAATTGCAAGATTGGAAGGAGTGAGGACTCTACTTGCACATGAAACATATAAAGGATTCAAAGTATATCAAATAGATGCCAAATCTGCATTTTTGAATGGGATATTGGAAGAAGAAGTATACATTGAACAACCAAAAAGATTTGTTGATCCAAGCAAGAAGAATATGGTTTGTAAACTACATAAGGCACTGTATGGATTAAACCAAGCCCCCAGAGCATGGTTTGAGAGGCTGCATAATTATTTGATAAAGATTAGATTTGTAAGGACAAATGACAACAACAATCTATATTTGAAGGCTGAAAAAGGTAAAGGGATATTGTTAGCTAAAATTTTTGTTGATGATATCATATTTGGAGGACAAGATGCCTTATGTCAAACTTTTTCAAATGAGATGCAAACTGAATTTGAAATGTCCATGTTTGGTGAGATCAAGTTCTTTCTTATTTGCAAGTTTATGAGATGAATAAAGGTATTTATATTACTCAATCTAAGTTTGTCAATGAGATATTGAATTTTTTTGGTATGGAAGATTCCAGACTAGTAAGTACACATATGGTGAATGGACATAAATTATCTAAAACTGATGATACAACTGAAGTCAATCAAACCCTGTATAGATCTATGATTGGAAAGCTATAATATGTTGTCCATAGCAGACTAGATATTGCCCTAGCAGTTAGGATTGTTGCAAGATTTTTTGAAAATCCTAAAGAGAGTCACATGATGGCAATGAAAAGGATATTGAGATATCTAAAAGGTATAGAGGACTATGGATTGTATTACAAGAAGAATGATAAGTTTGAACTGAAAGTTTACACTGATACAGATTGGGCAAGAAATGTGGATGACAGAATAAGTACAAGTGGTGGTGCATTCTTTCTAGGAAAGAGATTAGTCTCTTGGACAAGCAATAAACAAAACTACATTTCCCAATCTACAGTAGAAGTTGAATATGTAGGGGCAGCAATGAATTGTTTAAATTTAGTATGGATTAAGAAATTGTTAAAAGGTATGAAGGAGGAAATCATGAGCCAATTTTTATTTTCTGTGATAACACAAGTGCTATTAACATATAAAAAAATCTTGTTCGTCACACTAAGACTAAGCATATTGCTATCAAGTATCATTACTTGAGAGAGTTAGTTCAAGACAAAGAAGTGATATTGGTATATGTCAATAAAAAGGAACAATTAGCAGATATATTCACAAAAGCATTACCTAAATATGATAATGAATACCTTAGAGGTAAATTAGGGGTGATTCCCCTAACTGAGGCTCCCTAAAAACATATAGGAGCACTGCATCAAATGTACTAATCAGAATATCTAACAAATTGATGCAGAAGAGGTTACACTTTAGGAGTTGCCTAGAGTTGTGAGAGGTAAAGAAAAAGATGTTAATCTATCATAAGAAAGATGATAGAGGGAGTGTATACAACATATAGAACTGACATGAAGACATCTACATGGTAAAGATGCAAGTGACAGACACAAGTCTCTTTGGCATTGTTGTCAAATAGGGAGAGATTCAAAAGGAGTTGTCAAGAGTAAAACTAAGGGAGAAATATACAAAAGAGATTTAGAAGAAATGACCCTAAGCAAAGAGGGAGTGATTGAATAAGCAAGAGATTTAGTGAACAGACAAACAAAAAATTTATGCAAGGAGCTAGTACTTGGATGTGAATTAGAATGAAGCTAAGGATATTAATGAAGATCTAATGCACAAATATTTTGGATTGTATGGTAAATCATGTGGTGAGCATGTGGTATTGACATCAATACCAAAGAGGGAAATTGTTGGAAACTACAATTGAAACAATTGTTATATTGTCATTGATGTCAAACCTTAATTGGTAAGATAGTTTCTATGTAGTAGAGTACCACATCTTTTGATTGATGAAGAGGATTTGAAAAGAGGAGATAACAAGAGGACCTAAGGAAAGGTTGAGTTATGTGATACTTCAATGGGTACTTGATTAGTTGGCACATTGACATGGTAATGTGTTTTTTATCTTTAACACCAAGTGAAGAAGGAAGACTAGAAGCATAGGCTTAACCGAGCAAAAGTGAATAAATTTAGTTTAAGTTGAGTGATGCTAGTGTCGATCGAGCGCCAGTATATGTTGAGAAAATCTAGTGTTGACCAAGCATCAATAATTGCCAAGTAATAAATAATTAACCAAGCGAAGATAGTATTTGTCGAGAAGGAAAGTTTTAATGATGATTGAGATATCCAGTAATGATCGAGAAGATGAACAGAGGTTTGATTGAGTGTCAGTAATTTATAGTTTATGAAAGAATTGAGAATCTTAGCTGACATAGTTGAATTCTTGGGAAATGTAAAATGTGTTGACAATATTAATAATTGGTATGGAGCATTTAATGCATGGTAAATCATTTTCTTATGGATTCAATGAGAATTTTGAAGATGTATCTAGAAGTAAAAGAAGGAAAATAAAATGATGGAAGGATTCAATGAATCTGACCTAAACCTAAGCTCTATGGAAGAGATTAAGTAGCAAAAGATTAATCTACTTGATCAAGGAGGTATAAGGATGACTTAATTATGAGGTTATATAGAGTGTGGGAGAGATTGATGTTATTGACTAATGAATCTAAGCAGAAGGCTAAGGTGAAGCTGTGAAGAGCTGAACAGAGTTGTGGTGATTGCTTGAAGAGAATTCCCAAAAGATTAGAGATGGAGATGGAAATGAAGGTTAGTCAATGAATCAACATATGAGAAAATTGGATCTATATTTGCAAAGTGAGTTGTATATTTTAGATCAAAACCTATTGTTACTTTCTAACCATTGTATCAGTCAAAATCCTTTAATCAAGGTTGACCTAACAATCATTTTTGTAAAAACCCTTTAATCAAGGTGACATTTTGATGGAATGCTCTTAAGCCCTCTAACCAGACCACTCTTAATAGGGTGATTAAATAGGGTCACACCTAACTGTGTGTATTGTAAATCTTCAATGGGGTTGGCTTCTCATAGAGCTCACTTCAGAAGAGTGAAATTAGTAGTATGTTACAAGTGGTTTTTACCAAATTGGGTTTCCATGTTAAATCCTGGTGTTATACTTGTGTGAATGTTATTTGATGTGAATGTTGTTGAAAGTTTTATATTCTGCAAGTTGATTACTTTTGGACAGTGGATTGCAAGTTTTATGTAACTGATATATGCTATAGAGATCGAGTGAATTGTTGATTAGATCTAAGTTTGTTGAAGAGCTAGAAAGTTGAATTGGTACATCTGGACCCGAGGATAACTGATTCACCCCCCCTCTTAGTTATTCTAAAATCATTCTAACATTTTCATGTATTGAGGGATAACAACATGATTGATATCTATAGACAAAGGACTAGCAATATCACAAGTAGGAATATTGAGTTTGGATCGAGTCATGGAGGCAATTTTTTGTTGCAAGGAGGAAACAATTTGAGAAAGACTATTGTTAGTGGATTTGGTGGAAAGTTTCAAGTATGAGACATATGCGAAAGGTTTAACTCATTATTGGAAATGGAAGAAACATTGGAGTATGAAAATGGAACATTGTTTTAGGTATGCATGGATGAAGGTTTAAAACATGGACTACTTGAAGGAGGAAGAATAGGATTAGATATACTTCCAGAATTAACATGTGTAGAATTAATGTTTAAAACATATTTAGTCATGAGAGGTGGGGCATAGGTAGAGACTCTAGGTAATGAAATAGGAATATGAATATATGTGTCAACACTAGTGGTATGTTGATTCAAACCAAGATCTTGAGCACGATCCTTAATAGGTTTAACATTGGTATCAATAAGATGGGATATAGTGCATAAAAAATTAACACCATGTTCATCATTGTGAATCAAATTCCTCATAGTTTCTATTGAGGGAATGGCTTCTATATTAAAATGTTCTTGGCCTAGCCATTGCTCAAAATTTTCAAAGTCATTGGAAAGATTTTGTACTTGGATAGGGGGGAATCTTAAGGTCTCATATTCATCATAAGAAGAGTGGAAAAAAGGATTCTCAAAAATATTGGGGATGTCATTAGTAGGAATGTGTGTTTCATCAAGTTTCCTAGGGAACAAAGAGGACTCAAGATCAAAAGAACCCATATGTCTATAACTTCTCCTAATTGGAATGATGTAGGTAGGAGTCAATGTTATAATACTCATGCAAGAAAAAAGAAAGATACATATAAATAGAAAATTAAAGTATTAACTTTGAAATAAATATGCAAACACACATTAAATTTATGAAACATTAATTGAATTACACATAAAATATAATAAAATAGTACATCTAGCAATCAAATGATAATAAGAGAAACAATTTCAAATGAGAGAGAGAGGCAGGAGAGTGGGTCTAGCTATGGTTTCAGGTAGTTTCTCCGTTGTGGAGTCTAAATCAAGTTATGAGGAGGAAGATGGTTGGGGGTATAGAGTTGATGAGTAAACAACCCACAGCTCCCAAGGACACCTGTATGCAAACACCTTTTACAAAAAGAGAGAGAAGAAGCAAGAAGCTATGAAGGCCTGAACACATTGATCCACGAGAGAGGAGAAATCATTCTTGATGTGAAAAAACAAAAGCTACAATTCAATAATGAATAATCTGTTATGAAAACAAAGGAGATCAATCCTTATAAAAGGAGATCTGAAAACCTAAAAAGGTAAAACTTAGGTTGCATGATAATAATTAATAAAGTAATTAATTATTATATACCTAAAGTTTAGCTTAAGTAGAAAGAGATAATAAATGACTTAATAATTAAATCAATATGATTTAATTAATAAGCAAACAACTTATTACTCTAACACCCTCCCTTAAGATGAACTTTGGGAGAAGCTAAAAACCTAGAAAGAACTACTGAAAGCAAATGGGTCCTGACAAAAAAAGGTCTGATCAGGTACCCAAGTACAAAAAAGAGTCTATAAAGTGGAGAAATAGAGAAAACCACATGGGAAAAACTCTACTCCAAAAAGAGATAAAGACTAGTCTTAAGGACTGAAGAAGCCTCCCAAACTAGGAATGTTCTAGAAAATAGGAATAAGGATGAACATGTACAACATCACTGAAGAAAGAAACTACAAAATTTGTCAAGAAGTAACTGATGATCTAAAGATCCTCCACTGAAATATGACCAGGTAGAGAATACTTTAATCTATATGAGTGCTCTCAAATGACACTACTTGAATTAGAAGGAAAACAAAGGCAAACAACTGAAGTCAAAGATACAAAATACTATAATCTGCATGAGTTCCCTCAAATGACACTACTTTAATCAGGGGGCAAACAAAGGCAAACACCTAAACTTGAAAATATAGATAGCATAAAAATACCAAAAGTCTGAAGATCTGATCAATCAAAGTTGGAAGAGTGCATCCAAAAACATGAAAGAAAGAGTGTCCATATGGTAAATGATCCATCTCACTGGAATGCATAGGTATCCAGCCACTACATCTGCCTAGTACATAGAATCAAATACTAAATACATAGCTCACACTATCGAACCAAGGAAGAAGTAGAACCAATAGTAGAAACCCCCTATAATCCTGACAAGGGAGCAATGACATGTACACTGAAAAGATTGTCTAATATGAAGTACAAAGAGAGTACAAACACATATAGAGATACCTGAGGCTAATGTCATTGTTGGAACACTCACATGACAAAAGTATATGGAAAACAAAGGCAAACATCAAACCCCCCTGGCACTTTATAATGGAGTGTGAGTACATAGAGCACGAACATGTGAAAAATATCATACATGCAATAGAATGACACTTTATCTTAGTGCGTGTGCATAAAAGAATGCTACAAAAGTGAAGTATACACTACTCAAAGAAGAGATAAGGCTTCTAAAACAAAATAATAGCCTAAGATGAGCCATCTCTCAAAAGGAAAAGATCCCAGGACCTAAAACATCCAATATATCCACCATATTGCAAAAATGCAAAAATCTAAATAAAATATATCTGGAGAAGATTCTAAAAAAATGACTCATAGAATTGGAAATCTCTCTAAACAATCTTTCCAATGATATATCTTTTTCTAAAAATGGAGTTCGGATGTGCAAGATAGAGCTCTTGGAGTGCAAAAATGAACATCTAGCTTTGACAATATAAAAAACCATAAAAAAAGAATAATAAAAAATTAAAACCTCCAAATCTAGATAGATCTTGAAACCAGCTTTCTGACGATATCTTGTTTGCCCAATTTTGACACCGTATGCTCAAGATATGAGCAAAAAAACACTGAGTGCTTCGGAGGGCCCAAAATGGTGTTGAAACATTGCTGATGCATGCTGATGTTAGCGACTGACGGGCCTAAATTTGATGGCCAAATGGCTGTCAAGGCTCAAATCTGGCTGGGGGCTAAAAAATTGGGCCCCTGGTTACCATATGACTAGGGGATGAAGCTGCTGCCACCATGGGAAAAAAATTGATGGTTAAATGGCTGTCACCGTCCAATTTTTTTTTTTTTTCAAAAGCGCATGCACACCTCGGGATGCATGCTAGATGGTATGGATTTCTACCTTGATTTGTCCAAGGGAAATTTTTTTTGCCTAAATTTGCATACAAGATCGATATAATTTGCCTCAATTTGCATGCTAGGGTCATACGACATGACATGCAAATAAAATTACCTCAAAATGCAACAAAATTCGAATTAGATGTGCCTTATATGGATCTAAGGATTTTTGGGTGCTGCGAGCTCAATGGTGAGGTTTGTTTAGGCCCAAAGTGCCTTGGGATCCATGTTGGGGCCAGTTACAAAAATGACTAGAAAAAGAGGTTCCCCAAATCTAATAGAAAACCCTCTGAAAATGTAGATCTAACGAACATGGCTAAATCTCTCAAGAAGAGGATAGGGGCAAACATATCTGAAGCTCTAATACCATATTGGAGTTGATGATTAAACAACCCACAACTCCCAAGAACACCTGGATGCAAACACCTTTTATAGAAAGAGAGAGAAGAAGCAAGAAGCTATGGAGGCCTGAATGCATTGATCCATGAGAGAGGAGAAATAATTATTGATGTGCAAAAACAAAAGTTGCAATTCAATAATGAATAATCAATTATGAAAACAAAGGAGCTCAATCCTTATAAAAAGAGATCTGAAAACTTAAAAAGGTAAAACCTAGGTTGTATGATAATCATTAATAAAGAAATTAATTATTATATGCCTAAATTTTAGTTTAAGTAGAAAGAGATAATAAGTGACTTAAGAATTAAATCAATATGATTTAATTAATAAGCAAACAACTTATTACTCTAACAGGGGGTGGTGATCCTTGTTTGCTTTGTAGATTTGGGTTTCTATCTCTTTCTTTTCTCTGGTGGTTTGGTGTTGTAGGCAGGAGATGTGGTTTTTGTCTATGGTTGCTTTTCTTTTGTGTTATGGTTTCATGTTTCTTCTATTACAATGGTCAAGGGTGAAACCTATTAGAAAGTAAAGTCCACCAAGATAACTGAGAGGGGGGGTGAATCAGTTATTTGATAAAAACAACTTTTATTAACCTTATTATATCATAAACATGTAATCAACATAAACAATAACCATAGAAAGATAATCATACACAATGACACTAGATTTGTTAACTTGGGAACCTCTTGATCAGAGAGTAAACCCTGGTGGGGATGGTACCCACAAAAGATGTACTAATATGAAAATTCCTTATGTGAGGATGGACTTTGTTATGAGTCTTATGAAAAACATTTAGTACATCTTAGTCCCTATTAGGAGATTCTAACCCCGTTAAGAGTTAAGGAAGATAGAAGGACCTACTATCCAAATAGCTTCAAGGGAAATATCACTGAACACACTATCCAACTGATCTTTGTATTATCCAAACATAATAATACCAAGAGTTACTAATATCAACAAATTTTATTCTCCTCTCTGACTGTCCCAAATAACTGCACCAAATGATTCACCAAACCTCAATACTAGATCTGCTCACTTCGCATCACACATCAATCCCTTAGATCACTTATTCACATTATTTCACCTTCACATCTTTTTCCACTATATTCAATCAAGGAAAACAATCCTTCCTTTATACTGTGCATAATATTTCATAATTGAGTCAGCCAATTAAGCTTAACCAATTAAAAATATAAAATATTACATGTTACATAATATTTTCATAATCACATAAAACTGTCAGCTCACAAACTCAATAAATCATCACACATGCAACCTCTGACTATGCTAACTCATCCAGGTCACCTCTGTAATGTCTTCAACCTTTGTATAACTTCACTTGACCAGATTCTATCCCTTTGAGGAGATATAATCTGATTAGCACAAACCACTTCTCAGGAACACTGTCAGAATACAGTTTCCACTAGATTACTCATAACTGACACAAATATTTAAATTTCTATATGCAATCTTAACCATGATATCAAGACATGATAAAAAACATGTACTCAACTCCACATATCCTCATCTACAATATAATATGTGCGCTAATACAAACTCTATCTGCTACTCTACTAATCTTTAGTATAATCAGTGTGTTGACATCAATGAAAAATACAGTCATGAATGCAACAGGTGACTGCTCCATAAATGCTAGAATACTCCCTCATAGGACATATTCAAAATTTATGCTAACAATCTCCCCCATTGGCATTAATGGAAATATAGATGAAAAATATCCAAGTTCTATGAATACCAAAATGCAATACTGTTGCTCTTGCTTTAACTTTTCAAATCCTCTTCATCAATCATGAAATCTTCTTCATCAAATCCTCTTCATCAATCATCAAATGTTTTTCATGTTATCATTCTCCCCCATTGACATCAATGACAAAGTAAGCATCATTGTGTCAATCCAATACAAGCTTGAATGCCCAAAGACACTATTTGAAGATTCCTTTTACTAAGAGTCCTTCATGACTCAACTCAAAAACACAGATACTCCCCCATAGAGGAAGCATCAACATACATTCTAGAAAGATAGTTCTCTATACCACTAGACCGATGCAACTTTCTACATCACTACTCAAAAGTAGGCTAGGGCATAACCCCAAGCATACCTCTCAAATACTCAAATTTATCTTTAGGTAAAGGCTTTGTAAATATATATGCAATTTGCTCCTTTGTGATGATATACTCAAGTCTGACTTCTTTCTCTACAACTTTTTCTCTTACGACATGATACTTGATCTCTATATGTTTTGTTTTAGAGTGTAACAAAGGTTTCTTAGACATACTTACTGTACTTGTGTTATCATAGTGTATGATAACATGCTTATTGAACTTGATTCCAATATCTTTCAACATTTGTTTCATCCATATTATCTAATTATAATTATTTGTTGCTGCTATATATTCTGCTTCTATTGTACTTTGTGAGATACAATTTTGTTTCTTGATTAGCCAAGAAACCAATCTTCCTCCAAGAAATAATGCTTCACTACTTGTAGTCTTTCTATCATCCACACTACCTCCCCAATCCGCATTTGTATATGCATATAGGGTAAAACCATTTGATTTATCATACCATAACACAAAATCAATTGTACCTTTCAAATATCTAAATACTCTCTTCACTGTTGCATAATGTGATTCCTTAGGATTAGCTTGAAACCTCTCAACAATACCAACTACATGTGCTATATCCGGTCTTGTGTGAGTTAGATATTGCAAACCTCCAATCATAGATCTATACTTCCTTTGTTCAACTATAGGGGTATCATTTGTGCTAGATAACTTATGACCAGTTACCATAGGTGTACCAATAGGCTTACAACTTTTCAAACCAAACATCTGCAATAGGTCTTCCAAATACTTAGTCTGAGATAAGAAAATACCATCACTGTTCTGCATAATCTGTAAACCCAAGAAAAAGTTCATTTCCCTATTCATGCTCATCTCAAATTCTATTTTAATTTCATCAAAATTTTTATCACTTGCTTCATCTTCTCCTCCAAAGATTATATCATCAACAAAAATAACTACAATTAATATACCATTCTCTATTTCTTTTAGATACAAATTACTATCTGTAGTGCCTTTAGAAAATCCCAATTTTGCCAAATATTTATCCAATCTTGCATACCAGGTTCTAGGTGCTTTCTTTAGTCCATATAGGGCTTTGTTCAATTTACATACCATGTCTCCTTCTTGAGTAAAATGAAAACTATTTGACTGCTCAATGTAGACTTCTTCTTCTAATTCACCATTTAGAAATATTGACTTCACATCCATCTGATACACTTTGAATTTCTTATAAGCTGCATAGGCCAAAAAAATTCTTACTACTTCAATCCTTGCAATAGGTGAAAATGTTTCTTCATAGTCAATACCTTCTTGTTGTGAGTATCCTTTATATACCAGTCTTGTTCTGTTTCTTACAACTTCACCTTGTTCATTCATCTTGTTTCTAAAAACCCGTTTAGTTTCTATAACATTTTTGTCCCTAGGTCTAGGAACCAATTCCCAAGTATTTTTTTTTTAATATAATCTAATTCTTCCTTCATTGTTTGAATCCAATTTTTATCTTTACAAGATTCATCAGTAGTCTTAGGTTCAATTTGAGAAATCAAACATAATTCTTCTTATACCTTATTTCTTGTCATAACTCCTTTGTCTTTGCTTCCAATAATCTGATCAGCAAGATGATTCCTTATCAAATTCTTATTAGGTGTTACTGTTTCAAATCTTCTTCAACTCTAGGTTTAGATCTTGGTTATTCTCTTTGTTCTTCATCATGAATCTCATTCTACAAATCATTGTTAGTTTCATAAAATTATTCAACATTTTCTTGATTAGTTTTAGGATAGGCTTCTTCATCTGAATCATAATCAAGTATTCTTTCCCGAATTCTGAACTTCTCATCCAATTTAACATTTGCACTCTCAACAATAGTCTTAGTTCTCTTATTAAAACATCTATAAGCTTTGCTTTTCAATGAATAACCAAGGAAAATACCTTCATCACTTCTCAGATCAAACTTACCAATATCATCATCTCTCTTTATGTATCCTTACTTCCAAAGATTCTAAAATATTTTACTGATGGTGCATGTCCAAACCATAATTCATAAGGGGTCTTGTTTGTATCTTCTTTGATCTTTACTCTATTCATTGTATACACTATTGTATTTATTACTTCTCTCCAAAATATCTTTGCTACATCATCATTCTCAAACAACATAGCTCTTGCTACTTCAGTTACTGATCTATTTCTTCTTTCAGCAATACCATTTTTCTTAGGTGTTTTAGGGTCTGAAAGTTGTCTCTTAATGCCATTCACTTCACAAAAAGTATTAAATTCTTTTGAAGTAAATTCTCCACCTCTATCAGATCTTAAACATTTAATCTTTATTCCAAATTCATTCTCAACTTTGTTCTTAAGCAATATAAACTTATCAAATGCTTCTGACTTTTCTTTAAGAAATGCTACCCACATCATCCTAGTAAAATCATCAACAAGAATTATAATATAGATTTCATCATATAATCCTCTGGTTCTTGTGGGACCACTTATATCTATGTGAACAATCTTCAGTTTTTCTATTGTGGTGAACTTCTTACTGGGAAAAAAACTTCTTTTCTATTTTTCCATAACACGTTCCTTGCATACCATGTTAGTAGGTTTCACAATTTTAGGCAAATCTCTTACTGCAAATGTGGTACTTTCTTTCACAATGTTATCAAAGTTTATGTGACAAAACCTTTTGTGCCATAACCAATTGCCATCAACTTTAGTAATCAAACATGTCATCTCAATAGGATTGAACTAAAATACATTACCTCTGGTTCTTGCTCCTATTCCAAGCATCTTACCATTCTTATCCTTGATCATACAAGTCTTTTTAGTAAAAAAAACTTGATATCCCTTGTCAACTAATTGTCCAACACTTAAAAGATTATGTTTCAATCCATCCATAAAGTAAACATCTTCAGTGTTAGTCTTTTCATCAAGAGTAATAGATCATATTCCTTTTATTCGACAAGGTGCATTGTTTCTAGCTCTAACAATTCCTCCATCATCATTGTTAAACTTTATAAAATTATTCATATCATCAGTCATATGATGTGAACAACCATTGTCTATGATCCAACCATTTTTCTTTTCAACTTGTGATACTAAGGCTTTTTCTTCTTTGACTTCGATTTCAGATTTTTCTTCTTTTATTGCAATAAATCCTATATCATCACTTTCATTATCACTTTCACTTAAGAATTTCTCAATACTAGCTTCAAATTCTTCATCATTAGCATAATAACACTCTTTAGGTCTTCTAGGCTTAAAGTTCTTTTTTATATTTCTTCAGTCTTTTAGGACATTTAGATGAAAAATGACCATATTATTGACATGTCCAACATTTAAAGATTTTCTTACCTTCTGGTCCTCTTTTCACAAGAAAGACAATTCCTTCTTCAATATTTTTATCTTCTTTAGTCTTAAATCTGTTGTTGTTGGCATAATCTCCACTACCACTTGCACTTCTTGACAAAGTAGGGTGAAGACTAAGTGCACTGAATGCAGTTTCAATCCTGGGAAAATATCCACATTGTCTCAAACTTATCTCTGCTTCTTCCAATATTCCAAGAAGGGTCTCTCTAGTAAATGTTTTAGTACAAGGTATGACTTGTTCAATCATCTACGTTGTCTGCTTAAACATTGGGGTCAGAGTTTTCAAGATCTTCCAAATGATTTCATTTTCATTCTTATTTCCTTCAAAAGCTTTGATACCTGCAACAATCTTTGATATTCTACCAATATAGTTTCTAACAGATTCATCTTCCATCATTTTAGCCTCTTGAAATAAACATATCCAATTTTGTAATCTGATTCTCTTAGCGTGTTTATCACCTTCAAAAGTAGATTCCAAAGCTAGCCAAATTTCATGAGATGTCTTTAGATTTTTTACCTAACTGTATTCATTCTCAGGAAGGTCTGACAAAAGTGCTTCTCTGGCAAGTGTATTACACATGAATAGATCTCTTTCTTTCTCAGTGCAATCCTCAATCTTTTCTTCTTCAATGATACATTTTTTATTCTCTTTGTAATCAACCAATATCCTGGTCCTAAACATAGAAAATGTGTCTTCATCTTCTCTTCCTAGCTATCATAGTTAACTCCATCAAAATTAGGACTTTCTTATTTGAAGTGACTCGCCACGGGTCTTCTTAAGTTGTTAAAATTTTCTTTCAAGGACCTATTGCTCTGGTACCAATTGTTAGAAAGTAAAGTCCACCAAGATAACTAAGAGGGGGGGTGAATTAGTTATCTGATAATTTTTTTTTTATTAACCTTATTATATCTAAAACATGCAATCAACATAAACAACAACCATAGAAAGATAATCATACACAATGACACTAGATTTGTTAACTAGGGAACCTCTTGATCAAGGAGTAAACCCCAGTGGGGATGGTACCCACAAAAGATGTACTAATATAAAGATTCCTTGTGAGAGGATGGAATCTATTAGGAGTCTTATGAAATACATTTGGTACATATCAGTCCCTGTTAGGAGACTTTGAATCTCTATTAGGAGATTCTAACCCTGTTAGGAGTTAAGGAAGATAGAAGGATCCATTGTCCAAATAGTTTCAAGGGAAACATTATTGGACACACTGTCCAACTGATCTTTGTATTATCCAAAAAATAATATCAAGAGTTACTAATCTCAACAACTTTTATTCTCCTCTCTAACTATGTCAAATAACCGCACCAAATGCTTCACCAATCCTCAATACCAGATCTTCTCACTTTGCATCACACATCAATCCCTCAGATCACTTATTCACATTATTTCACCTTCACATCTTTTTCCACTATATTCAATCAAGGAAAACAATCCTTCCTTTATACCGTGCACAATATTTTATAATTGATTCAGCCAATTAAGCTTAACCAATTACAAAATATAAAACATTACACGTTACATAATATTTCCATAATCACATAAAACTGTCAGCTCACAAACTTAATAAATCATCACATGTGCAACCTCTGACTATGTTGACTCATCCAAGTCACCTCTGTAATGTCTTCAACCTCTGTATAACTTTTCTTGACCAAATTCTATCCCTGTTAGGAGATATAATCCGATTATCACAAACCACTTCTCAGGAACACTGTCAGAATATAGTTTCCACTAGATTACTCATAATTGACACAAATAATTGAATTTTTGTATGCACTCTTAACCATGATATAAATACACCTTACAAAACATGTACTCAACTCTGTATAACCTTATTTACAATATAATATGTGTGCTAATCCAAACTTTTTCTGCTACTCTGCTAATCTTCAGTATAATCAATGTGTTGACATCAATGAAAATACAATCATTAATTCAACATGCGACTGATCCATAAATTCTAGAATACTCCCCCATAGGACATATACAACATTCATGCTAACAAAACATATGTCAATTTTGTTAGCCTAGACTTGGTGATAGTTTCTTCTCTTTGGAAGGGCCTTTTTTTCGTGTTTCTTTGGGTATCCCTTGCTTTCCTCCATGGTTATGTTGTGTTGGCTCACTCTTGTTTCTTTCTCTGGATATCTTTGGCATGGGGAGTTGGTGGTTTTTCTTATATGGTCAATTTTCCTTTGTTTTATGGATTAGGTGTTTTGTTATGCAGTAGCTTCACTCGTGGATCATCCTTTCCTTGTTGTAGGATGTGTGCTTTAGTTCATGGTTGTGGTTTGGGTTGCTTTGTCATTCCAATGGTGAAAGTTATCATTATATGGGTTTTGGTGGGCCACTTCTTTCTTCTTCCAAGAACTTCTCATTGGTGCTTGAGCAGTAGTGTTTGGTGGTCTAGGTATTTGTTGTGGTGTGTGGGGTTTGTTGTGTCATGGGGAGTCTTTGGCTTATTGGTGCCCACTACGACCGACATTCCTTTTTTCCTTCTAGTCTTTTTAGTTTTTTTATAGACTCTTTTGGCTAGGGTATTCGATGGTTTGGTGGTTTTTGGGGTGCTTTTGTGGTGGGTGTTATTGCAGGTTATTAAGGATCCTCTTCTTTTGTTGGGTCTATTTTTAGTCTTAGTGGGTTTCTGCTCCTACATCCTTTGTTCATGTGCTAGGAAGGTAGTTGGGTTTTTGGTTTTCCCTCTCTTTTTTGGAGTTTCTATCAGTGGAGAGGTACTTTCCTTGTCTTTTTTTTTTGTCTTTCTTTTTTGTGGGTTCTAAGTTTTTTGTTTCTTATTGCATGACTTTGTTGTCTCTAATCAATTTTTTCCTTTTCTTCTAAGTAGAGTATGGTTTTTGGTAGAGCACTCATAGGCCCTCTATTTTGTTACTATAATTGATGATTATGATGATGAAGACTGACCAAGATCAGAGGAATACAAGATAGTAGAAAGGTTGGATAAGTTATTATCTTTTCATTGATGTCAAGCAATTGATTTCTTGTTTATATTATGGTGCCATATATTTCAGAATATGATATAAGTTGAATGAGTTAAGGAGAAGAAGAAATGAGATGTTGTGAAGTTGAAGAGCTTTAATGGGAAACTAATATAGACTAGACAATGCTAAGATTATGTTGATATAATTATTTTCTACCTAACATATGATTATATCAAGTTGGTAAAGCATGGTAATGAAGATTTGACAAGTCAGT
The DNA here is from genome assembly GCA_027943335.1 of Chamaecyparis obtusa. Classification (NCBI taxonomy): domain Eukaryota; kingdom Viridiplantae; phylum Streptophyta; class Pinopsida; order Cupressales; family Cupressaceae; genus Chamaecyparis; species Chamaecyparis obtusa. The sequence goes on from BSBK01012706.1 coordinate 41,667, forward strand.
AAGTAAAATAGTTTTGGCTACCGAGCATGAAAAGTCATTTGGTAAAGAGAGAAAGTAATTAAGTAAGAGAAGAGTAAGTTTCAGTAAAGGAAAAGGAACTCAAGACACCGAGAAAAGAAGTTTTAGGCACTGAGAAAAGTTAACTGAAATTCAGAGTTATCCACCGAGCAAGGAACAAAAATTAAATACAAATATCAAAACAATATTTAATGATTTGTTGATCCCTAAGTTTTTTTGTCTATTAGTGTCTTACACTTAGTAATTTTCTAGGCAATGTTGGTCGGTCATCATTACGACCAAGTCATCATGTATAGGCTGAGTCATGTATATTGTACATTTATCGAGTAGTAGTTACTTCTGAGCAAGAAAATGGTCACCAAGTACTTCAGTATTAATCAAGTCAGTTTATGCTGAGTTATGTAGAGATGTCAATGCCGAGCACTGGGGTATGAAGAATAGTGAGTGTTGAGTGCTAGAGATCTCAAATGCCGAGTAAGCCAGATTTGACATATGTGTTTGTTATGGCCCAATCACTTAGGTAAATCATTTTGGTCGACATCTACATGATATTTATTATTGGTAGAGGAAATCACGAAGGTGATTATGCTTTAGAATTTGTTAGAAGTATTAAAAGAATGAAAATAAGTTCAAGAAATAATCCAAGAAAGTGAAGTGCAAGAAGGAGTTTACCATAAGCCAAATATGAGAAAGAGTTGTAAGATCAATCACCAAAACATGAGAATACTCCAAGAATCCCAAGAAAGAGCCAAGAGATTTTTGTAAGGGGAAAAGAAAAGAAAAACCCCTTTGTGTATTATGAATGAGGCATGAAAAGCCTAAAGAGAGAGATAGAATATGAGCAAGAATCTCAATACAAAATGATAGAACTAAGAGGAGATAAAATTGTGTAGGAAATGTGGAAAAAACTATATCAAGTGTGTGGAGAAGAATCTCTTAAGTAGAGGTGAGTGAAGGAGTTTTCATGTAACTCCCTATGTGAATGAATGCCATGTTCATACTAGGTGTGTGCCAAGTGTGAGCATCCTCATAAGGAGGAATAAACTATTTTACTTATTAAAAGAATTACAAAATATGAGTTGTCCTCCCACTTGGACTAGAGGACAAAAATTACATGTAGAGATTCCTCTAGGAATATCCTAAAAATAAAAGGAGGATACCTTGGTTTATCCTCAAATTAAATAAAAAAACCAAGGAAAGATTACTAATTCTAACAAAATTGTAATCATTAATCCCTATGTAATTCATGTAATTAATCAAAATTAGGGAATGGTTAAGCAGCAAAAGTAGACAATCCAGATTGTAGATCTCATATCATGGAGATGATCAATTATTTATATAAGATGAGATCCAAATCCTAAAATGTATCATGAGAGAGGATAATTGTATGAAGAAGATCTCATACTTGTAGAACAAAAAAGTGTTTTGATTATCAGAACAGAGTTTAGTGACTGAGCAGAGGAGTGAAGGACATAATAGAGATATATTTGATAGAGGAGATCAAATCTATATTTTAAGGAGAAGATCTATAATCAACATCACAGTGTAAACTGAAGAATCAGGTACTCAAACATTCTAACAGGTGAATTAGGGTAAATCTCTTAACAAAGTGGTTTTAACAGAGCTAAGTAAATCTCTTAATCGAGTGCTTACTTTGTTGTAAGTTTAAATCCTTTTGCAAGGTAGATTGTATAAGTCTCAAAGCTCTTAATAGGGCATACCCCTCACAGGGTAGATCAAACTTGTAGCCCTAACAGGAAAACTTTAATACTGTAGTAGTGAAGATTTGTGGGTGTTATCCCCACCCCAGTTTTAACTTTCAAGGGTTTTTGGGTAGCCAAAATCATTGTGTTATGTTTTATTTTCATGGATGGTGAATAGGATATTAGATCTATTACAGTATTAAATTTGGTGCTTATGTTATGCGAGCTAGTTTATGTCAAAATGGAATGAATGGTTAGAATTTGATTCACCCCCCTCTTAGTATCTCACTTTCGCATAATAGATTTCCAACAATTGGTATTAGAGCTTAGTCTCTTAAAGAAATCTAACCACTTATGAGACAAAGATCTTGAGATGAAGGTTTATAAGTTCTGAAAGATCATAAAGAATCAGAAGATTGATATTCAGCTTGTATTACAACAACTTGAAGTAGCTAGAGGTGAACTAAAGAAATCCTTAAGCAGAAGAAGGGAAATAGCAATACAATAGAATGAAACTCAATACCAAGAAGAGGATACTACATGACTATTTGATAGTGGCAACTCTGCTGAAAGTGACAACGCTATAAAAGACCTGTTGGAGAAAAACAACATATTGAATGAGGCCACCAAAAATCTAAAGAGAGAGCAAGAAATATAATCAGTAAGACTCTGTGAAGTTTTTGAATAGAAAAAGAAAGCTGAAGAAGATAAGACAATGGCTGAAGAAGATAAAAGACAAATATCTATGAGACTTGATGAAAGAAAATGTGATATGAAGAGGTTGATAAACAATCAATTGAACATGGTTAATCAACTGCTACTTGTTAATCAAGAATTAGGTAGGAAAGATGTGGAAATCACAAATCTGAGATCATAAAACAATCAACTGAAGAATGAACTAAGATCTAAAAAAGAACTCAATGAAAGGATGAACAAGCCTAATGAAGCTGTGAGATACTTTGAAGAACTATTGGGGTCACCTAGAAGATTCAATGATACATCTAGACTTGGAAATGATGACCACCTATCATCCACTGAGGAAGGAGAATCATTAAAGAGTGGAGAACATAGGAATGAAAAGCCAAAGAATAACAAGCCTACATGTCATCATTGTGGAAAGCTAGGAAACACAACTAACATATACAAAAGCAAACATGGTAAGTCTAATCCTAAACCAAAGTTCAATGGATATTGTTTTAACTATAAGAAACATGGGCATCAGGCACATGAATGCATGACAAAGGTTAGTAATCCACCTACATCAATTAGATTTTAAGGACATTGTTTCAACTGTCATAAATATGGACATAGAACATATGAGTGTAGATCCAAAGCTAAGTGGACATCCAATCAACAGACTAAGGCACCTAAGAATGGTAATACATATAATTGGGACTACAATACATGATATAGTTGTCATTATTATGGAAATTATGGATATATTGGAGCAAATTGTTTAAAGACACATTTCAGAGGTAAATCCAAGAGTTGGATGAGTGGAAGTATGGTATGTGTAAGGTATAAAAAGGAAGAGGGAGTGTTCACCAAGATGTAATGCATGAAAATGGGAATGTTTGAAATGGTGTGATGGAATATAATGTGTGGGAAAATTAGGATCTTCTTCTTAACCTCAAATTCCCAAAGGAAAGATCCAAATTGATCAACCAAAATGAAAAGGTTAATGCACAAATGAATCAATCGATAATGAATATGAATAAAGGAGAAAAACCTATATTTCATTATGGAAAGGAAATGTAGAAATCTTAATTGAATTGAAAATAAGGACTAACCTCAAAATATGACCAATCTAGAAAATACTATTTTCTGGTGCCTGTGTTCAATTTCAGGAAATTCTGCAACCGGATCTAGCCTAGAAATACAGAAACATAAAAAACCCAAAAACCTTCTATCTTTCTGAGAGAGATCGATCGTGACCCAAAATAGGGGTAAGATCTTACCCCAAGGCACAATCTTACCCCTAAAAGTTGACCTTGACCTGCACTATTCCAACAAAAATTTTGTTCATGGATCCTGGAAGTTTGTCGAAAAGGGTACTCAGATCTGAACTACAATTCACTGTTCCACACCTATACCTACAAGAAAAAGGGTTTTGTTGTTTGGATGAGGTGTTTTCCTTGGTCAAACCTTGGTTTGGAATCAACCTTGAAATGTAATTGAATTTGTAGAAAATAAACAAAGTAAATGGAACTATTCACCTTGCTTATGTTGAAATCCTTGTGGAGGATTCAAATCCTTGAATCCACAAGTATGGATGCTCCAAATGAATGTAGAATTGGATGTAGGATGTCTCAAATCAATTGAACTAGATATTTAACACCAATCTTGAATGGATCTTAGAATAGGAAGAATCTTGAATGGAAAATGGATGGAGAAATCTTCAACAAGAGGGCTCCAAAGAGATTGAATCCTTCAATGGCTACCAATGGATCTCCTTGATGAATTGAATGCTTGAATGCTTGAATCCTTGAGGATGAATGAATTATTGAATTCTTTCCTTCTCCTTCTTTCTTTCTTTCTTTCTTTCTTGATTTCTTGATTTCACTTGCTTGAGTGCTTGAAATATTATGATGAGATGCTTGATCGTTGATGTGAAAAGGTGTGTGAAATGAGAGAGGAAGACTTCCTTTTATACTAGTCTAGGGCACAAAATTCTAGAGAGGTTGACATAGGAGAATTAAATTCCCATTTAAACCTTAAATCCTAAAAATGGACCTAGATTAGATATAATTTAAGATTTTACCATTCTGAAATCTGAAACAGTCGACCCGGAAGCGGGAAAATAAACTTTCCGAAGCCCGACATCCCAAAACCTCTAGAACTTAAAATTTGGACCTAGGGTTAGGGTTGAGGTCAAATCTAACCTATGTCAATGTCAAGGTCAACCTTGACCCAGAAGGTCTACCTTGACCCTAATGTCAAGAATCTTAGATCCTCAGGATAAGGTGCCATAAAAAAGCTAGAAAAAGGTGGGGAGAGAAGCAGAATAGGGGGAAAAAGCCAGATCCCAGTCAAAGAACCATTCAAGGTGCTTAACATGACCCTAGACCACTTACTCAGAGGGCTAAACTAGTCCTAAATGGAAGTGCTTCCATTTTTCAATGATACATTTAGCCCCCACTTTAGCAAGAGTATGGACTCGATGCAAACTCTTGGTAAAGTAGATCACAATGAAAAAGATAATCTTATTGAAATCAAAGGGACAAAGAAATCCTCAAGCCCCCAGGGACTCAAGTCTTCATCAACTCCAAGATTACAATAAGAGAGACATCTCTAGAAAAGAGAGAGAAGAGGGTGTGATTATCTTTCCCAATGAGAACTTATGTCCCATTGTGAACTAGACAAGGAAATAGCACAACTGGAAAGATGGAATTGAACTGCCTAGTGAATGTTGCTACTCACTAGTCAACCCATCAAGGATTCACCCTTAGGAATATTCTATTCCATAAGAGAAAATCCAAAAATAAAAGAGATCTAGTCTTAAGGACACCTCTGACCTTTAGGGATCAAAATTTGAAACTGGAGGGATCAAGAGATCCTATAAGATAAAATCCATGCTTTAAGGATTAGTCACTAATCCATAAAGGGAGAAAAAGTGCCTTGAAAAATATATGTATTGAAAGTGCGTGTGTGCAATAGGTGAGCAGAGCATATGTACCCATGTTAAAGTCATTTCTAACACTTTAACAGGAGCAATGGCTTGAACGAAAACATAAAAATCTCCACCGATTATGTTTCCACTACGAGATGCCCCCAAGAGAAGAAAAATCAAGGGAAATACCACATAAACATACAAAGAACACAAAAGGGATCTTCTTGCCATGGGGTCAGTATGATCATAAGATTATATATATATATATATATATATATATATATATATATATATATATATATATATATATATATATATATATATATGATATTATTGCAAATGAATTGACATCATTGCCCAAAGAAAGTAGAACTACAATCAAAATGGAGGAAAGAACACATAAGAGCTATGAAGAAGAGTATTTTTGGACTACAACATGGAGACCAAAAAGATTAAGTGCTACCAAGTCGCGAATCCAAGCAGACTACACAAGGAAACATTTACAAACAATAGCACATGTACGACATAACATGAAAAAAACATATAGAAGAATAAAGATACATATAGAGGAAATGTACAATAGGTTTGATTCCTTTATCACCTTGCACCTACAAAGCAACAAGGGTCATATAAAATAATCTAACAAACATTTAGCAAACATATTACGGGAGAAACACAGTACAACAGGCAAACACACAAAATACTACCATGAAGGACAAGCCAATAAAGTGCATCACCTACTCTCCCCATCTCATTCTATATCATTTTGGGAAGGTGGGAAAATCACAAGAGGGACTATATCCAACATAGTAGGAATGATAGCCAGTTCCAAACAAGGATCCTCTTGAGAATCATAATGTTCGATACTAGGTGTAATTATCAATTGAGATGAAAGAATATTTGGAAAATCAATATCAATGTCAATAGTTGTAGAAGTTGAGAAATCCAACTTCATAGAATGCCAAGAACACCTGCATGCAAATAACCTATTGCTGAAAGGAAACCAAGAATACAAAAAGTAAGGGCTTGGAAAATCTCAGTGGTGTGAGAGAAACTATATTCCAAGATAATGAAAAAATAATACAAGGTTCAACCTATAAAGGTGAACAAAACCCTAAAACTAGAAAAGCTAGGTTGCACATTATAATTAATAAAGATATTAATTATAATGTACCTAAAAGAAAGCTTAAGTAAAGAAGAGTAATAAAACTAACTAATTACTCTAACAATAGTTTAATATTCATCATTGACATCATTAGTATCATCAATAGTATCTTCTTCATCCAGATTAATCAAAATAGGATCTAAGATATGAATATAATCATCATAATCATGCATCTGAACATCATTATTAGTATGAACTTCTAAAACATCATGCATATATTGATCAAAAGAAGGTAAATAACTTTGCATAATAGAGGCATGAGCCTTAGCTTGAGCTCGATGCTTCTTACGATGTTCATTAGTAGATCGATTACGTTTTGTCTTATTTGAATTTTTTTGAGAACTAGGAGGGAAAGCAACTGGTTCCTTCATAGCTTCTATAGGTGGATTAGGAGGATTCTCAGTAGGCTAAAAAGAAACACTAGGAGTTTGATTAATAGAACTAGAAGCCATAGATGGAGGTATGGAAGGCATAGGAAAAAGATCATGGTTAAGATCCATCTGAGGCATGCTTAACTCAAGAATCTTACGATGCTTATAGGCTTGATATGAATGGGAAATATTATCAGGTCAAGAAGGACATGAATTAGGTAATGAAGGCCAAAAGAAGTTAAGTGTAGCACAATCCCTGGGCCTAGAAGGTTGATATAAACAATGATTAATTGATAGGGAGAGACTCCAATTCACCTTGAGTTGTCTTGAAATATTCTTAGGTCACTCTTAGCACCTCTTAGGGCTTCCTCAATCCACCCTCAAACATTAGGAAAGATTCAATTTCTTCCCACTCTCAAGAGTTCTTCCTATCTTCTCTGATACCCACTCTTTGCCTTCAAAGAGCACTCTGTTTTCCCATAGCTCAAAAGCCCTAACCTATGGTTTTGATTTTAGGAGGCTAAGGGCTTCTTTTTAATCCAATCTTGACTCCTATTGTGGGTCTTTGGTTGACAAGTTTAGGCATTTTCCTATCGCTCTCTGAATTCCTAAGATTTAGGCCTTGTAGCCTTTTAGCCCAATTAGGCCTCCTAAAATATAGGATTCCTCTTCCACTACTAATTATTCTCAAAGGACCCCAAAATTTTTATTGGCACTTCATATATATATCTTAAGACCTTTCATATTTTCTAGGTCTGGGGTCCTGACACCGTCTATACACCCTGTTTAAGAATTAGGGCCTTTCCTTAAGGTTTTGACCTGCCTTTATTCTTTGGTCTCAAAACTTGGCACATTGATCTCTTGAGAACTCCTCCTATTTATAGAGTACCTATAGATCACCATACATTACATTCAAGTCCTTCTTGGCTCTTGAATCAAACCCTCCTGCAATATTTCAACACAAACACTAGGTCTTCCTAGCTGGGTTTTTGCACTTAGCTCACCTAGGGAAAGACCTTAAAAATAATTGCATGCACCTTCAGAGCCCATAATTGAGGCATCTTAAAGCTTAACAACCATAGTATCCATTCCCAAAAGTCTGTATAGGTACTACGGTGGGAAATGGAGCTAGGTTTACATTTTGCACACACTATCAAAACTGGACAGTGAACTATGAAAATAAGAAGAATTAACAAAACACAAAGCAAACCTATCTAATGAAAAAAATTAGAGCTTGAATCACATTAAAACATGATTAAAAATAGATCACAATAGCTACAATTGATATTTCAATCCATGCAAAGCCAAAAGCTAACTCTGTTCTCAAGTCTTTCTCTATTCACTGTAAAAAACTCTCTGCTACAGAATGTCAGTTCGTATAATATGAGTCCCCCAACCTGAAATTAGGGTTCTTCAAACTTATATATGCTTCTCTCATGTGTTTAGGCCTATTAGTCATTTCTAAACCTCATGAAGACCGAAACCATCATAGTTAGGTTTTCTTGTCATAGCAACTTTTCAAAGTTGCAAATGTTGCTCAACAACATTTTGACAACTTTTACAACTTTTCAATCTTCAAGGTGTTCTAACACCACCCAAGCTTTCCAAACCTTACTTAGACTTCCTAGAACACCTAAGAACACTAAAAAATCATTGCTCACTTCCTGACATCATCAGGTATAGGACTGTCATAAAGACAAAAAGAACTCAAAACAAGAACTTAGACACTCAACTTAGGCTCAAACCACACCACTCCTAGTCACAGACCTTATCTAAATACAATTCCCTTCAAGAGGGTCTTTCCAAAGAAAAATAGGACAACCAACTGGTCTCCTAAGGGTGCTCCTACACCATGCTACCAAAACCAAGAAATTAAGTCACCTCTGGTGACAGGAGTTTAGGATCAACTCCTTGCCTTTTGAAGGCATTCTTAGCTACCCAAGTAGCTTTAGCTTTAGAATTTCCTTTCCACTAAATCAAATACTCCATGTATGTGCCTTGCTTGGTCTTTTTCTTGACTCTAGAAGCTAGAATCTTCTCTGCTACCAGTTGAGGTGTAGGACCAATCTAAACATCCTTATGGATTTCCTCACTGTTTGACTAAGATTTTGAAGGTACTAGTGTAGGGCCTTTATAAAACACTAAGTCCTACACATTGAACATATGAGACATTTCCAAATCTGATGGTAAGTCTAGTTTGTAAGCATTCTGCCCATATTTGGAATGTACCTTGCAGAGACCTATTCTTCTCATTTGAAGTTTAGTGGGAATGCCCTTCTACAATCTAGACTTATTAAGGTGAACCATTACAAGGTCTCCCACAACAAACTAAAGGTCTTTCCTACCTTCATCAACTTTGGCTTTTAGCTTTTGTGTAGCCTCTTGGAGATGCTTCTTCACTTGATCATGAACCTCCTTCATTGATTGAGTGAAGTCTTCTGCATAAGCACTCCTTCCTTCTTCATGAGCTAGTTGCCTTAGCTCACACACACCTCTAGGATGTAGCCCATAGACAACTTAAAAAGGGCTTTTCCCTATTGTTCTATTCACACTGTCATTATAGGAATACTCTACCTATGGTAACAAATGATCCCACATTAATCCATACTCCTTTATCAAGCATTTAAGGAGATTACCCAACACTCTATTAATCACTTCAGTTTGACCATCAGTTTGGGGATGGTAGGCTGATCCAAATGATAGGTTAGTACCTAACCTCTTTTACAGGGTCTTCCAAAAATGGCCCATGAATTTAACATCTCTGTCAAAGACTATGCTTAGTGGTAAGCCATGAATCCATACCAATTCTTTGAAGAAAAAATGTGCAATATGATTGGCATCATGAGTGGTTTTGCAAGCAATGAAGTGACTCATCTTGTTAAAACTATCTACAACCACAAATATACTATCTAAAAAAGTCTTGGTTCTTGGAAATCCAACTATGAAATCCATGCTAATGCATTCCCAAGGCCTGCTAGGAATGGGTAAAGGTTGATACAAACCTACATTAGATGAAGTGCCTTTAGCTTTTTGGAAAACCAAGCATTGTTCCACATACCTTCTGATGTCCTTCTGCATCCTAGGCCAATAATAGAACCTTTGCACAAGTTCTAGTGTTTTTTTTAGGCCAAAATGGCCACTCAAGCTGCCATTGTGCTTCTCTTGTATCAAATTCTCCCTCATAGATCTTGTAGGTACACATAACTGTCCACCTCTAAACAATAGATCATTTTGAATTGTATAGTCTGTAAATTGACTATGGAAATGATTCTTAAATTCCTTACAAACCTTGTATGCTTCTACAATGTCTTCATCACCTTCATAGAGTTCTTTAAAGCTCTCAATACCAAGGCTTTGGAGCTACACTTCTTGGACTGTCAAAAGTCTCCTACTCAAGGCATCAACCACCTTGTTTAATTGTCCTTTCTTATGCTTTATGGTGAAGGTATGGGCCTGCAAATATTCCATCCATTTGAGATGTCTATTGCTCAACTTCTCTTGTGAATTGATGAAACTCAAAGCCTTGTTATTAGTATACACCAAAAATTATTTAGGCAGAAAATAGTGTCTCCATTTTCTCAAGGATTGCACCAATGCATATAACTCTAGATCATAAGAATAATACATCTTCTTAGCCTCATTCAACTTACTATAGAATTCCACTGGTCTATTCTCTTGATTCAACACTGCCCCAACTACTATTCCACTTGCATCACACTCTAAAGTGAACAACTTATCAAAATTTGGCAAAACCAATATAGGTTGTGTAGCCACTCTCTTTTTCAATAACTCAAAACCCTTACTAGCCTCTGGAGTCCACTTAAGCTTAGTTTTTACTCCACCCTTAATAGCATCTAAGACTGGTGCACATATTTCACTAAAACCTTTAATGAACTTCTTATAGAATTGGGAAAGTCCATGAAAAATCCTTACCTCAATGCTACTTGCAGGTGTGGGCCAATTGAGTATTGCTTCCACCTTGCTAGGATCCATCTTCAAGGTTCCTTGTGACACCACAAAACCAAGATAGATCAACTCTTGCTTCATAAATTCACACTTTTCCAAATTAATGGACAACTTCTCCTCATGTAGTCTCTTCATCACAATCTACAAATGTTGGAGGTGTTCCTCTTTAGTCTTGATGAAAATTAGGATGTCATCCAGGTACACTATTACAAATATGCCTATGTAGTCTTTCAACACCTCATTCATCAACCTCATGAAGGTGCTTGGAGCATTACTAAGCCCAAAGGGCATGACCAACCATTCATACAGCCCTTCTATGGTCTTGAATGCAGTCTTCCATTCATCTCCCTCCTTAATCCTTATTTGATGGTACCCACTATTCAAATCCAACTTGGTGTAGTACCTTTCTCCTCCTAAACAGTCCATAAGATCTTCAATCCTTGGAATGGAAAATCTATACCTTATAGTGATCCTATTAATTTCCCTTGAGTTTGTACAAAGCCTCCACTTACCTCCTTCTTTGATGCTAGGACTACTGGCACTGCACTTGGGCTAATGCTCTTCCTGATTAGTCCTTGGTCCAAAAGTTCTTGCACTTGTCTAGCTATCTCCTTGTTTTGGTTAGGAGTCATCTTGTATGCTACCTTATTTGGTAGAGATGCCCCTAGTATTAAATCAATTTTATGACTTATAGCTCTAGGAGGGGGTAACATGGTAGGTGACCCATCACTCACTATGTCCTTGAATTCTTTCAAGAGCTCCTGCACTTCCTCTGACAATGACATAGCTTCCACCTTCTTCTCTTCAATAGGCTTCACCATGACAAAAAAGTGTGTCCCTTCTCCATCTTTCATACCTTGAATGTATTCCTTACATCCTTGCAACAAGATACTAGGTCTTGCTGATGTAGACCCCTCATCATCCATGAGTGACTGAATCCTATAGGTGACCCCATCTTTCTTGAAGGAATAGGAGTTCCTCTCTCCATCATGTATTATTTTTTGGTCATATTGCCATGGCCTACCTAAGAGTAGGTGACATGCATCCATTGGGAGTATATCACATAGGACTTTATCCACATATTTCCTTATTGAGAAATCAACCCATGCTTGCTCATTTACTAGAACATGCTACCCTTTATTTAACCATGTGACCCTATAAGGGTTTGTGTGAGGGATTTTGGTTAATCCAAGTTTACTAACTGCCTCCTCTGAGATGATATTATCTATAGACCCTGAGTCTATAATCATCTTGCAAACTTTGCCAAGTATTTTGCACTTCACTCTAAAAAGTGCCCTCCTTTGTTTAGCTTCCTCTTTGACAGGTTCCTTAATAAGAATCCTCCTAATCATAAGATTCTCCCCACTTTCTGAATCAAGGTTGATTTTAGGGGATTTGATACTACTAGTCTCTTCTTGGGCTATGTAGTTCACCCTTTTCTCACCATGTGAGCTAGAAACCTTCTCAAGGCATTTATAGGCTAGATGACCAAGTTGGTTGCAATGGAAACATTTCATGGTTGCAAAGTGTGAAGCTCTGCCTACACTTCCAAATCTACCTCTTCCTCCACCTTGGAATCCCCTGCCTTTACTCATACTTCCTCTCCCACTAGTTTCATTGACAACCTCTATCAGTTTGGACTCTCCTTGAGCTCTGAATTCACTACTCCTTCCTAGAAAGCTACCTCTATGGCCGCTATTCTCTTTCCCTCTACCTCTACTTTTGGATGACTGATCATGTTTCTTCTTACTTTTCTCCTCTATTTTTAGTGCCATTTGGTAACATTGTCTCACACTCTTGAAGGTAGAAAGGCTCATGTCCTCTTGGATAGACCATTTGAGTCCATTTTGGTATCTAGCCAATCTTATACTTTCATCCTCTACTATTTTAAACCTTAGACATAATTTTTGAAACTCTTCAGTGTAAGCTTGGACATCTAAGCCCTTCTACCTAAGGTTTTGTCTCCTCCTATGTAGTTGAAGCTCATAGTCATCTAGCAAATAGGTTTGTTTTAGCTTAAGCAACATGCCTTTCCATGTGGAAATAGGACTCTTGCCCTCTTATTCTCTCTCAGTTTGAACATACTTCCACCAGGTGAGTGCTGATCCCCTAAACCTAGACTTAACCACTTTAACCTTTTGAGCATCTATTATGCCATCACATTCAAAGTGATTTTCAATGCTATCAATCTAGTCCATAACCAGATCAGGGTCCATTTGTCCACTAAAAAGTGGCACACCTTCCAATGCTTTCCCACTTAAGGCCTTGAGTACCTTCAAGAAGGGTTCTTCTGCTATAACAGGGTCAGGAGTGGGAGCTTCTTCCTCCAAGTCTATCTCCTTCTCCTTAGCTTCTTTCTCTTCTTTCTGGTCTACCTTATCCTTCAATTTATCAGTCTTGTCTTGGACTTCACCCAAGAGCTACTCTAATTGAGCCAATCTCTCTCTTAGCAGTCAGTTATCCTCCTCTTGCTCTTCAACCTTCTTAGCCATCTTTGCATTAGTCACCATCTTGCTAGATGCAATTGATTCACCACTTGATTCGGTCGGCTACAACATTCACTACCTGCAACTCTACTTCTCCCAAATCTTTAACTAAGCTCTGATACCACTCTGATAGGTAATCCAATTCACCTTGAGTTGTCTTGAAATATTCTTAGGTCACTCTTAGGACCTCCTAGGGCTTCCTCAATCCACCCTCAAATACTAGGAAAGATTCAATTTCTTCCCACCCTCAAGAGTTCTTCCTATCTTCTCTGATACCCACTCTTTGCCTTCAAAGAGCACTTTGTTTTCCCATAGCTCACAAGCCCTAACCTATGGTTTTGATTGTAGGAGGCTAAGGGATTCTTTTTAATCCAATATTGACTCCTACTATGGGTCTTTGGTTGCCAAGTTTAGCCATTTTCCGATTGCTCTTTGAATTCCTAAGATTTAGGCCTTGTAGCCTTTTAGCCCAATTAGGCCTCCTAAAATCTAGGATTCCTCTTCCACTACTAATTCTTCTCAAAGGACCCCCAAATGTTTATTAGTAGTTCACACACACACACACACACACACACACAGATATATATATATATATATATATATATATATATATATATATATATATATATATATATATATATATATATATATATATATATATATATATATATATATCTTAAGACCTTTCAGATTTTCTAGGTCTGGGGTCTTGACACCCCCCATACACCTTGTTTAATAATTAGGGCCTTTCCTTAAGGTTTTGACCTACCTTTGTTCTTTGGTCTCAAAACTTGGCACATTGATCTCTTGAGCACTCCTCCTATTTATATAGTACCTACAGATCACCATACATTACATTCAAGGCCTTCTTGGCTCTTGACTCAAACCCTCCTACAATATTTCAACACAAACACTAGGTCTTCCTAGCCGGGTTTTTGCACTTAGCTCACCTAGGGCAAGACCTTAAAAATACTTGCATGCACCTTCATAGCCCAAACTTGAGGTATCTTGAAGCTTAACAACCCTAGTCTCCATTCCCAAAAGTTTGTATAGGTACTACAGTGGGAAATGGAGCTAGGTTTACATTTTGCACACACTGTCAAAACTGGACAGTGAACTATGAAAACAAGAAGAATTAACAAAACACAAAGAAAACCTATCTAATGAACAAATTCAGATCTTGAATCACACTATAACATGATAAACAATAGATCACAATAGCTACAATTGATATTTCAATCCATCCAAAGCCAAAAGCTAACTCTGTCCTCAAGTCTTTCTCTATTCACTGTAAAAAACTCTTTGCTACAGAATGTCAGTCCGTACAATATGAGTCCCCCAACCTGAAATTAGGGTTCTTCAAACTTATATATGCTTCTCTCATGTGTTTAGGCCTATTAGGCATTTCTAAACCTCATGAAGACCGAAACCCTCATAGTTAGGTTTTCTTGTCATAGCAACGTTTCAAAGTTGCAAATGTTGCTCAACAACATTTTGACAAATTTTACAACTTGTCAATCTTCAAGTTGTTCTAACACCACCCAAGCTTTCCAAACCTTACTTAGACTTCCTAGAACACCTAAGAACCTAGGAACACTAAAAAATCATTGCTCACTTTTTGACATCATCAGGTATAGGACTGTCATAAAGACAAAAAGAACTCAAAACAAGAACTTAGACACTCGACTTAGGCTCAGACCACACCACTCCTCGTCACATGACCTTATCTAAATACAATGCCCTTCAAGAGGGTCTTTCCAAAGTAAAATAGGACAACCAAATGGTCTCCTAAGGGTGCTCCTACACCATTAATCATCTTCACTTCTTCATCATGAATGAATTTAAGATACTTATGGATAGGAGAAGCAACAAAATGCATGGCATTCAACCAAGACAAACCAAGCTTAACTTGAAACTGATAAGAAGTAGGAACAAAAACAAAGGTAGTGTCCACAATTTTACCATAAAATTCAACAGGCAAGTTAATAGAACCAAATGATGGATAAAGAAAACCATTACAAGTTTGAATCCACACATCATATGTATCATAAGAATCACGTTGTAAGTTTTTCATAAAAATATTTTCTTAAGTAATAACATTGACTAAGGATGTAGGATCAATGAGACAATTGCACGTAGGTATCTGGGAAATCCTAGCATAGATGTAGAGGGGACCGTTAGGAGCCTTAATAGTGTCAAAATCATCACAGGTAATCAAGAGTTCCCAAGGTCTTTTATTCTTAGGTTATTTTCATGGTTTTGGTTGAGATTGCAGTTTAGGCTTAGGTTGAGTTTGAACTTGAAGTTGACATTGAGATTGAAGTTGGGGTGGAGATACAGATTGAGACAACACAACATTTTCCACATGATTAACAATGTGATTAAGATCATCCATCTTTGAATCATAAATAATATCCACAAAAAATGACTGAGAAATGACATTAGTATTATGTGTAGGCAAAGGATTCATATAAATTTGGAGATTTTTATTAGGAGGAGAGACATATTTGTTCCCACTACCATCAAAATTATCAACATATAAGGCATTAGAATCAATTAAGTCTTGAACCTTATGCTTTAAAGAATAACACTTCTCAGTATCATGGCCATTTTGATGATGGTATTGACAAAAAACTTTGGAATCAAAGAATTTGGATGCCACCGTAGCAGGTAGAAGAGGCCAAATAGGAGGTAGAGTAATCATATTAGCAGTCAATAATTTATTCATAATGGAATGCAAAGATTCAGAAAGAAGAGTAAACATACGATTTAGACAAAAAGTAGTGGATGCAGAAGTAGCATTATTGGATATAACAACTTGATCAGCAACTGCATTCACTTGTTTATTTATCTTGACATAGTTGTTAGGTTTTTGAAACTTGTTTCGATAAGGAGAAGCATCACTCTTATCAACTGGGACAAGAGCCATTGGAGTGTTGCTCTCAAATTAACTCACTTGTAATTAATAATGATGAAGCACTACACAAAGTTGTTGAAAAGAGGTAAATTCAGTAAGTAGAATCTTATCTCTAATATCCTTTTGTAAATTTGAAATGAACATATGCTGATTATCAATATTAGGAACATGATAAGAAATTTGAGCATATAAATGCTTAAATCTACCAATAAATTCAGTCAATTTTTCCTTAGTATTTTGTTTACAATGCATCAAATCAGTTAAGGACACTTGCAGACCAATGTTATTTTGAAATTATTGAATAAAGGCATTGGCAAGTTTTGGAAAAGAGTCAACAGAATAAGGAGGCAAGGAACAATACCATTGTAAGTCCTTGTCACAAAAAGTTCTAGCAAACAACTTGGCTAAAATCCTATGGTCATGAGCATAGTCACTACAAAGGATTTGAAATGTTTTAACATGAGTAACAGGGTCTCCCTTACCACTGTAATTCTCAAGATGAGGCATATTGACTTGTTGAGGAACAAGAGCACAAATGATGTCTAGGGATAAAGGACTTCACATGTCACATGTAATGGTAAATTTAGATTGAGTTAAAGACATGAGTTGTTGTTGTAATGATGATTGTTGAATCATTAGATGAAATAGGAGGTATAGAAACACTAGAAATACTGGGTAAAGTGTATGAAGCGATAGGAATGGAAGATAAAACTGGAGGAACACTTGGAACCATAGTTGGAAGAGGATTGGAATAAGTAAAAGGAACATTATGTTAAGAAGGTTTTGGAGTAGGGAGGGACACATGAGGAACACTCATAGGAAGAGAGGGAACCAACGTAGTCACCAAAGGAGGAGTATAAGTAAGAATGCTAGGTAAAGGAACTGAAGAAGGTTCCACACTAGTGACATGAGGAGTGAAACATAAATATTGAGCTTCTTGAGATAAAGGTTTAACATTTGAATAAATAAGATGAGTAATATCAAACAAGAGATTAACACCTTGATCACTATCACAAAGGAATTTCTTAAGAGTGTCTATAACTTGAATAAAATCTTGATTATGGTTCTCTTGAGTAAGCCAATTTCCCATTTTATCAAGTTCAGTTGAAAGTTTTTGGACTTGTTTAGGAGGAACTCTTAAAGCATCATCCTCATCATGAGATGAGTGAGAAGAGTTATGCTCCATAGTAGGATTAGAATAATAAATAATCAAATTGTCATCTGGAATCCTAAGGAAAGGAGAGGAAGACTTAGGATCAAAGGCACCCATAAGTCTACGACTTCATCTAACCATAATATTATAAGTAGGACTAGAGGTAGTAAAGCTCATATACCAATGCAATATAAAATGAACTCAACTAGGAAAACACAAAGCATGAATAAATGAATGTTTTTTTTACTTTATATAAAATGTAAATGTAAGATCTAACACCATAAAAGACAGAGTTGTCTATCGCGGGTTCACCAAAATGTAAGATATAAAAAGGAAGAGGGAGTGTTAACCAATATGTAATGCATGAAAATGGGAATGTTTGAAATGGTGTGATGGAATATAATGTGTGGGAAAAGTGGGATCTTCTTCTTAACCTCAAATTCCCAAAGGAAAGATCCAAATTGATCAACCAAAAGGAAATGGTTAATGCACAAATGAATCAATCGATAACGAATATGAATAAAGGAGAAAAACCTATATTCTGTTATGGAAAGGAAATGTAAAAATCTTAATTGAATTGACCATAAGTACTAACCTCAAAATATGACCAATTTGGAAAATACTATTTTTTGGTGCCTGTGTTCAATTTTGGGAAATTATGCAACCAGATTTGGCCTGGAAATGCAAAAATAGAGAAAACCCAAAAACCTTCTATCTTTCTAAGAGAGGTCAACCTTGACCCAAAACAGGGGTAAGATCTTACCCTGTAGCATAATCTTACCCCTAAAAGTCGACCTTGACCCAAAAAAGGGGTAAGATCTTACCCCGTAGCATAATCTTACCCCTAAAAGTTGACCTTGACCTACACTGTTCTGACAAAAATTCTGTTCATAGATCCTAAAAGTTTGCCAAAAAGGGTACTCAGATCTAAGTTGCAATTCATTGTCCTGCACCTGTACCTACAAGAAAAAGGGTTTTATTGTTTGGATGAGGGGTTTGCCTTGGTCAAACCCTGGTTTGGAATCAACCTTGAAATGTAATTGAAATTGCAACAAATAAACAAAGTAAATGGAACTATTCACCTTGCTTAAGTTGAAATCCTTGTGCAGGATTTGAATCCTTGAATCCACAAGTATGGATGCTCCAAATGAATGTAGAATTGGATGTAGGATGTCTCAAATCAATTTCACTAGATCTTTAACACCAATCTTGAATGGATCGTAGAATAGGAAGAAGCTTGAATGGAAAATGGATGGAGAAATCTTCAACAAGAGGGCTCCAAAGAGATTGAATCCTTCAATGGCTACCAATGGATCTCCTTGATGAATTGAATGCTTGAATGCTTGAAGATGAATGAATGCTTGAATGCTTTACTTCTCCTTCTTTCTTTCTTTCTTTCTTGATTTCTTGATTTTTCTTTCTTGAGTGCTTGAAATATTATGATGAGATGCTTGATCGTGGATTTGAAAAGGTGTGTGAAATGAGAGAGGAAGGCTTCCTTTTATACTAGTCTAGGGCACAAACTTCTAGAGGGGCTGACATAGGAGAATTAAATTCCCATTTAAACCTTAACCCCTAGAAATGGACCTAGATTAAATATAATTTAAGAGTTTACCATTCCAAAATCTGAAACAGTCGACCTGAAAGCGGGAAAATAAACTTTTCAAAGCCTGACATCCCAAAACCTCTAGAACTTGAAATTTGGACCCAGGGTTAGGGTCGAGGTTGACTCTAACCTAGGTCAAGTTCAAGGTCGACCTTGACCCTAAAGTCAAGAATCTTAGATCCTCAGAATAAGGTGCCAGAAAAAGGCTAGAAAAAGGTGGGGAGAAAAGCAAAATAGGGGGAAAAATCCAGATCCCAGTCAAAGACCCATTCAAGGTGCTTAACATGACCCTAGACCACTTACTTGGATGGTTAAACTAGTCCTAAATGGAAGTGCTTCCATTTTCCTATGATACATTATGTTACAAATGCAATAAGATTGGTTACTTAAAGAAAGATTGCAGAGCACATATATTGAGCAATGAACAAAGCAAGAATGAAGAAACTATCAAGCATATGAGATATTAGGTGAACAAGACATGGAAGAAGAAAGAGGAAGCAAGAAGTAGTGGAGCTAGTGAACCCGAGGTCACCCAATCTGATGGATTTGGTGATCACACTACTTCAAACTAAATATAGAAGGTATGTGTGCAACTGAATCTTATAATGTTTTATTTTACATCAGTTCCTAGCATTTGATAAGATGAAGTCCATATCTGCATAGATTAAGATACATTAGGATAAATTTGAGAAAAGAGCTACATTGTATATTTGATGCTGAGCATCAGTATTTTAGCCTTTAGTGACCGAGTCACTAGTATTTTCTGAGCTCCTATGATAGTCGAGATATGATGTATACCGAGTTAGAACCGAATGGTAGTATCAACTGAGCTTATGTTAACCGAGTTGACATGAGATTTTTGAGATAGCTAAGTGTATAGATCATTAAAGAAGCCCCGATTTGACTGTTAGAAGTTTATAAAGTGGGAAGTTACCATTTATTCTCATTTCACCAATGATTTGAGAACTTTTTAGAGTGATTCTAGAGTAATTTGTGCTAAGCGTGATTTGCAGAAATCTTCACAACATGCCATAGGCAAACATCCAAGAACCACTTGTGCAAGGTATTTTACCGAGTTATTTATTTTAGAAATTGAACCCTTGAATTTGAAGAAATGGCATCTTCATCATTGGTTGCAGTTGAGAAGCAAGGGAAGGAAGTTTTTAATGTTCAACTTGTAAGGAACAACACATGTAAGCCGCATAAATTCTAGGCCATTCCGAAGAGTGCAATATTGGGGGATCTCATTGGAGCCCTATTGTCGATCCCTCTGAAGGTTTTGATGATCAATGAAATTTGCACATGCTACATGTGTAAGATCAGAGAGATTGGAGACCATGAGCTCAGAGAAGCATATGATAAATTGTGTAGCAACAGGGTGTTGAAGGCTGAACACCATAAGGTTGCCAAGCAAGGTTTGATGCATGCCCTTGATTTCCCACAGAATTTCAAAGTTGAATGGATCAAAATTTTATTGAGCTGAGTACACGACATGAAAATTTGGTTGGAAGATGGACCAGTTAAGATCACCAAGGAAATGATACAAAAAGTGACTGGTTATCCTAGTCTTCTAGGGAAAAATATTATGAGATGTCAGAGTAAAGAGGAAATTCAAGAAAACACCTAGGTGGTGTGGAACAAATGGGGAATGAGAATTTCAACTATCATGGACCCAGAGATTGATTTTAGTAGTTGACCAAGCTTGGATGATAGTAAAGAAGGATCATACATATGACCTTGCCGAGCTTCAACTGACATAGCTTGCTGAGAACCTTACATCCATCAGGAAAGCAAAGAACTCAATGTGTAAGTTTGGTTCTCTGCTTGTTTGTCTATTTTTCTATGTGCAGAATAGTTTTCCTACTACTAGGGATGTTGCATGGGATAAAAATAGACCTATTACATTACATATTAGTGAGTTTATTAATGAGATAGGTGAGAACTTTGAGAATGTAAGAGACAGTTACTTTGTAGAATTTAAGAAGAAAATGAGGAAAATAAATAGGATCCTAGTATCACTAGTGGAAAAGTACTACAAAGACATTTGTTTCCTAGTTGATACATATTTCACTTATGCACAAGCAGTCACACTGAGGGTATCATGGCTAAGGCCATTACCTTATGAATTAAATATAGATGAGACAACAACAAAAATCACAACCCTATTAGTTGAAGAAGTTGACAAGAAGGCTACATATTTTGGAACATATGAGGAAGCTAAAACCAAGATAACCATGAGATTAAAATCTTCTATCATGGAGAGGAAAAGAAAGAAGGTAGTGAAAAACTTAGAGAAAATGTTAGGAGAATAAGAGCTATATGCACCTCTTGCATTGACTCAAGGATTAGGAGAGGACAAGTCTAGTGAGTCAGAAGAAAGTGAAGAGGAGGAGACTATGGTAGTTAAGAAAGGTAAGAAGACATCAGTTGCTGAGCCTATCAAGAAGCAAATATGAAAACCTAAGCCCACTCTCTCCCCAGTACTTAGGCCTAGAACTAGGGAAACTTCAACTGTTATAGTTGCCGAGCCACAAAAGAAGACCCCTACTTTAGGGAAAAGAAAACTAGTTTAGGCTAAGGCTGTACCAAGAAATATAAGGAAGAATCCAAGAAGAAAGCTAATTTTGGAGAAAGATGACGAGGAAACAAAATTTGATGAGGATATTAAGAAGAAGGTATTACCTCAGAGGAAACAAATAACTGTGGATGAGATATGCCACAACATCACAAGCACTACCGACTTAGTAGGCTTTAAGCAGATTAAATTTGAAAACTAAACATTGAAGATAAAGAGAGAGTAGAACAAGCTATGCTTGAGATTCTTTGTATATTTAAGATGACACCATTAAAGTTGGGTAGTCATATTCCTGATGAACTATACAAGAGGATAGCTAAAAAAATGGGAGTATGTTTTGATGACCGAGAAGAAAATTAGGGAGAGTACACTTTCTCAAGTCATGCTTGACTTATCCCCTGAATATATCAAGCAATATATGGAGAAGCATAGAAATAGATTCATCCCCAAGCTCCAAGTGTATTTAGTATTACAACACAAAGTTGAAGAGATTGTGCAACAGAGCACAAGATTATGGAAAATCATTTTTGGTCTTATAGTTGATAAGAGTGCACAACCGAGTGTAGGAACATCCAATAGAGCATAACTAGACAATAAGGAAGATATTGCTGAGCCACTAAATGAGGAGAAAGAAGAAGAAATGAAGGATAGAATAAGTGTATCATAGGATGTGATCACAATTGTGGACATCACCGAGGACTCTTCAGTGAAAACAAATATATTGATTGAGGAAGAAATTCAACAATATATACAAGCTGAGGAAGCCAAGGATAAATCTCTACCGAGAATTAATCCGGTATTACTACAAGTGCAAGATTATCCCCAAATTGAGAGCACATCAACTATTGAGATTACACCAGCAAGACCACATATAGTTACAGTTGATCAACTAGCCTCCCAAAGTGCTAATCCCGAAAAATAGGACAAGTAGATAATCACACCAAAGCCTATATTTTCCGAGGAGACAAGAAAAGAGAAAGCAAAACAATCTGCATTGGTAGTAGTGAGTTCTCATATGGAGGAGAAGGAAAAGGATAAGACAGAGAAAGAGAAAGAGTAGGAAATGCAAGAGCCTAAGCAACAAGAGGCAATTAAATCTTTAATAAAAATACCAAGTGGAAACACACCTAGGAAGAAGTCACAAAAGAAGAAGGAGAAATCTCATGCCACATAGGTGACACTCAAAGAAGTTATAGTGATTCCTAAGTGGGACACTAATAACTTGACCTACGAACAAATAAAAATCTCGCAAGATCTACTAAAGAAGAAGAGTAAATAGGAAGAGATGAGAAGGGAACATCAACAAAACTAGGTACTACATGAGATAAAAGGTATTTTCATAGATGCTTTTGAGATGAATGATGTAAATGAATCTACACCTATTCTAGAGCAACTTGTACACATTATTAAGAAAGTGACTGATGATGACAGTGAAGCTAATGATAAGTTGCTACAGTGGTTAGAAAGGAAGTTTGAGACCAATGTACTCAATAAGATCTTTGCTGACATTGAAGTAAAATAGGTAGAACTCTACCTTAATAAAAAATTTAGAAGAAGTTGTACAAAATGCACATTCTTTGTAAAAAATGTTATGTAATGTGGAAGAATTTACAAAGGATAATAAAGATCTGATAGACAAACTGCAACTAGATCTAAAGTCTATAGGTCACTCACTGAGCGTGGATGCAAGTTCCAACTCTACACATTTACCTAGGTTATTACATTCCCATGGTAGATTAGCTGAGTTGGTGGCTAATGATGGTAAAATAAAGGCTCGACTACTCTCTATACAAATAGCGTTGAAACCTCACCTCGAGCTTATGTAGAGGGAGTTAGTCATGACAAAGAAATTAGTTCAGAAAGACCCTCATCTTTCAATTACCATGAGCCTAGTTGAGCTAGCCACCTAGCTAGAAATAAAGTTAGAGGTTTTGGAGTTGGTAAGGTTTGGTTGGGACAACACATTAGGGATGGTAATGTAGCTTCACAAACCATTCTTGGACAAATATTTCAAAACCCCCACACCTCAAGAACTTCAAGTGCAAAAAACAAGGGGGAAATAACATGACATGACAGAATATTGGAAAGGGGAAATAGATATGAATATGAAATATTAGATATATCTTAGATATCAAAAAGCTGAAAGCAAAAAAAGACATAGTGGACAAATGGTATAACATACTAGTTTTGTAAATGTTTATATATTTGATTGTATGTCAAATAAGGAGTCTTATGTATATATGTAAATTTTTTTAAAGACCGAGTCAAGTCTTAGGGGGAGTATTCTATAGAAGTTTTGTCTAAATACTAAGTACTCATGT
Organism: Chamaecyparis obtusa; assembly: GCA_027943335.1. NCBI lineage: Eukaryota > Viridiplantae > Streptophyta > Pinopsida > Cupressales > Cupressaceae > Chamaecyparis > Chamaecyparis obtusa. The sequence continues at coordinate 65,558 of BSBK01012706.1, forward strand.
AATGTAATGTAAATATCATGACAAAGTGTTTTTTCCACTAATGTCAAAGGGGGAGATTGTTGATCCCTAAATTTTGTTGTCTATTAGTGTCTTACACTAGTCATTTTCTAGGAAATGTTGGTCGGTCATCACTGCAACCGAGTCATCATGTATAGGCTGAGTCATGTATATTGTACATTTATCAAGTAGTAGTTACTGTCAAGCAAGACAATGGTCACTAAGTACTTCAGTATTAACTGAGTTAGTTTATGCCAAGTTATGTAGAGATGTCAGTACTGAGCACCAGGGTATGAAGAATAGTGAGTGCCGAGTGTCCGAGATATGAAATGCCGAGCAAGCTAGATTTGACATATGTATTTGTTATGGCACAAAAACTTAGGTAAACTATTGTGGCTGACATCTACATGATATTTATTATTGGTAGAGGAAATCATGAAGGTGATTATGCTTTAGAATTATAATCATTAATCCCTATGTAATTCATGTAACCAATCAAAATTAGGGAATGGTTAAGCGAAAAAAGTAGATAATCCAGATTGTAGATCTCATATCATGGAGATAATCAATTGTTTATATAAGATGAGATCCAAACCCTAAAACATATCATGAGAGAGGAGAATTGTATGAAGAAGATCTCATACTTGCAGAACAAAAAAGTATTTTGATTATCAAAAATAGAGTTCAGTGACTGAGTAGAGCAATGAAGGACAAAATAGAGATATATTTGATAGAGGAGATAAAATCTATATTGTAAGGAGAAGATCTGTAATCAACATCATAGTGAAAACTAAAGGATCAGGTACTGAGACATTCTAACAAGTGAATCAGGGTAAATCTCTTAACATAGTGGTTTTAACAGACCTAAGTAAATCTCTTAACCGAGTGCTTACTTTGTTGTAAGTTTAAATTCTTTTGCAAGGTAGATTGTATAAGTCTCAAAGCTCTTAACAGGGCAAACCCCTCACAAGGTAGATCATTATTTTATGGTCAAACTTGTAGCCCTAAAAAGAAAACTTTAATACTGTAGTAGTGAAGATTTGTGGGTGTCATCCCCACTCCATTTTTACCTTTCAAGAGTTTTTGGGTAACCAAAATCATTGTGTTATGTTTTATTTTCATAGATGATAATTAGGATATCAGATTTGTTACAATATTAAATTTTATGCTCATGTTATGTGAGCTAGTTTACGTCAAAATGGAATGAATGGTTGATATCTGATTCATCCCCCCTCTCAGTATCACACTTTCTCATAATAGATTTCCAACAATGATTATCTCTGATGAGCTGGAAGGTTATGATGATAAGGAAAGTTATTTAGAGAGATCTATGATCAAGAAAATTCATGATGATGGTTTATAAATTAGATCTTAATGGTTAAAATAGAAGGAACAAGTTTCAAGAAAGTTCAAGTTCTGAGGTAAAAGGTAAAATGTGTTACTGAGATCTAGATACATTGAATAACTTTATAAAATGAATTGAACAACTAAGATTGATAAAAGGAAAATATAATAGAGGAGATTAAGTAAAAAAATGAAGTCTATAGAAAGGATGGATTTATATGGACAAATGGCTAGCAAAATTGAAGAGTTGATAAGTCACCAACTAATATAGTGAAGAAGGAACATATAGTCAGAAAGCATAATTTGATGAAGTTTTGAAGCTAGTGGAAAGTGAAAGATTGAAGTGAAGATAGAAGAGCATACAAAGGATCTAATTATGAAAAGATAGTTGTGAATCTACAGGTCAAATCATTTACTATTTCTTACTAGCATTTGTAACAAAGAAATCACTTAATCGAGTATACCTAACAATCTTATTATAAAATCCTTGCAAAAGATAACATTCTAAAGAGTGTTCAAAGTCCTTTTATCTGAGGTAAATCCCTTGATTGAGTCACACCTAATAGTGTGCATTGTAATCTTTAACTAGATTGGCTCTTAACTAGGTGTACTTTAGAAGAGTATTTTCTTCTAGTGGGTGATAATTCCCATGGTGGTTTTTCCCAAAGCTAGATTTCCATGTTAAATACTGGTGTTACATGTGATGAATGATTTCTGTGAATGATTGTTAAAGTTTATTTACTATTGCTGGTAAATAGTGAATTGTGTTTAACCAAGTTGACACCGAGTTAATCATAGAAAAGTTTTTAAGGTACAAAGAATCAAGGATTATTGATTCACCCCCCCTTTCTATAATCCAAAAATTGGTATCAGAGCTAAGTACCCTAGTGAGATAAGTTTGAAATACTTGAGTAAAAGATCCAAAGATTTATAGGAGAGAAGTACCTAAGTTGAACAAGGAAATTTTCTCTATATATAAAAGAAGGATGAGATTGTACCTAGATAGGATTGGAGAATCTGCACTAAATCTTCTAGATAATGACTACACTCCACCACCTCCTAGATCCATGACAATTGATCAGATGAGAGAAAAGTAGGAACACAACTCGATAATGATTGAAATTGCTTCTTCCCCGACCAATGCTAAATTCAATGATGTTAAAATTGTGTTAATTCAAAAGAGATTTGGGATAGGATTACACTTATTTATGGAGGAGATCAACATGCACAAAAATCTAAGGTTGATAGTCTTAGAGGAAAGTATGATGAAATGAGAATGAAAGATGAAGAGAACATTACTCAATATAGTTGCAGAATCAAGGAAGTTGTAAGTGCCATAAGATGTGCTGGTGGAACATTGACTAATGAAGAAGTGGTAAGTAAAATTTTGAGAAATATTTCTTCCAAGTATGCTATTAGAGTATCTACTATTCAGGAATTTGGATCTATACCAAATAATGTTGTTACTCTTGAAGCCTTAATCGGTAAGCTGACTGCATTTGAACTTAGCAATTATGATAATAGTCTACCGACCATTGAAACTGCATTCAAATCATCTGAGTATTGGGATTTCAAGAAGAGAAATAAAGAATCATAATAGTTCATATGGAAATGGATATGACAGTATCTCGACTGAAGAGTTGGAAGAACTACTGGCTAAAAGACTACCAAGAGGTAAAGGAAAGTATAAAGGCAAATTACCATTGAAATGTTTTAATTGCAATAAGATTGGTCACATTGCATCTAGATGTCCTGACAATGCCATGAATGATAAGAATGATAAAAGGGACAACCGATAATGAAGATTTAGAGATTACAAGGACAAAGGTTAGAAGTCTTGCTACCTAGCTGAGGAATGTGTAATCGATGATGAATCTAATGATACAAAAGAAGGATATGAAATTGTCTATGTTGTTTTAAAGGAAGACTTAGATGAAGAAAAGTATGAAGATGAAAAAGAAGTTATTTCTCATGCAAGTAAAACTGACCCATGGATTATTGATAGTGGATGTTCACATCATATGGTTGGTGTTATTGATAAGTTTGAGAACCTAGAAGAGCATGATGGAGAATTTGTCAGATTTGGCAATAATGCTCCATGTCTTATTAAAGGTAAAGGATCCATTGTATTGAATGAGAAGATGATATGAAATGATACATATTGGGTTAGAGGACTAAACTATAATCTGTTGAGTGTTGCACAACTGAACAATACTAGTCACTGACTGGAATTTTAGAATAGAAAGGTGAAGATTTATGGTACTAATGGAGATCTAATTGGAACTAGTGAACAATCTAAAGGTAACCTATTTTATCTTGATAATGTTACAAAGAGTTGCTTGTTTGTTAAAATTGAAGATGTATGGTTATGGCATAAAAGACTCTAGCATGTAAATTTTGACAACATGATTTAAGTGAGAAAAAATAATAGAGTCATAGGTCTAGTGAAATTAAGAAAACTTGATAAAGTGATGTGTAAAGAATGTTAGATTGGTAAGATGACCAAATCAAATTTATCAAGCAATTCTTACTCATCTAATGATATTTTAGAATTAGTTCATACTGACCATTATGGTCCTATGAAGATACAAAGCTACTATGGAGATTAATATTTCATTTTGTTTTTTGATGACTATTCAAGAATGGTGTCTGTTATGTTTCTAAAAGAGAAGTCTGATGCATTCCAAATGTTCAAGTGGTATAAATCTAGATTTGAAAAGGAAACAAGAAAATAGCTAAAATGTTTAAGATTAGATAGAGGAGGTGAACTCATCTTTGATGAATTTACTATCTTCTATAATGAAAATGGAATCAAAAGACAAGTATCTGCATCGAGGACTTCACAACAAAATGGTATAGATGAGAGAAGAAATAGATCTATAGTTGATTGTGCTAGAACATTGTTAATTGACAAAAATGTTGCACAAACATTCTAGAGAGAAGCCATAAGTATTGTTATCTACACACTCAATCATGTAAAATTGAAAAAGGCACAAAAAAGATACCTTATGAACTTTGGTGAATGCCTACATCGAATGTAAGTTACTTAAATTTTTTTGGAAGTAGGTGTTACATATTGAAAGATGCTAGAAATAGAAAGTTTGAATCTAAAAGAGATGAAGGTATATTCTTAGGATATTCATAAAAAAGAAAAGCATATAAATGTTTGATCAAGGATACTAATAAAATTGTTAAAAGTGAAAATGTGAGGATTGATGAATTTGTAGAAAGGAATGGTGAAGATAGCAAAAAGGCGTTGGAAATTGCAATTGGAACAATTATTGTATTGTCATTGATGTCAAACCTTAACTAGTAAGACTATTGCTACTTAGGAAAGTACTATATCTATGGTGAGAAGGGAAAGAAAGGTTGGTAACAATAGCACCTAAGGAAAGGTTGAGTTATCTTGATACTACAAAGTGTACTTGATTATGTTGCACAATGATGAGACAATGTATTGTTTATCTTAGTAAGATTGAAGACTAAACTGGTAGGCTTAACCAAGCAAAAATGAAGAAATCATGTTTAAGCTGAGTTATGATAGAGTCGACCAAGTTAGTGGATGCTGAGCAAAAATCTAGTGTCGACCAAGTATCAGTAAATTGTTGAGGAAGACAGTATTTGACAAGGAAACAGTTTTAGTAGTGACTGAGCATTTTACATGGAGACCAAGTGGATGATCACAATATTGACTGAGCATCAGCAATTTTATATTTGAAGAGAATTTAGATTTGGAGCCAACATTGTTGAATTCTTGGATTATGTAAAACGTGTTGACTTTATTTATTGATTGTATGGAAGCATTTAATGCTTTGTAAAATGTTTTATTGTAAATCTTTATGAGATTTGAGATGATTCTAGAAGAGGAGACGAAGAACATGAAGCGGGTAGATTCAATGTATTTGACCTAACCCTAAGATCTACGAAGGAGATTAAGCGGAAAAAGAAAATTTAACCTAACAGAGGAAAGTATTAAGGGAACCAAAGCATTAGGTATGAGAATGCATGGGTGAAGGAGATGCTGGAAGAACAGTAAGTTTTATTGACTGTATAAGTGAAAAGGCTGGAGGAAAAGTGTGGTGATTGCTTGAAGAAAAGTTTCGAGTGTGTACTCTAAATAGTGCACTTCTATGAATCATTACAATCAAGAACACTCAAAAATGAGGTCTCAAAAATTGATCCATAGCTCCCTAGGCATGGAGTGCAAGGGTGTTTAAGAATGCTCTCAGCTAGAGCTATTAAGCCAATAACCTTGCTAGTAAACCATGTAATGGAAGATTCAAATGAAGGCAAGGTAAAGAATGCCAATATCCTCAAGAATCAAATGAAATGAAATGCAAGCTAGATTAAGATGAATATGCAAGCTAAACTATGGAAATGAAAGAACAAGTATTACAAAGCCTCCTAATTAAGCTAGATGAAGTAATCTAAAGCATAAAGGAAACTAAGCTAAGTATGAAGCTATGAATGCCATGATAATGCAAGAAATGAAACTATGATAACATGTAGATGCAAAAGCCAAGAATGCTCCAAATCTTCAAAAAGCTCCAAAGTGACCTAGAAAACCTGCAGCATAACATTAGCATAAAAAGTTGTGGATCTAGAATGAGAAGAGAGCTCTCATTTTATAAGAAATGAGAAAGAATGGACCATGGAGATTAAGAGGCAAAAGATTTAATAAATAGTGGAGCTTCAAAGAGGAGCAATCCATGTGCACAAGTATCCTCCAATGAGAAAATAAGAGTTGACTTTTGTGCCCATATGAGACAAAAAGTGCTTTTCGCCTTTTTATAAAATAAGAAAAGTGCTTTATTTGTGCAACTTAGGATAAGAGGAAAAGTGAGGGCTTTTTATTTAATAAAAGGGGAGGAAATATTCCTTTTAATAAATAAAAACTTTAGGATAAAATGGTTAGCCCAAGGCAAATAATAAAAAATGATAAAAATAGGACTTGATCAAGGAAATTGATATAATTGATAAAATATTGATTCAGGAATTTGATAAATTGCTGAATGGGCGCCCAAAGTCTAGGTGACCATTTTAGGGTGCATACATTTGCCCCTCTTTGACTAATGTGAGATCGATTTGGGATCACATGCAGTCAAAGAAGAATTGAAATGTGGGATCGATTTGGGATCACAAAACAATCTAGATGTGTGTTCGATGGATGGGAACACATCAGGACAAGCATAAGCATAAGCTGAAAGACAAGATCAACACAGTTGCTATTAAGTGATAATCAAGTCTCAAAATAAAAGATAAGAATTGAAAGACAAAACCAACACCGTTGTTGTTAAGTGATAGTCAAGTCTCAAAATAAGAATCTCAAGCTGAGCTGAATGATAAGCTGAATCAAAGATTAAAGCTGATAGGTACTGCCCCCTCGGAATCAAAATTGAAATTAGGTAGAGGAGAAGCAAAAAATAGATAAACTTGATCAAGGCACTAGAAATCATAACTGAAGATGAAAGATGATAGGATAACCATCAAGTAGTGAAGATATGCCCCAGTTTGACTGAGAAAGATATAAGATAAAGATGAAGTCAAACCTCAGAGAAATGAAGATGAATGAAAATGAATGAAAGACTAGGAGGTTGAAAGAGATGGGGATGAGGAAATGAAGGTGCCACAACAAAGATCGAAGGATTATGCCTCAAATGGTCAGCCAACTGCGTAGAAGAGGGTGGAAATTTGAAAAGTGATTTTGAATAACAAGATTAACTCAGATTTCAATTTTGAGTTTGAAACTAGATTTGGGATGTCGAAATTAGCTAGGGATACAATTTTCATGCAATTCCAAGGTGTTTTGAAAATTAGGTCAAAAAGTCAAAATGCTATAGACAAGAAGTGAAAGACATGATTGAGGAAATGAAAGGTGAGTGCAGTTGACCAACAAGTCCATGAAAGATAAAAGGAGAGCTCTCTCCATATGCAAGGTGCAAAACTAAACTATCATGAACCTACAAATGCAAGCTACTATGAAAGTGGTTGACTTGCAAGGTCACAACGCCAATAGACATCTAATAATCATCATCGAGCTTTATCGGTAGCATCACAAGATCATACAATACACACTAGTATGACTATGGGTATATGAATATGATCTATCTCAGATAGGAATGTGGGAATCCCACCTAGGCACCAAAGACATGTAGGTCAAGATGACTAGTGCAGTGAGGTTCCCTAAGTTTGCTGTAGCAAGATTATGCTTGCATCAAGACATAAGAAGGTCAAGATGGCTATAAGCATGCACTCACGAAAAATAGTCAAGGATAATACTTTGTAGATTCTAAGTGTCAAGTGGATCAAGCATAAATGATAATAATAGTTAGGACCAACAAAATATACCCGCAAGCAGAGAAAGAAATAAAACATGTTCTCATGCCCTCAGTCTTCTAGCTATGCATCATCAAAAACATCTTAGGGACAGAACACTCATCAAAGAAATCATCACAGATAACACACAAAGAAATAAAGTCAATCAAGTCTCAACGAGCTGAGTGTTTAAGTGCGTGTGTGTAGGTCATAGAATCAATCTTTGAGTATCACATCTGCTAGTGGAAATATCATATCATAGTAGACTGTAGGGTAGAATATCTGATAAGTGTTGAGAAACATTTGACGCTAGGGTAGTGTTAAAAAATACAGTTTGGGGTGGCGTTAAAAAAACACCGCTTCCAAGATGTCCTAAAGACCAATGCATCCTAGAGACCAAAGCTAACATAGTTATGCCCCCTAGAAAAAGACAAAGACCAATTCCAAACCAAGGCAACAAGGTCAAGGCATGATGGAGAAAGGCTAAGTGTTGAGGATGCATGCTAAAAGACAAGGGTGCAAAGACCTCAAGTAGCGCCTATTTCCAAGTTTTCACCACTTGGAGATTTTTTGATTTTTTCAATTTTTTTGTATTTTTGCTACCAAGGCACCTGTTTCTAGGTTTTCACCAAGGCACTTTTTCTATTTTTTTGATTTTTTTGCAATTTTTGATTTTTTTTGTATTTTTTTAGGACTTTATATGCTTTTTAGGATTTTTTCAGCATCATATATGATTTTTTTAAAGAATTTTTTCAAGATCAATAAGTATGTACAAAGGATGCCCCCAGATAGAATGGACATCAAACTCCCAAGCAAGATTAGATTGTGTAGTCCCAATGTCTAGCGAGGTAAGGGACAAGAAGGAAAAGCAAGCTAGTGGAAGAGATGAAAGATGAGAGCATGAAGGAGAATGAAGGGAAGAAATCCTCAAAGGAAAAATCCTCAAGAGTACCCAAGCTAGGGAAAAATTGTCATGCAAAGCACATTTGGACAAGCAATGAAAGGCCAGCATAGGATAAGCCTCAAAAGAGTAATGCAAAAGAAGGAAAGGATGCAATCCAAAGGAGTAGACATGTCAAGAGACTTCATAGCATCGTGTTTTACTCTTTTTTATTAGATCAAGACCAAGGGGAAAAAGATAGCAAAAGACTAGAATGAATGGAGGAAAATAAATATGAAAGCTAAACATGAATGGAATGAAAGCAATATCATCATAAGATAGCTCACAAGATAGCCAAATGTTTGTGTATAAGTCAACATTTCCAAGATCAAAGAGAAAAAATAGAATGGATGAAATATGTAGAAGAACTACACATGATGCCTGATTGCCAGGTTTTCATCACGGTACTTATCCAAGGCACCACAAGGGAGTGGTTTTCACCATAGGATAAATTTATTTCTCTTTACTTTTGCTACCAAGGCACCTGTTTCCAGGTTTCCAGCAAGGCACATTTTCAAATTTTTTTTTTTTTCTTTGGAAGAAGGCAAGCTTTTTAGATAATGCTCCCTGAAAGGATAAACCATGATATGCCAAGGATTCAAAATGATATGCTCAAAAATTCTGATAGGGAAAGGTAGATGGAAGAGAAAAATGGAGGATAAGGTTTTATGTAAAGCAAGTGAGGTTGGAAGATAGGAGGAATAGGTAAATGAGGAAAAAGGATAGAAGGTAGAAGGATAATGAATGGAAGGATTGTGAAAGGGTAGATGGAAAGGAAGGCAAGATCAATGTCAACACACACTTTGAAGGGTGGTGATAGGATGGAGGAAATGTGAATGAAGGAATACGAGAAGGAATATGGTGAATATTTAACAGAGGTTGTGGTTCAGGCGCATGGACTGGAATAATGTTTTTGGAAAAAGATGAGGCGGAAGCCTTTGGAAGCTTGAATGTCAACCTCACTTTTTGTTCAATATTAAACTCTTTCAAGAGAGACTTTGGAATCCATATAGCCTTAGGATTTTCATTTCTTTTGGATGATTTAGAGAGAATATCTTCAATGATGGATTTTGGAATCCATACTTGTCTTGTAGTTTTCTTCTTAGATATCTCTTTTGACTTTATGCCTCCATGTCAATTAGAGGAGACATGGTGATCTTCTTTTTTTGATGGATTCTTGTATTGCTTCTTTTTCTTATATTCAACATTCAAGTTACTTCCAAAAGACTTGGGACTTATGGAAGAAGAAGGAGGATATGACTGGTTTAGATGGGTGGGTGGATAAAAAGGATTCAAGGGTATGCATCTATGCTGATCTTGAGGAAAGATAGGAGATGGAGGGACGTAAGGACCCAAGATGGATGAAGAATTAGGAGAGTTAGGAGGGGAAAGTGAAGGGACATAAAGGCCCAAGATGGAAGGAAGATGTGAAGCCCTTAGTGGTAGTGGAAGAGGTCCAAGGATGGAAGTGGAAGATGCAAAAGGATAATCAATAAGTTCATCATCATCTATATGACAACCAAGGACATCAACATCTTTAGAGTGAGCATTAGGATTTTCAATAGGATCATGAACATCTTGAATAGGAGAAACTTCTTCGATAGGAATTTTCAAAGCTTGCAAAGACTTAGGAAGAGTAGAAAGTGGAGGTGAACATGGAGTGGTAGAACAAGAAGATGGAAGACTTTGATCTTGACAAGTTGCTTTGGATAGCATAAGTGCATCATTTTTTTCTTGATTTTCAATAGGTTTAACATTGGAAGTAACAACACTATTTTTAATAACCTTAATGGAAGTATCATCTTTGGAAAGCACAAGTGTAGTAAGGTTATTTTGATTGTCAATAAGCTCAACGGTGTAAGTAGTAACTTGATCTTGCTTAGGAGATGGTGGAATGAATGCGAAAAAGCATAGAGGATCAAAAGAACCATGAAGCAGATCAGAGATGTCATGAAAAATATTGGATGACATGGAGGGTTCTTGATCTTGATCTTTTTTTATATTCTTTTCTTCATCATTTTTAGAGTCCTCTTGACATGGAGCCACTTCTAAAGACAAGGAAGCATGTTGGAATTGCATGGAAGATTTTAGAATAGATGGTGAAGGACTAGCCGAAGTAGGCATTATAGTGCATAAAGGCTTAGGCTCACTAGGTGTAGCATTATTGGAAGTATTTGCAGCCAAGTGAAGGTTAGCTTGAGTTTCTTTAAAAGATAGCCCTTGAGGATAACTATAGGGAACTGCATGAAAAGCATTAGGATCTTTGTTGAATGAAGGATTTATGAAATATTTGAAAGACTCAGAAGCTTTAGGAAGTGTATGGTTATTGGAGGAAGTAAGGGATGGAAGGGGACCATCACAAGACAAAGGTTCAGCATTAACATGATCTTGCTTGAGAGTGGAATATTTCTCTTTAGCATAAGAGTTCTTAGAGGAAGGATTCTTATAATATTGACATTTCATATCAGCATGATGCATTTTATAGTCCTTAGTAGTGGTAGATGGGTCATAATCAAGGTATTATTTACAAAACTCAAAATTTGAATCATATGGATCACCATCACGATCTATCCAATGTGGTGACCCATTTCTAGTAAGCACAAGCTTGTGACTAGTAGGAGTCTTAGGAATAGAGATGTCATAAAAAATGGGCATGTCACTCTTCATAGAAGAGGTATCATAAGGACTACCATATTGCTCATAGTGAGGAGTAAGACTCTTGGGAGAAGTAGAGGAGGAACGAGATTGTGAAGAAGAGAAAAATGAAGACCTAGTGGAGGAAGAAGACTTGGATAATGAAGAATGTGAATAATGTCTAGAAGAATGATGATAAGACTTGGAAGATGAGGAAGGATGAGAAGAATTAGAAGATGAAGAATGTTTAGAAGCAGGATGGTGTGCTAGGATCATGCGTAGGAATCTAGCAAAGGTGTTTGATTCAATCGATGCAATTTTTGGAGGAATAAAGATACTCTTCGAATTGAGAAATGAGTTCAAGATCATCCATTCTCAAGAGAGGTTCCATAACAAGATAATTGAAATTCATGGTTCCAAAAGAGGAGGAATAAAGCATGGAAGAAATGAATAGATGAATAGAAGAAGGTAGACTAGATAATAAGAGGAAAAGAATCAAGAAGGCATGAAGAATTTAGGAAGAAGAGGAAGAAGCATGAAGGAAGAAGAAAATGAGAGACTAGGAAGACATGGGAGATGTGGAAGAAAGAAGACCAAGAGTCATTTTTTGCAATTTGATACCATTGAAATTCATTTGGATATTGAGCAACATGTCACAGCACGTAAGATCTGATATCTAGACTAACCAAGGAAGACTGGAAGTGACACAAATCAACTTCGGATTGCAAGCAATAGTGAGACAGTAAAAGGACTTTGTGTGATAGTTTCCAGGTAAGCAGTGCGACTCTTGACCAGTGAACATGAAAAACTCAGTTTTAAAGGCAATTTGGTTAATGTTGTAAGTTTGGAAAGTTTGATTTCACAGTATAGAATACAGTAATAGCAGATAATAGACAAGTTTGCAAATAGTAGGTGATCAAACATGTACAAGCAATAGTATAGTCACTAGAAATGCCATACGAGGGTGACAGTTTATCTCCGAGTGACAGTTTGTTGACCTGTAGGCGATAGTTTATACCAAACAATGTGACACTTTCTATCAAATAGTGTGACACTTTTAACTAGTAAAGTGTCACCCTGCTATACAAGAAACTATCGCACGACATTGGAAAAATGTCATATGAAACTTTGAGACAAAATAAATAGAGAGTCGAAAATGACACTAAACTATGACAATTTTTTTTTGAAAATGCATGAAATGAAGGACAAAACCATAAAGCTCTACCCCATGGTAGGCGCCAAAAATGTACACACAAAATAGTGCACTTCTATGAATCATTACAATCAAGAACACTCAAAAATGAGGTCTCAAAAATCGATCCATAGCTCCCTAGGCATGAAGTGCAAGGGTATTTAAGAATGCTCTCAGCTAGAGCTATTAAGCCAATAACCTTACTAGTAAACCATGCAATGGAAGATTCAAATGAAGACAAGGGCAAGAATGCCAATATCCTCAAGAATCAAATGAAATGCAATGCAAGCTAGATTAAGATGAATATGCAAGCTAAACTATGGAAATGAAAGAACAAGTATTACAAAGCCTCCTAATTAAGCTAGATGAAGTAATCTAAAGCATAAAGGAAACTAAGCTAAGTATGAAGCTATGAATGCCATGATAATGCAAGAAATGAAACTATGATAACATGTAGATGCAAAAGCCAAGAGTGTTCCAAATCTTCAAAAATCTCCAAAGTGACCTAGAAAACCTGTAGCATAACATTAGCATAAAAATTTGGGGATCTAGAATGAGAAGAGAGCTCTCATTTTATAAGAAATGAGAAAGAATGGACCATGGAGATTAAGAGGCAAAAGATTTAATCAACAGTGGAGCTTCAAAGAGGAGAAATTCATGTGCACAAGTATCCTCCAATGAGAAAATAAGAGTTGACTTTTGTGCCCATATGAGACAAAAAATGCTTTTCTCCTTTTTATAAAATAAGAAAAGTGCTTTATTTGTGCAACTTAGGATAAGAGGAAAAGTGGGGGCTTTTTATTTAATAAAAGGGGACGAAATATTCTTTTTAATAAATAAAAATTTTAGGATAAAATGGTTAGCCCAAGGCAAATAATAAAAAATGATAAAAAGAGGACTTGATCAAGGAAATTGATATAATTGATAAAATATTGATTTTTAAAAATATTGATTCAGGGATTTGATAAATTGCTAAATGGGGGCCCAAAGTCTAGGTGACCATTTTAGGGTGCATACACTGAGCAAGTCAGAAGTGGAGATGACAAAGTTTCAAAGTCAGTAAACCAGTATTTGTGTACGGAATTGGATCTGATATTTGCAAAGTGAGTTGTATGTTTTTTAGATAAATACTACTGCTACTTTCTAACCATTGTAACAGTCAAAATCCTTTTAACAGAGGTTGACCTAATAGTCATATCTTAAATCCTTTGAATAAGATTTCATTCTAATGGAGTGTATGTAAGTCCTTTGACAGGCTCACTTTTAACAGGGTGATTGAAATCCTTTAACTGGGTCACACTTGATAGTGTGTATTGTAACCTTTGATAGGGTTGGCTTTTAACCGAGCTCACTTCAGAAGAGTGAAAATAATAGTAGCATGTTACAAAGTGGTTTTTCCCATATTGGGTTTTCACTATAAATCCTAGTGTTAATACTTGTGTGAATGTTTTTGGGTTTGAACACTTTTGTGTTTTACAAGTTAGATACAGTTGGGTAGTGGACTGTTGAGTTATATATTTCTATTATTAAATCAGTGATGACCGAGTTTGTTTTGGTTGCTTGATCTGATTTAAAGAAAAGTTTTTGAAGTTATTTTATACATCAGGACTTGAGAACAACTGATTCACCCCCCCCTCTCTGTTGTTCTAAATCATATTAACAAAAGGAACCTAAGGAATATAAAAGATTTTTTTTATGTACAAGAAGATAATTTGGTTGATGTAACCGATGTACAACAAGAAGAAACTGAGGAGCAAGATGATCCTCCACTGAGAGATAAAAATACTATTAGAATGTTTTAGAATAATTGAGAGGGGGGGATTAGTTATCCTCAGGTCCAGATGTACCAATTGAAATTTCTAGCACTTCAACAATCTTAGATCTAATCAGCTATTCAACTCGGTCTCTATAGCATATATCAGAAACATATAACATGCAGTTCATTGTCCAAAAGTAATTAACTTGCAAAATATAACAACATTCACACAAGTATAACACCATGATTTATAGTGGAAACCCAACTTGGAAAAAACCACTTTGTAACATGCTACTAATTTTCACTCTTCTGAAGTGAGCTCTATGAAAAGCCAACCTTGTTAAAGGTTTACAAACACACTGTTAGGTATGACCCTATTGAAAGATTTAAAACACACTGTCAAAAGTGGCTTGTTTAGAGGACTTAAGAACATTCCATTAGAATGTCACCTTGATTAAAGAATTTATAAAATGACTATTAGGTCAACCTTGATTAAAGGATTTAGACTGATACAATGGTTAGAAAGTAACAGTAATTTTTGATTTGAAAAACATACAACTCACTTTGTAAATACAGTGATGCATGAGCATCTCAGGTCCTTGGAAATCCTGTGTCACCAAAAATAAGTTTGATCTTTCTATATTGCTTGGTTCCTTCTTTGATCGAGTTGGCTTGGTGTTGCTTAGTTTCTTCTTTGACCGAGTTGGTCGATTATTTACTGGCACTCGGTTAACCTTGCTTATCGAGTAGTTTATTTTCATTTCCTGTTGAGGCCGACTTGTGCACTTAATTATGGTCACGAAGTTAATGTTGGTATCGATCATTGGGAAGCATGTGGACCTAGATCTGGCTGTTCCTTTTGCTAATGATGGATCTGTAGGCCGACTTGTTTTGGTAGCCTCTTGTATAAATGTAGTTGTTTGGTTGTAGTTTTAGGGAGATGAGTTTTAGTAGAGTTTTTGAGGTATCAATTTTAGAAGTTTGAAGATAGTTTCTGAATCCTTGCATGTTGGAGGACTATTGTAATTGAATTTGATGTATTGGCCATAACTGGGAAGGCCTTACAACTTGACATGTATGAGGTGATTTATGAATAATATATGATATCTGTTCCACATTCTCTCTCACTTGTGTATTTACTTCCACGTGTGATATCTGCAAGGAGGATTTGGACTAGGGTGTGCCCTTGGACCCTCTTCCAATTTTCCTTGCGTCAGGTGGTATCAAAGTAAAGGTTGAGATCTGGATCTAGATTTGCAAATCTAGGTTGAGGATTCCTTCTGTTAAACCCTAGTTGATATTGGTTGTGGGGTAGAAGATTGTGATCTAGCTTGCAATTGCAGAGGGCTTTCAAGATGGTTCATGGGAGACAAGATGTAGATCTAGGATTGGAAGACATGTTGAGATAACTTACTGCTAGATTAGAAGCTGTTGAGGCATCCCAATATAGAGGAAGACATCTTGAAGATGTTAGTGATGAAGAAATTGAAAAGGAACAAGGTGAAGCAGAACCTGCACCTATGATGGATTAGGGTGAGGAAATATTGTTGAAGGCTTTGATAAATCTACATTTCAATCCTCGTGAGTATAGTGGAAAGATAGATTTAGATGAATTGGTGGATTGGATCACTGAGATGGAGAAGTATTTTGAGTATGAAAATGTCTCTAAAGGAAAGAAGGTGAAGATTGAAAACAAAAAGTTGAAGAGTCATGCATCCTTATGGTGGGAGCATCTGCAATTGGATAGAAAAAGGAAAGGCAAAGAAAAGATCAAGGTATGGAATAAGATGGTAAATAAGTTGAAAGGAAAGTTCTTACCTAGTGATTATCATATTAACCTAGTTAGGCGAATGCAAAGTTTGAGGCAGAAAGATAGCTCGGTAAAAGATGATACTAAGGAATTCTATAGATTAGATATCAGATTTGGACATGATGAAGATGAAGTGGAAATAATTGCTAGGTACCTGAATGGGTTGAGAGTTTCCATCCAAGAAGAAATTAGTTTGGTTAAGTTGGAAAACATTGAGGAAGCCTATCAGTTTGCCTTAAAAGATGAGAAGAATTTGAACAAAAGACATGAGCAAAGATAAAGAGGAAGAGGTGGTAGATTCCCTAGAGGAATAGGTAGATCATATAGTGAAAAAAATAGATTTGATTAGGACAAAGAAAATCTAGATAAAGGCAAGACCAAGTGGAAATGTGAAAGTTTGGCTAGAGGAAGAGGCAATAACTGCCGAGGTGGTTATAGAAGATGTGGATTCTGAGGAACTTGTTACAATTGTGGAGGACACAGGTCATTTGAGTGTACACATGCAAGTAAGAAGGTTGGTAGTAGTAGAAATTCTTTGGTGTAAGAAGACTCATCGAATGAACCTGAGAAAGAAAAGAACTTGATGGTTAGGAGAGCACTTTGGAGTGAAAGTAATAAGGAAGATCCGGTAAGGAAAAGTTTATTCAAGACTAGATGTAGAGTTTTTGATGAAGTGTGGAAGGTAATCATTGATAGTGGAAGCTCAGAATATTTAGTATCTAAGGAAATGGTTACAAAGTTGCAGTTGGAAATATTGAAACACTCGAAGCCCTATCAGATTTCATGGATCAAGGATGAGCATACACTATTGGTAAGTGAACAATGTTATGTGAATTTAAAAATTGGAAAGTACTATGATAAGGTGTTATGTGATATCACGCCTATGGATTGTTGTCATATTTTGTTGGGTAGACCTTGGCAATATGATAGACATGCTATATATGATGGAAGATTGCATAAATATACTATTTGGGTTGATGGAAGAAGACAAATCTTGTTACCTTTGATTGAAGAAATTGTTAGTAGTGTTTGTACATCTGTGAAAGTTTGTTTGATGGAAGGAAGAATTTTTTTTAAGGATTTGAAGAAGAATGATGTATGTTTTGCTGTGATTCCTAAAAAATTGAGTGAGAAAATAATGGATAGCATCCTTGGAGAGATTGATAAGATACTCACTTAGTATAGAGAGATCATTTCTGATAATGTACCTGATGGTTTGCCATCGAAGAGAAGTATTGATCATTGCATGGATCTTATCCCTAGAGCTAGTTTACTGAATAAGGCACCACATTGGTTGACACCTATCGAGAATCAGGAATTAAACTGACAAATCCAAGAATTGTTGCAGAAAGGTTTGATTTGAGAAAGTTTGAGTCCTTGTGTAGTACTAGCTGTATTGGCACCTAAGAAGAATGAAGAATGGAGAATGTGTACTAATTCAAGAGTAATAAACAAGATAATAGTGAAATATAGGTTTCCTATACTAAGAATGGATGACATAATGGATAGTTTGACTGGAGCAAAGTATTTTACCAAAATTGATTTGAAAAGTGGATATCATCAGATTGGAATCAGAGAAGGTGATGAGTGGAAGACTCTTTTTAAGAAAAGAGAAGATTTGTATGAGTGGTTGGTTATGCCTTTTGGTTTAACTAATGCACCGAGTACTTTTATGAGGTTGATGAATGAGGTTTTGAAAAAATTCTTAGGTAAATTTGTGATTGTATATCTAGATGACATTTTGATATTTAGTAAGACCAGAGAAGAACATTTGTTGCATGTTGGAAAAGTATTGCAAAGATTGAAAGAAGAGAAGTTGCTGATTAACCTGAAAAAGTGTTCTTTCATGAAAGAGGAGATTGTGTATTTGGGATTTGTGCTTTCAGCTGATGGTTTGAAAATGGATCTTGAAAAGGTTGAAGCTATTTTGAATTGGCCTACACCTGAAAATTCTTGTGAGGTAAGATCATTTCATGGTTTAGCAAGTTTTTACCCAAAGTTCATTAGGAATTTTAGTTCAATTTGTAATGTTATGACTGAGACTATGAGAGGAGATAAAAGAGAATTTAAGTGGACACATGGAGCTGATAAATTTTTTGAGACTTTGAAGTATAAGTTGCTGAATTGCCTGTGTTAGCATTGCCTGATTTCAATAAGGTATTTCAAGTTGAATGTGATGCAAGTGGTAGTGCAATAGGAATTGTGTTGAGTCAAGAAGGTAAACCTGTTGCTTTCTTTAGTGAAAAGTTGAATGATGCAAAAATGAAATATTCTGTATATGATCAAGAGTTCTATGCTATTGTTCAAGCCCTAAAGAAATGGAGACATTATTTGATACCAAGTGAATTTGTGTTGTATATTGATCATAAGGCTTTACAATATTTGGGTAGTCAGAATAAGTAGAATCAGAGACATATGAAATGGGTCAAATATTTGCAGAGTTATATATTTTTGATAAAACATAAGGGCCTGTTTGGTTCCTGGTATTAACCTGGAATAGTCAATATTTTAAGGCGAGAATTAAGTAATTCACCGTTTGTGGCCATTTTTTGAATTCCCGAATTAGAAAATTAATCCCCATTTTTGGGCCAATGCTTGGATTAATTAATTCCAAAAAAAACTTAGAATTCATTTTTTATTCCAGAATAAGCTTTTCATGGATTCGAAATTACAACAAAATGTATAAGTTTTTTGGGTCTGTGCGTGAATGGTTAAGGGATTATAATCTTATTTTTTTTATAATTTTTTTTTGATAATTTTTTTTAATAATTTTTTTTTATAAATTTTTTTTTATAATCTTATTTTTTTTAAAAGTTAATAATACATATTTTAATTTAAAAATATATAAGTTAAAAATACATATATTAAAAAATGATAAGTTCAAAAATTAAAATTTGTAAGAAAGTATATTTTTTATAATTATAAATTTTTAATAAGTTAAAAATGCATATTGTTCAAATTAATTAAAAAAATAAAAAATAATCCTTATTCTAATTCCACATTATGGGATCCAAATGCAGAATAGATTATTGCAACTTTCATTTTCAGGATTAATTAATCCAAGAATAGGTCCTTATTCTAGAATAGGCCTATTTTGGATAAATTAATTCCATGCACCAAACAGGCCCTAAGAGTGGAATCACTAATTGAGTTGCTGATGCATTGAGTAGAAGAAGATCTTTGATGACTAGGATGGGAATTGAAGTTCTTGGTTTTGATGACATGAAAGGATTGTATGAAATTGATCTTGATTTTTATGAGCCATGGAGGAAGTGTAGAGCACCTATTCAAGATCAACCGAGTACTAAATGGGAAGAATTTCATTCAAGAAGGTATGTTGTTTAAAGGTATTCAGTTGTGTATACCGAGAGGATCAATGATAACTAATTTGATAAAGGAGAAACATATAGTGGTTTGGCTGGATATTTTGGCATTGATAAAATATTGAATTTGCTTAAGGAGAAATACTTTTGGCTGTAGTTGTACAAGGATGTTCAAAAATTTGTAAAAAGTTGTGGAATTTGTCAAGTTGCAAAGGGAGTAAGTCAAAATATTGGATTGTATATACCGATTTCTGTTCCTGAGAAACCTTGGATTGATATCAGTATGGATTTTGTTCTTGGCTTACCGAAGACAGTAAGAGGTAATGATTCTATATTTGTTATTATGGATAGATTTTCTAAGATGACACATTTTATACCTTGTAGAAAGACATCAGATGTAGTGCATATAGCAGATCTTTTCTTTAAGGAAATTATTAGATTGCATGGATTACCGAGGAGTATCATCTCTGGCCAAGATAGTAAGTTTGTTGGATACTTTTGGAAGACTCTTTGTGAAAAGTTGGGCACCGAGTTGAGGTATAGTTTTACATTTCACCCACAGACTGATGGACAGATAGAGGTTGTGAATGGAAGTTTGGGTAATCTTTTGAGATGTTTAGTTGGAGATAAACTGAGTAATTGAGATTCTATGTTGGCACAAGCAGAGTTTGCATATAATAATTCAGTGAATAGGAGTATTGGAAAAACACCTTTTGAGATTGTTAATGGCATACAACTGAGAGGTATATCACATTTGAAGGATATTACTAGTGAAGAAAAGATAAGTGCTTAAGGAGTCAAGTTTGCTAAGTTCATGAAGACATTGCATAAAGAAGTGAAACATAAGTTGGAGAATAGTAATTAGAAATATAAGGATAGAGCAGATAGATCAAGAAGACATACAACTTTTATAGTTGGGGATGAAGTAATGGTACACTTGAAGAAAGGCAGATTTCCCATTGGAACATATGGGAAGTTGAAAATGAAGAAATTTGGTCCTTGAAAGATATTAAGGAGATTTGACAGTGGAAATGATTATGAGATTGAATTACCTGATGACATGGATATATCACCTATATTCAACATTGCAGATTTGTTTGAGTATTATGAACCTGATGAAGACATGACATTACTGAATGATTATCCTAAGAGACAGACAAAAGAAGTTGAGAAGATTTTAGAACATAGAGTTGGTAGAAGCACAAGAGGAAAACATTATATGGAATATCTAGTAAAGTGGAAGAACATACCGATTGAAGATAGTTCATGGATTTCACAATCTGAGTTGGATTTAGCTTAGGTTGTACCTACTGCATGATTTAGAGAGTAATTTCAAAACAACCCTAGGTGTTTAATGTAGGAGCATCTCGGGTCATTGGCAATCATGTGTCACCAAAAATAAGTATGAGCTTTTTGTGTTGCTCGGTTCCTTCTTTGATCGAGTTGGCTTGGTGTTGCTTAGTTTCTTCTTTGACCGAGTTGGTTGGTTATTTCCTAGCACTTGGTTAACCTTGCTTACCGAGTAGTTTAATTTGGTTTCCTATTGAGGCCGGTTTGTGCATTTAATTGTGGTCTTGAAGTTAATGTTGGTATCGATCATTGGGAAGCATGTGGACATAGATCTGGCCGTTCCTTCTGCTAATGATGGATCTATAGTCTGACTTGTTTTGGTAGCCTCTTGTATAAATGTAGTTGTTTGGTTGTAGTTTTAGGGAGATGAGTTTTAGTAGAGTTTTTGAGGTATCAATTTTAGAAGTTTGAAGATAGTTTCTGAATCCTTGCATGTTGGAGGAATGTTATAATTGAATTTAATGTATTGGCCATAACTAGGAAGGCCTTACAGTCTGACATGTATGAGGTGATTTATGAATAATATATGATATCTATTCTGCATTCTCTCTCACTTGTGTATTTTCTTCCGCGTGTGATCTTTGTAAGGAGGATTTGGATTAGGGTGTGCCCTTGGCCCCTCTTCCAATTTTCCTTGTGTCATACAGATCCACTTCGCACATATATGTTGATTTACTGATTGATCTCCATTTCCATCTCCATCTCTGATCTGCTCAAAATTTGCTTTAAGAAATCACAACTCTGTTAAGCTCCTTCACAATTTTATCTTCAGCCTTCTGCTTAGACTTATCAGTCAATAACATCAACCTCTTCTTCATTCTACATAACCTTACAATTAAGTTTTCCTTTATATCTCATTGATTAGGTAGATCCATCTTTTACCACTTAATCTCCTCTGTAGATCTTAGGTTTAGGTCAGACTCATCAAATCCTTCCATCGTTATGTTCTTCATCCTTCCTTCTAGATACATCTCCAAACTTCTCTTTGAATCCATAAGAAAATGATTTACCATGCATTAAATGCTCTATACAATTCATTAATAATGTCAACACATTTTACATATCCCAAGAATTCAACTATGTCGGTTAGGAATCTTAATTCTTTCTCCAAATCTAATTTATTGACACTTGGTGAATACTATATTCTTCTCCTCGGTCATCACTATGTATCTTGGTTACCACTACAAATTGTCTTCCTTGGAAAACATTGTCTTTGATCAGTAATTTCCTGTTGCTTGATAATCATTGATGTTCAGTCAACACTAGATTTATTCGGCATATACTAGCGCTTGGTTGACACTAACATCACTCGACTTAAACTAGATTTCTTCACTTTTTCTTGGTTAAGCCTACCTCTCCAGTCTTTCTTCTTACGTAGATAAACAATACACTATCTTATCAATGTGCCAACTAATCAAGTACCCATTAAAGTATCAAATAACTCAACCTTTCCTTTGGTTCTCTTGTTATCTCCTTTCCCAAATCCTCTTCATCAATCAATAGATATGGTACTCTCCTAGATAGCAACTGTCTTACCAATTTATGTTTGAAATCAATGACAATATATATAACAATTTTTTCAATTGTAGTTTCCAACAATCTCCCTCTTTTGCATTGATGGCAACACCACATGAATAACACATGATTTACCAAAAAATCCAAAAACTTTGTGCATCAGATTTTTGTAATATCCTTAGCTTCATTCTGATTCACAACTTTCTTTTTCTTAAACGCATACACAATTACTCCCTCTGAATCTTTTCTGTATCTCTCTTAGGTTTCATTGAATCTTCTTCCTCTGTGTTTTCATCTGAATCTCTCCCTCTTTAACAATAATGCCAAAGTTGTATCTATCACTTCCATCTTCCATATGTAGATGTCTTCATGTCAGTTCTGTATGCTATATTCTCCTTCTATCATCTTTCTTATGACTGATTATCATCTCTGCTTCACTTCTCACAACTCTAGGAAACTCCTAAAGTGTGACCTTTTCTATATCAATTTGTCAAATATTCTATTTAGCACATTTGATGCAGTGCTCTTAGTTGACTAGGCAACCTCAGTTAGGGGAATCACCCTTAGTTTACCTCTAAGATATTCATGAGCATCCTTATATAAAGCTTTTGTGAATATATTTGCTAATTGTTCATTTGTATTCACATATTCCATTCTCACTTCTTTGTATTGATCCAACTCTCTCAAGTAATAATACTTGATAGAAATATGCTTAGTCTTTGTGTACATTACCAGATTCTTTGATATATTAATAACACTAGTATTATCACATAAAATAACAACTGGCTTAGTGATTTCCTCTTTCATTCCTTTTAACAATTGCTTAATCCACACTAAATTTGAACAATTCACTGCTGCAGCTACATACTCAACTTCTGCTATAGATTGGGAAATGCAGTTCTATTTCTTGCTTGTCCAGGAGACTAATCTCTTTCCTAGAAAGAATGCTCCACCACTTGTACTTTTTCTTTCATCAAATTTCCAGCCCAATCTTCATCTGTGTAAACTCTCAGTTTAAACTTTTCATTCTTTTTGTAGTATAAGACATAATCCTCAGTTCCTTTCAGATATCTCAAGATTATTTTCACTGCCATCATATGATTTTCCTTAGTATTGGCAGAAAATCTTGCCATAATCCCAACTGCTAGGGCAATATCTAGTCTGTTGTGAACAACATATTGTAGCTTTCCAATCATAGATCTATACAAGGTTTGATTCACTTCAGCAATATCATCAATTTTAGATAGTTTATGTTTGGTAGCCATAGGAGTACTTACTGGTCTGGAATCCTCCATACCAAAAGTTTTTAGTATCTCTTTAACATATTTAGATTGAGTAATGTAGATATCTTTCTCCATCTAATAAACTTGTAAACCAACAAAGAATTTGATCTCTCCAAACATAGACATTTCAAACTCAATTTGCATCTCATTTGAAAAATTCTGACATTGGGCATCTTGTCTCCAAATATGATAGCATCAACAAAAATTTTAGCTAAAAAAATTCCTTTAACTTCTTTAGTTTTCATATACAGATTGCTATTGTCATTTGTTCTTGCAAATCCAATCTTTATCAAATAATTATGCAATCTCTCATATCATGCTCTAGGGGCTTACTTCAATCCATACAATGCCTTGTTCAACTTGCAAACCATATTTTTCTTGCTTGGGTCAACAAATCCTTTAGGTTGTTCAATGTATACCTCTTCTTCTAATATACCATTCAAAAATGTAGATTTGACATCTATCTGATATACTTTGAAACTTTTATATGAAACATATGCAAGTAGAGTCCTTACTCCCTCTAATCTTGCAACAGGGGCAAATATCTCTCCATAGTCAATTCCTTCTTCTTGTCCATACCCCTTGCATACCAGTCTTGCCTTATTTCTTGTGACCTCTCCATGTTCATTTAGCTTATTTTTGAATACCCATTTTGTTCCAATAACATTCTTGTCTTCTGGTCTCGGCACCAGAGTCCAAGTATCATTTTTTTTTCTATCTAATCAATCTCTTTATTCATGGGTTGTATCCAATCATCATTCTCTAAAACATCTTTTACAGTTTTAGGCTAAATCACATAGTAAACATGTAGGGTCTTTCAACTTAATTCTTGTCAACACTCCAAATTCTTTATCTCAAATGTTTTTCTCAGGCTTATGATGTCTTCTTACATATGGTGCCAATGTAGGTTTAGATTTCTTTTTTCCTTGTTCTTGAATTTCAAATTCATCCTGTAAGTCATCTTCTTCTTCTAGTTGCTTGAAAACACCCTCCTAATGCTTGACAGTATCCTCTTGATGCTTGACATTACTTTCCTGATTCTCGGCAGCATCCTCCTAATGCTCGACATTTCTTATCCATGACTATGCATCTGGTTCAAGTGTATTACTTACTATAATACCTCAAAAATGGGCTATAAGTTCATTAACCTCATACATCAACATTGTTAGTGTAATTAATTATTCCTAATTACACTTTACTTAATCTTACTTAGGTTAATGCATTGCATAGTAAGTTGTGATTGAGACACCTAGGAGTGTGCACATCTATTAAGCACACGGTGTAGGAGAAATTCTACTTTTGGTGTGATAGTTGTCATCACATACCTCATTGTGTGTGAGATCCACCTTTCGTGCTCTTATCACATTATCATCCTAATCCATTGCACATACTTTATTGCATAATGGAGGATGATCCACATTTGATGGACATGTGATTACACCTAGCATAGGTAATATCTTATCAACTCCTTATCATTGTCTCTTATCTCCTTTCCTATATAAGGAAGCCTATTATGTACATTTTAATCATGTCCATGATTAATAATATCATTCTTGCATCTTAATGCAATTGTCTTGCCAATCTCTTGTGGAAGTTATCTTGGTCTTGCATTCGATCCTGAGGGTGTTGCAAAGTCACCTAAAACTCTAACATGGTATCAGAGCTTTCAAGGTGTGAAGACCTCTTCTCAAGAAGTGCAATCTTGGCTTGATTCAATTATGGGTGTAGAATAAAGGTATTTGGACATCACCATTGCATAGTCTATTTGGAAAAAATTTGGGGTTTTGTATTTTGTGGCTTTCTATTGTAGGTCAATATTGGTGCTTGTTGGTGCAAATCAGAGGTTGGCATCATATTAAGGAGGTCCAAAAAATCCTAAATTAAATTTTGTTTCATCCAAATCGGACACCCGAGGCCAAATCTAGAGCTATTTGAATTTTGGAAGTGTGGCAGCGGCGATTCAGAATAAATAATTTCAGAGGCGATTTTCAAACATCGATATCTCAGTCATCTGGACTCCTTTTTTCGAGTAATTTTTTTTGTTTTGAGATAGAATTTCATGATCTACACAATGGTTTAGGTGGGTTCTGATCTCTATTCTTGAATTTTTTTAAAAATCGCAAATCTCAGTTTTTGCAACTTCCAAGGCCTCATATGAACTCCTTTTTAGGTGCAATTTTTTTTGAAAGTGCATAATTTTTTCTGTATTTTCCAGATTTGGAATCAGATTTTAGTGACTATGATAAAAAATTGTACTTTCAAAAATTGGCTTAGTTTTTTCATTTGTAATGCATAAGCCTTAGATTGGTTTTTTGCATAATGATCTAAGTCTATTATAGCCTAATTTTGGAGTGTAATAATTTGTTGATCTCAATTTGTAATGAGAGAAGTGTATCATTAATGTAATCATGGGTTATGAAACACATCTTGCAGTAGTACTTTTGATTAAGGATAGTTATGAGTCATGGGCAAAAGGAATCATCACACATTGTAGATGGCTTAATCTCTTGCCTCATCTTTATGGACTCATTCCTGAGCCAAAGTCACAGGGGAAGCAATATGTTTGGAGAGAAAAAAATGCTCATATTATAAATTTGATTATTAGTAGCATTAGTTTGTGTCTCTTCTATGACATCTACCCTAGATTTAGAGGGGTTCAATGTCCACACATCATTTGGACAATCATTTGGAATATTTTTGGTGATCCGCATGTTCCTCTATTCCCAGATGATCTTGCTTCAGATTGCTTCATTCCTCTTGATGATGCAGATAATATTCCCTATGATGATTATACTTTAGATACAATTGAAGAATTTGCAATAATTAAGAGTGAGGATGATCCAGTGGCTCCTCTTGTAGCTCCTACTTCTCTAGTTGAGATCACACAATCATCTCTTGTTGGTGATTCTAGTGATTCATTGCAAGAGATATCTATTTGTCTTCCTGATTGGGATTCTTACTTGCCAAATATTGGTGCATTGTTTGTGGAGTCTCACATTTCAGATTTGGGAGACATACACAAGAGAGTTTCTCTTTCCCTTGATGACAGTTTCATCACAGTTGGAGATACTTCTTCACATTCTTTGGAGATTGACATTCTTGATTCTTCTTCTTCACTTGATTTGTCACATGAAGTGATAGGTTCTTTGAGCTTGGAGATTCTTATTCAGTCTTCAAAGATGCATATTTGGAGACCTTCTTCCTTCTTTCATTTGGATATAGATTGGTTCATGGCATCATCATCATACTTCATTTGGATTCCACTTCCTAGTTCCTATCCACATGGGAAGCATTCCTACATTTGTACTTAGTATATCTTCTTCCCAAGGGGAGAAATGTTGTTTGTAGTCATTGGAATATACTTTGTCTTCAAGCACTCACCATTTTTGTAGGAGATTCTACATTATGGGGGGGATATCATGTCTCCGACTATCCTTCTTATGGGGGGATACTTCTTTGTATATACATGATGTATGTAGTTCTTGGGGGGTCTTGAGCACTCCATCCATGCATCTTGTTTTCTTCTCTCTTTTTGGGGGAGGGTTTTTCCCATGAGGTTTTCCCTCTTTCTCCACTTTATGAGAGTTATTTCATTTCATGTATCTTGTACATGGGTACCTAACATGGCCTAGTTGCCAGGACCCATCTTGCATTATGAGTTTAAGTGGATTCCCCTAAGTTGCACTTAAGGGGGGGTGTTGGTGTAATTAATTATTCTTAATTACACTTTATTTAATCTTACTTAGGTAAATGCATTGCATAGTAAGTTGTGATTGAGACACCTAGGAGTGTGCACATCTATTAAGCACATGGTGTAGGAGAAATTCCACTTTTAGTGTGATAGTTGTCATCACATACCTCATTGTGTGTGAGATCCACCTTTCGTGCTCTTATCACATTATCATCCTAATCCATTGCACATACTTTATTGCATAATGGAGGATGATTCACATTTGATGGACATGTGATTACACCTAGCATAGGTAATATCTTATCAACTCCTTATCATTGTCTCTTATCTCCTTTCCTATATAAGGAAGCCTATTATGTACATTTTAATCATGTCCATGATCAATAATATCATTCTTGCATCTTAATGCAATTGTCTTGCCAATCTCTTGTGGAAGTTATCTTGGTCTTGCATTCGATCTTGGGGGTGTTGTAGAGTCACCTAAAACTCTAACAGACATATCAAATGAAATCGACATCAAAGCCCTAACCAAAGACACATTGACATATCATTGAAATCCTAATTGATTATCATAAATTCTGCACCGGGGAATATTCCTAGTAATATTCCTAATTATCCTAATTATCTTTGATTTAATGATTATTTGGCGATAAATCATATTTATCCTAAAGTTTGATTAATTGAATATTCTCAATATTTAATTAATTAGATTTAATTTTGCCACTTAATTATTTAATTGAAGTTAATTATATTTATTCCTAAATTGTATTATTTAATTTTGACAATAAATCCAAAATCCTATCATTAATTGATTAAATTCTTATTTAATTAATTAAAGCAAGTTGTAAATTTTTAATAATATTATTTTTTAATAAAAGTTTGAAAAATAATTGATTAACCCATAAATCAATTGTTTTATTTTTCAAAATCAGTTAAGTTGGAAATAAATCACTTTATTTATTAAATTAATTCATAAATAAATCATGCACAATCAAGAAAAGCAGATAACTATCAATTATCAATTAAAGCTAAACTCTATTTTGAGTTGAACTCTGCTTTTGCATATTTTTGTGAGTTAAATATCTTTTATTTAAAAATAACTCAAAAATCAACCTGAGTTATTTGAGTGATTTATGACTTTTTTCCATGCATCCTCAAAGCCCTAGATTTCTATAAATTAAGGCTTCAGCTCATCCCAAATCACCTCATATTTTTGCAAACTTATGTTGGCGAATTGCTATCTGGAGAATCGAAGATTCTTTGCGAATCAATAGCTTTGTGAGATCACCTTTGTTTTCATATCATTGTTAAAATTTTTGCATATCAATTTCATATAGATTATAGATTCATATCAGATTTTTCATTCTTATTGCATAGAAAATATCAAAAAAATAGATTAATTTGGATTCATTTCATATCTAGATTTTGCATTCAAATCCTTTGTTTAGGTGTCGTCAAGGTCACTGATCTTGGTATAATCTGAGAATACATACTTGCACCTACTAGAAGGCAGTAAATCACCTGGTTAGTTTAGTTCTTCATTTATCGCACGATTTCGATTTTAACTAACCTCTAATGTTTTACTGAAGTGTTGTGTCCATAGAACAGGTACAAAATTCACACACATTTCTGGCACCCATCATGGGGCAACCCACCTTTACATGCTGATTTTGATTATTTTTTTTGGAGCTAACTCCTTGTGCAGATTTATTTGGAGACTAAAACCCTAAATTTAAAAGATTTAATTTTATCTCCCAAATGGCTTGGAGTTTTGGTCTAAATTTTTTTTTCAGGTTGGAGAAATATCAGGGAAGCTTCGATAAAAAAATTAGAATTTTCTGAGATGTTTTAGAATTTTAATAATTTTTTTTTGATTTTTCATAAATAATTTATTTTCGGTGCAAATCATCATATTTTTATGGAAATTTTTACATTTTCAGAAAGCTCTTTAAATTCTACAGGGGGTCCATTCTTTGTGTTTTAAACTTGGATGCAATATAATAGCTCAAACAGTCAATTTAAAAAAAAAAAAACTATTCTATTCTGGTAAAATAGGTCTCTAGGGCACAAATGAAGAGATTTTTCTAAAATTTTTACATTTTTGGAAAGCTCTCTATTTTTTAGTAGGGGTCTTTGTTTTGTATTTCTATTTTTGTGGCCGAAATCATATCAAAAAAATCAGATCTTGTTGACTAGGTCAAATGTAACAAAAAAAATAAAAATTTTGTGATGGGTATGCATTTATTTTTCATATGATTCAATGCATGATATGAGTTATCATTTGGATTATTTTCTGGTTATTATTGCTCCTAACAATTGGTTTTTAGATCTAACCCTATGGTTTGCATAAGTTGAATATACCTTGCATATCTTGTTTGCTTGTTTGCTTGTTGGCTTGTTGGAGAGTTTGTGGCTTGCTTGCATGGAAAAGCTCAACAAAAATTACTAAAATAGGTAAAATCTACTAAGCGCATTGCGAAGAACTCAGGTATTCTATTACATCTGATAACACTTCATTTTGGGACATAAAACAAACTCTCTTGTGTCAAGCTTGTGTGACTTTTCTTGCTTTCATATCACAGATTTTGGGCTATAAAAAAGAACATAGATTTGCTTTTCATATATTTGTTACACATAGTAAATAGGCCCTATGAACACTATTCGTGGCTCTTGAGAGAGTGGGTTTCTAGCGAAACTCTTCTCAATGAAGGAACCCTTGTAGGTAGGGAGGTTATTGAGAGTGTCTCACGTTCTACTAGATTTGTGCATCTTCAGCTTCTGATTGATACATTCTCTCTCTAGAGAGGTTGATAGATCATAAGGGGTTGACGTCATAGATCTTTGTGAGATAATCTTAGTCTTAGCGTGTCAGATAAATTTGTCTTCTTTATTTGGGTTAAAAGTGAAAAGGCTAGGGGATTATGCTCTACTTCCTTTTTGGATAGTACCAGAAACCCAAATCCTTGAATCTGGAACTAGTCTCCATGTGGTATATCTTGTGAGTCACCTTTAGAGAGGGTTAATCATAGTGGACATTCCTTTAATTGGGTCAACCATGTTGACGGAACCTCAAGCGATAATAGCCATTTTCACCGTGGTAGTGACAACTGCTATATAAATGTCCTGTTGGAAGAAATCTCCACAAGTGTGGTCTCTTGTTGAGCTGTCAGATCTCCCTAGCAGATCTTGAAGATTAAGTTCTTGGACTATGTCAAAACCTCGATGCACCTGGATTGGAGTTCACCCTCTTGGATCATAAAAGTTGCAGAGTCAAACCATTACTAAAAACCCTAGTGAGGCCAAATTTTCATTTTCTAGGAATATGTGCATTATTGAAAAACTTTTTGGAACATACGCAAGTAGTATTCTTAGGGATTCTCACAATAAGTCACTATTGCTTGTTCATGTGCAAGGTTGCTTTTGCCCTTGTTCATTGTTTCATTGTTTTCAAATGATTGCTTGCTTCCCTTACTTGTTTTGCGTGCTTGGTATCTTCTTGGTTACTTGAAACAAACTTTTACACAAATCTTCAAAAATTGGATAGAAAAATTTGCAAACAAACTGATACTAAAAAATTGAAAAATTGCAAATCTGAAGCAAAAATCCTTTTTGGTGTCAAAAGTCATCCTAAAATTTCAAAACTCGTATCAAAGCCAAAGTCAAAGTTATTAGAGGTTGGTCAGATTTGTGAAAAATCCAATTTTTACAACTTATTTCCAGAATATGTCAAATAAATCACTGTGTCAGGAACAGAGCAAAAACTAGAACGAATCCAATCATTTTCCCAAAGCGGCCTCTTGAATTTGATTTAGCCTTCTGTTTTATCGATTTGAGTCTTTTTCATCTAGTGTCAAAACCTTGTCATAACTATCAATCTTCAATCAATCATCAAAATGGCTGTGTTGTGAACTCGGGTCCGCTATCTTTTGGGAATCCACCCATACATCCAGGGCATAGTCTCCTTCATTTACATCTAATCCAAGCTTCAATCAACCAAATCTTGACAAGGTTGCGTTATTCGATCTTCTTAAATCAATTCATTCCTTAGTTGTCTTCATCTTATTCTTTTGCTTCACCCAAGGTTAATGGTGGAAACTAGAGCTTCCTCTCACAAGAAATCTGGAGAAGTATCCCATACCATACCTTTGAATACTCTCCAAGCTCCAACTCTTGAGCAACTCTACAATTCTAGTCTTTATGAAGATGATAGTCTTGGAAAATTTTGATTAAAAACTGGTTATATTCCCCCTCTATCAATTCAAGGAGTCAATCAACAAACTCTACATCAATCTATTCCAAGGAGTCCTAAAACTCCTAACATGTCTCAAAGAATTAGTACAAATGAGGAAGAAATTCTAATCAGCGCTATGATGAAACAGATGCACGCTATGCAAGTCAAACTTAACAAACTTGAGAAAGAAAAGGAACCTAAAGAGTTCTCCATGAAAGCTCTATGCCCTTTTCCATTTGGTAAAGACTTGTACATGTCACCATGCCCCTGGACATAATATGAGCAATGCGATAACCCTTATAATACCTCTTCCATAGACAATATAATGATACCTATGACACCTCTATTCCTAAGAGTCCTCCTCATCATGTGCTCATGCTTATTGGAAATGGGTCGTCACATTGGATAGATCGTGATGGTGATCCATACGATTCTGATTTTGAAAGAGACTTTGATGATTTTTGTGAACAATACCTAGATAATACATCTACTTCTATTGAGGAAGAGAAATCTTACCGAGCTAATTATAAATGTGCATACTATAAGGATCTCTCCTCTAAGAATTCTCATGCTGAAAATAAAGATTACACTCTCAAGAAAGATCATGTTAATGTTGAACCTTTTTCTTGTGATGGTTCCCTTCCATCCCCTACTTCCTCCAATGCTCATACATTTCGTAAAGCTTCCAAGTCTTTCAAATCTTTCACAAGTCCTTCATCCACCAAAGGTCCCAATACTTTTCATACGATTCCCTATAGTTATCCTCAAGGGCTACCTCTTAAAGAAACTCAAGCTAACCTTCACTTGGCTGCAAATACTTTCAATAATGCTAAACCCAAAGAGCCTAAGCCTTTATATGCTATAATGCCTACTCCAGCTAGTCCTTCCCTATCTCTTCCAAAGTCTTCTATACAATTGCAACATGATCCCTTGTCCTTAGAAGTAGCTCCATGTCAAGAGGACTCCAAAAATGATAAAGAAAAGAACATAAAGAAAGATCAAGATCAAAAAACCTTCATGTCATCCAATCCTTTTCATGATGTCTCTTATCCATTCTAGGGTTCTTTTGATCCTGCACATCCTTTTTCATGCATTCCACCATGTCTTAAGTCTTCTCCTAAGAAAGATCAAGCTACTACTTACACTGTTGAGCTTATTGACAATCAAAATAACCTTACCCCACATCCGCTTTCCAAAGATGATACTTCCATTAAGGTTGGTAAAAATGGTGTTGTTACTTCCAATGTTAAGCCTATTGAAAATCAAGAGAAAAATTATGTGCTTATGCTCTCCAAAGATCCTTGTCAAGATCAAAGTCTTCCATCTTCTTATTCTACCACTCCATGTTCGTTTCCACTTTCTACTCTTCCTAAGTCTTTGCAAGCTTTGAACAATACAATCAAAGAAGGTGCTCATATTCAAGATGTCCATGATCCTAGTGAAAATCCTAATGCTCACTCTAAAGATGCTGATGTCCTTGGTTGTCATATAGATGTTGATGAACTTATTGATTATCATTTTGTGTCTTCCACATCCATCCTTGGACCTCTTCCACCACTACAAAGGGCTTCACATCTGCCTTCCATCTTGGGTCCTTATGTCCCTTCACTTTCCCCTCCTAACTCTCCTAATTCACCATCCATCTTGGGTCCTTACATCCCTCCACCTCCCATCTTTCCTCAAGATCAACATAGATACATACCCTTGAATCCTTTTCATCCACCCACCCATCTAAACCAGTCATATCCTCCTTCCACAAGTCCCAAGTCTTTTGGAAGTAACTTTAATGTTCAATACAAGAATCCATCAAAAAGAGAAGATCACCATGTCTCCTCTAAACGACATGGAGGCATAAAGTCAAAAGAGATATCTAAGAAAAAAATTACAAGACAAGTATGGGTTCCAAAATCCATCATTGAAGATATTCTCTCTAAATCATCAAAAAAAAATGAAAAGCCTATGGCTATATGGATTCCAAAATCTCTCTTGAAAAAGTCTGATATTGAGCAACAAGTGAAGTTGACATTCAAGCTTCCAAAGACTTCCACTTCATCTTCTTCCATAAACATTCTTCCATTCCATGTACCTAAACCGCAACCTCTGCTATCCATTCACCATATTCCTTCACGTATTCCTTCATTCACATTTCTTCCATCCTCTTGCAACCCTTTAAGGTGTGTGTTGATGTTGATCTTGCCTTCCTTTCCATCTACCCTTTCACAATCCTTCCATTTATTATCCTTCTACCTTCTATCCTTTTTCCTCACTTGCCTATTCCTCCTATCTTCCAACCTCACTCGCTTTACATAAAACCTTATCCTCCATTTTTCTCTTCCATATCCCTTTCCCTATTCGCATCTTTGAGCATATCATTTTGAATCCTTGGCATATCATGGTTTATCCTTTCAAGGAGCATTATCTAAAAAGCTTGCCTTCCAAAAATTTAGAGAAAAAATAAAAAAAATTGATAAAAAAAATAAAATTGAAAATGTGCCATGGTGAAAACTTGGAAATAGGCACCTTGGTAGCAAAAGTAAAGAGAAATAAATTCATCCTATGGTGAAAACCACTCCCTTGTGGCACCTTGGATAAGTACCATGATGAAAACTTGGCAATCAAGCATCATGCATAGTTCTTCTACATATTTCATCCATTCCATCTTCTCTCTTTGATCTTGACAATGTTGACCTATACACGAAGCATTTGGCTATCTTGTGAGCTATCTTACGATGATCTTTCTTTCATTCCCTTTCTGTTTAGCCTTCATATTTATTTTCCTCCATTCATTCTAGCCTTTCGCTATCCTTTTTCCCTTTGGTCTTGATCTATAAAAAAGAGAGTAAAATACGATGCTATGAAGCCTTTTCACGTGTCTACTCCTTTGGACTACATCCTGTCCTTCTTTGACATTACGCTTTTGTGACTTATCCTATGATGGCCTTTTATTGCTTGTCCAAATGCACTTTACATGACAATTTTTCCATAGCTTGGGTATTCTTGAGGAGTTTTCCCTTGAGGATTTCTTCCCTTCATTCTCCTTCATTCTCTTATCTTCCATCTCTTCCACCAGTTTGCCAATCCATCTTGTTCTCCACCTTGCTAGACATTGGGACTGCATGATATGATCTTGCTTGGGGGTTTGCAATGGAAAAAGATGCTATCAAGTATCAAAACCAGTATCAGATCAAGTATCAGAACCAGTATCAGAACAAGTATCAGAACCAGTATCAGAACTAGTAACATAACAAGTATCGAAACACCTACTGGGGCCACACCTTTCACTTTAGTTTATGGGTCTGAAGTGATACTACTTATTGAGGTTGAAATCCAATCACTAAGAATCAAAATGCATGGTCTAGTAACTGATGATGACTAAAAAGTATCTAAGTTGCAAGAACTTGAACTACTAGATGAGCGCAGACAAGCAGCATATGATCATCTTAGAGTATATCAAAAGAGAATGTCTAGAAGTTACAATAAGAAAGTTAGACACAAAGAATTTCATGTTGGTGATCTAGTCTTGAGAGAGAATCTTAAAAATCAATCACATCAAGAATGCAAGGGGAAGTTTGAACCCAACTGGCTAGGTCCCTTTGTAATCACTGCTACTTTTGGCTCTGGTGCCTATCAAATCTCAATGACTGAAGGAGAAAAGCTCTGAGAACCAATCAACATTCTCCATTTGAAGAGATTCTATGCCCAAGGCATTTAGTATATGGTAAAATGTCCTGAAAAAATGAACATCTTGGTGAAAACCTAGCAATAGGCACCTTGATGATTCACAAAAAAAAATCAAAAAAATCAAAATTTAAAATAAAAATAAAAATGAAAAATACAAAAAAATAAGAAAAAGAAAAAGTGCCTTGGTGAAAACCTGGAAACAGGCACCTTGGTAGCAAAAATAGAATCTCTGCCAAGATGGTGAAAACCTGGCAAACGGGTGCCACTTGTTTCAAAATGCTCCATCTATCAACACAATATTGGTCTTTCCCAGCTTTTAGTCAT
The DNA here is from genome assembly GCA_027943335.1 of Chamaecyparis obtusa. Taxonomy (NCBI): domain Eukaryota; kingdom Viridiplantae; phylum Streptophyta; class Pinopsida; order Cupressales; family Cupressaceae; genus Chamaecyparis; species Chamaecyparis obtusa. The sequence goes on from BSBK01012706.1 coordinate 100,944, forward strand.
GCTTTAGTTTGTATATATTCCTATTTTCTATAAGTCAGTATGTGCACCAATCATCTCAAGCGTCTGTATCCTATCAATGCCTAACACTTGGGGGAAATCAATGTCATATCCTATGGCCTCAAGTACATCTTAGATGAATCATATCTAGTCAGAGTCCTTTGAAGCTTCATCCGAGTCAGTTAGTCTGTCTTGTCTCCAGAAAGGATTTTGCATCAACAACAACACAATCAAACACAAATTGAAAACAATATGTGCTTTACATGCTTTTATCTCCTTGTATGCTTACTGATTCACATTGAGATTTTTGCATATTATGTCCCTTCGAGCTCTTCGATGATGTCCTTTACAGGATTTAGAGAGTGATGACTAAGGGCATAATCTTTTCTGTCTTTTTCTTGTATGTGAAAATCTAACAACTTTAAAATTTTTAGATTGAAATGGTGTCCGACTGTAAGAGCCTCTATCTCGAATTGGATGGCCTTGTGTACCTCGACCATTGATACCCAAAAAATTCAAGAAAGTTTGATCTAACTATTGTCTTTTTGAGTGAGTTCTTTCTCCTATTGTGAAACACGATCTTACCTAAGGATGTGAATGATAAAGGGTCACTACGAGTAATTCACATTGGATTTTGAATGATCTCTTAACTGCTTGATGTGTTTAAAACTGCAAGGTGTATTCAGGTCATCACAATGTTTATATTTTGATGCTTATACAAATTTCTATATCAAAATGGACATGATATTCAGGTCATCCTGGCATTTATGCCTTGGTGCTTATATCTAATCCGACATTCTAAAAATAAAATCAATATTCATATATCCATGGTTGCCTAATCAGTGGGTGTTGTATTGATTCTTGTGTATACAAATCGATATTCATATGTCTATGGTTTCATAACTAGTGGGCATTGTATTGATTTATCCGACTACCTAAAAATTTAGTGATGAGAATAACCGACACATGATCAGTGACTAGGTCCTAGGTCTTAGGTTGCATTTCATTTTGCATGTTTCTTTGCATTTTGCACTTTGCATGATCTCACAGTGGTTGGCTAAACTTCAATGCTTAAATGATTCTTCAAATCGCATCTTCAAATCTAACAAGAGCTGAATCTCACACGAAGGTTCCTCCAACGAAACAGCAAGTAGAATCCTTTTTCAGGATCAAAATCAAAATTTGAGATCATTCATATTATTAACTACTTGCATAATCAGCCTTCAATCATCACAAGAATCCAGAATTCAACTTAACTAATTATCTTACATCAAACTATCAAAATTTCAACTATGGTCAATTCATGGTTTAACCTAGTCAAACTTGGTCTTTAGGACCTCTAAACGATGTAGAATGCATTCTCGAATGCGTTTAACCACTTCTCATAACAATTAACATGCTTCTAAACCATATCAACACTGACTTTTCTTGTCAAATTTCAATTTTAATCCCGAAGGGGCATGGTATTGCACATCATTCAAAGTCTGTAATCATATCTTTCCTCAGCAATCAAGACAACAACCACATCTAGTTGCTGATTCATCAAAAGACCTCATCGCTCGGGGAAAATCAATCATCACTCAGGGCATATCAGATTCATCGAGATCCATATCAATCTGGTATTCTCCTAATCTTGTAAATTGTATCAATTTTTGCAACTATCAGTTCAATTGTGTTATTTCCTTGGTTCTTCGGAAACTAAACAGTTCAAATGTGATACCAATGTGATTCAATATAAGGACAATCAGGTCTGGAATCGATCACTCACTTCTTCGTAATCATAAGGTTCAGAATCAGGTGTTTTGACACTTTTTCGCAATCATCAATTCATTACTGTTATAGTTAACATTATCTTTGGTCATTCAGGACCTATCATCTTCATATCTTTCAATCAATTTCTGTCTCATATCAATATCAATTTCAAACATCAGATTCTTTATCAAACGCAGACTGTCTTTGAACCACTGTGCTTTGCACAACAATTCAAAGAGGGGCAAAATGTAATACTCCAAAAATGGGCTATAAGTTCATTAACCTCATACATCGACATATCGAATGAAATCAACATCAAAGTCCTAACCAAAGGCACATCGACATATCATCGAAATCCTAATTGATTATCATAAATTTTGCATTGGGGAATATTCCTAGTAATATTCCTAATTATCCTAATTATCTTTGATTTAATGATTATTTGGCGATAAATCCTATTTATCCTAAAGTTTGATTAATTGAATATTCTCAATATTTAATTAATTAGATTTAATTTTGCCACTTAATTATTTAATTGAAGTTAATTATATTTATTCTTAAATTGTATTATTTAATTTTGACAATAAATCCAAAATCCTATCATTAATTGATTAAATTCTTATTTAATTAATTAAAGCAAGTTGTCAATTTTTAATAATATTATTTTTTAAAAAAAGTTTGAAAAATAATTGATAAACCCATAAATCAATTATTTTATTTTTCAAAATCAGTTAAGTTGGAAATAAATCACTTTATTTATTAAATTAATTCATAAATAAATCATGCATAATCAAGAAAAGTAGATAACTATCAATTATCAATTGAAGCTAAACTCTATTTTGAGTTGAACTCTGCTTTTGCATGTTTTTGTGAGTTAAATATCTTTTATTTAAAAATAACTCAAAAATCAACCTGAGTTATTTGAGTGATTTATGCCTTTTTTCCATGCATCCTCAAAGCCTTGGATTTCTATAAATTAAGGCTTCAGCTCATCCCAAATCACCTCATATTTTTGCAAACTTATGTTGGCGAATTGCTATCTGGAGAATCAAAGCTTCTTTGCGAATCAATAGCTTTGTGAGATCACCTTTGTTTTCATATCATTGTTAGAATTTTTGCATATCAATTTCATATAGATTATAGATTCATATCAGCTTTTTCATTCTTATTGCATAGAAAATATTAAAAAAATAGATTAATTTGTATTCATTTCATATCTATAATTTGCATTCAAATCCTTCGTTTAGGTGTCGTCAAGGTCACTGATCTCGGTATAATCTGAGAATACATACTCGCACCTACTAGAAGGTAGTAAATCACCTAGTTAGTTTAGTTTTTCATTTATCGCACGATTTCAATTTTAACTAACCTCTAATGTTTTACTGAAGCATTGTGTCCACAGAATAGGTACAAAATTCACACACACACTTACCTCTCCTTCTTCCATGTAAACAAAAGATCTGTAATCTTCAAGTTCTTGTTTGCTCTCCAATTCATTCTTTTCTGCATATACATCAACTCTAACATTTGCACTTTCCACAACTTTGTTAGTGTTAGCATTCAAACACTTATAAGCTTTTCTCTTAGTGGAATAACCTAGGAATATGCCTTCATCACTTTTTGTATCAAATTTTCCATTCCTATTGTCTTTCAGTATATAACATTTACTTCCAAAGACTCTAAAATACTTCACATTAGGTGCATAACCATACCATAACTCAAAAGGTGTAGCATTTGTACCTTTCTTGATTTGTACTTAGTTTAAGGTATAAACAACTGTACCTACAACTTCTCTCTAGTATTTTTGTGCAACATTCTTTTCAATCATTAGTGTTATTATACAATCCATAATTAACATATTTCTTCTATCTGCTATGCCATTCTATGAAGGTGTTCTTGGTGTAGACATCTATTGCTTGATTCCTCTATCATTGCAGAACAGATTGACTCATTTGATATAAACTCTCCACCTTGGTTAGATCTCAAACATTTCAAGCTTCTACCTGTTTCTTTTTCAACTTTTGCCAAATACTACTTAAACAACTAAAATGCATCGGATTTCTCTTTCAAAAACATTACAGTCATCATCCTAGTGTAGTCATCAAAAAACATAATAAAATAATTATCACCACAATAACTTTGTACACCCATAGGTCCACAAAGGTCAGTATGAACCAATTCCAAAATATTTTTAGAAGCATATGTCTTGCTCTTAAAAGTAGACTTTTCCATTTTTCCCAATTGACACTGTTTACACATCACATTATCAAGTTTCTTCAATCTCAGAAAACCTACAACTTTCTTCTTTTTGCTAATAGTTACCAGATTGTAAAAATTCACATGACACAACCTCTTATGCCATAACCATACATCATCAAATTGTGCAAAAAAACATGTTTCTTCAGATAGGTCTAGATAGAACAAGCTACCTCTTGTCTGTTCTCCACTTCCAATTAGTTCACCAGTGACAAAATATTTTAGCCCTTTTGTGATGAAATTCCACTCGGTAACTAGTACTGTTTAACTATACAACACTCAAAAAATTATAGTTAAGACCTTCAACCCAATAAGCATTTTCACATGTAATCTTATTAGTCAGCTTAATTGATCCTTTACCTCTCAAAGGACATGGTGCATCATTACCAAACTCAACACTTCTACCTTTGTAATGATCTAGGGTTTCAAATTTACTTTTATCACCAGTCATGTGATGTGAGAAACCACTATCAATAATCCATTTATCACCTTTACTCACATAAGAAATAAGTACAGTTTTCTCATCTTCACCAGAATCATCTTTCATAACAACATAAACAACTTCAATATCACATTCACTAGATTCATTAGTGTCACTGTCAGTTTCCTCTTCAGCAATATAGTGAGATTTCTTACCTTTGCCTTTGTAGTCTTTGTACCTTCGATGATCTCTGTCATTTCTCTTGTCTTTGTACTTTCTTTTCCTTCTCTCATCCTTGTCAGTCCTGTTAAGGCATCTTGCTACAATATGGCCAACTTTGTTACATGAAAAATATATTATAGGAAGTTTACCTTTATATTTCCCTTTCCCTCTTTTTAGTCTTCTAGCCATGAGTGCCTCAAGATCATCTAGTTCCTCATCAGAAGTGTCACTATCACTGTCACTGTCACTATCAATTTTCACACATTTTTCTTTTTCCTTCTTAGACTTATGCAGTACCATTTGTGACTTGAATGCAGATTCAACATTAGGAACATTGTACTTATCATAGTTAGATAGCTCAAAAGTAGTAAGCTTACCAACAAGACTTTCTAGAGTTAGAACATTACTAGGGTTACATCTTGATTCTTGAATTGTAGAAATTTTGATAGCATAGATAGGAAGAAAAGTTCTCAATACCTTACCAATAACAGTCTCATCATCAATGTTTCCATTAGCTCCTCTTATAACATTCACTACCTCCTTAATCTACCACAATACTGAGCAATATTTTCACCTTGCATTTTCATTTCATCAAACTTACCTCTCAAACTTTTAGATTTTGATCTCAATACATTTGTATCTCCACCATATATAGTTGGAAGAGTATCCCACATTTTCTTTGCGGTGGTGCAGTCTTTGATATCTTCAAATTTAGGATAGCTTAGATCAGATGAAATCTCCAACATTGCTTGATTGTGTTCTTGTTTTGCTTTCATCTCCTCGATAGTCAAAGGTGCAGCAGGTATAACATAGTCATGTTCCACATAGTACTTAGCCAAATCACCAATACCAGCTAGATGCAATTTCATCAAAATTTTCCATGCAGGGAAGTTCTCTTTGTTCAACTTCGGTACCTCCTTTTTATAGATCTTAATCATTAGCTTCAAGTTCCTTTAAACTTTTCTCTGTAAACACCAATAGCTTTGATACCAATTTTTAGAATGTTTTGAAATAACTGAGAGGGGGGGGAGGGAATAAATTATCCTCAGGTCTAGATGTACCAATTGAACTTTCTAGCACTTCAACAATCTTAGATCTAATAAGCTATTCAATTCGGTCTCTATAGCATATATCAAAAACATATAACATGCAGTCCATTGTCCAGAAGTAATTAAATTGTAGAATATAACAACATTCACACAAGTATAACACCAAGATTTATAGTGGAAACTCAACTTGGTAAAAACCACTTTGTAACATTCTACTAATTTTCACTTTTTTGAAGTGAGCTCTGTGAAAAGCCAACCCTGTTAAAAGTTTACAAACACACTATTAGGTGTGACCTTGTTAAAGGATTTAAAACACTCTATCAAAAGTGGCCTGGTTAGAGGACTTAAGAACATTCCATTATAATGTCACCTTGATTAAAGGATTTATACAATGACTATTAGGTCAACCTTGATTAAAAGATTTAGACTGATACAATGGTTAGAAAGTAATAGTAGTTTCTGATCTGAAAAGCATACAACTCACTTTGTAAATGCATATCCACTTCACACATATATGTTGATTTACTAATTGATCTCCATTTCCATCTCCATCTCTGATCTTCTTGGAATTCGCTTCAAGCAATCACAACTCTATTCATCTCCTTCACAATTTCACCTTGAGCCTTCTGCTTAGACTTATCAGTCAATAACATCAACCTCTTCTCCATTCTACATAACCTCACAATTAGGTTTTTCTTTATACCTCTTCAATTAGGTAGATCCATCCTTTTCTGCTTAATCTCCTCCATAGATCTTAGGTTTAGGTTAGATTCATCGAATCCTTCCATCATTATGTTCTTCATCCTTCCTTCTAGATACATCTCCAAACTTCTCTTTGAATCCATAAGAAAATGATTTACCATGCATTAAATGCTCCATACAATTCATTAATAATGTCAACACATTTTACATATCCTTAGAATTCAACTATGTCAGCTAGGAATCTTAATTCTTTCTCCAAATGTAATTTACTGACACTCAGTCAATACTGTGTTCTTCTCCTCGGTTATCACTGTGTATCTTGGTCACCACTACAAACTCTCTTCCTTGGCAAACATTGTCTTTTCTCGATAATTTCCTGTCACTCGATAATTACTGATGCTTGGTCAACACTAGATTTACTCAGCATATACTAGCGCTCGGTTGATACTAACATCACTTGGCTTAAACTAGATTTCTTCACTTTTTCTTGGTTAAGCCTACCTCTCCAGTCTTTCTTCTTACTTAGATAAACAATACATTATCTTATCAATGTGCCAACTAATCAAGTACCCATTGAAGTATCAAATAACTCAACCTTTCCTTAGGTTCTCTTGTTATCTCCTTTCCCAAATCCTTTTCATCAATCAATAGATATGGTACTCTCCTAGATAACAACTGTCTTACCAGTTAAGGTTTGAAATCAATGACAAAATAACAATTGTTTCAATTGTAGTTTCCAACAAACATTGATGAACAACCTACCAAGAATGTATTGGAAAAATATGTGAGAAGACACCACTCACCGAGAAAAATTATTAGAAACAAGAATGCAAGAGTCATGATAAGAGTTAAGTTGAAAGATAGTTCACTTGTTTGATTTCTGAGTTTGAGCCAATATTAGTCAAGGATGAACTAGGAAATGAAGATTGGATCAATGCAATGAAATAAGGAATAGATCATATTTAAAATAAAAACACTTTCTCATTGGTACCGAGACCTAAGGATAAGAATGTGATTGGAACAAAGTGAATTTTTAGAAATAAACTCAATGAGAAAGGAGATGTGATTAGAAATAAAGAAAGATTAGTTTACAAAGGGTATGCACAAGAAGGTGATATTGATTGTGGTGAGACATTTTCCCTTGTTGCTAGATTAGAAGGTGTAAAAATATTACTTGCATATGTTGCTTATAAAAGATTTAAATTTTATTAGATGGATGTTAAGTTTGCATTTTAAATGGAATTCTTGAAGAAGAAGTCTACATTGAACAACCTGAAGGATTTGTTCAAAATTATAACAAGGATATGGTCTAAAAACTACACAAGGCACTCCATGGATAAAGAAAGCACCCTAAGAATCCAGTATGAAAGACTAAACTCTTATTTAATCAAGATTGGATTTCAAAGGACAAGTGATAAAAACAATTTATACTTGAAATGTGATAGTACTGATACGATTCTGAATGTTGAGATATTTGTCAAGATGACATTATAGTTGGAGGAAATGAGATAATGTCTAAATCATTTGTTGAGGAGATGAGAAAGGAATTTGAGATGTCTATGATTGGAGAGCTTAAATTCTTTATTGGACTAAAAATTCAACAAGTAAAGGATGGGATATACATAACACAATCTAAGTATATCAAGGAGATCCTAAAGATATTCAATATGGAAGAATCACAACTGGTTGGAACACCGATGGCTACTAGTTGTAAATTGTCAAAGGAATATGACACAAAGGAAGTACATGAGACACTTTACCGATCCATGATTGGTAAACTACAATATATTGTACACAGTAGACTAGATATTGCACATTTAGTTGGTATTCTAGCAAGGTTTTTTGCCAACCCAAGAGAGACACACATGTTTGTAGTGAAAATAATAATTAGATATCTTAAAGGGACTGAAGATTTCGGTCTGCTATACACAAAAGGAAGATATTTTGATCTCAAGGTATATACTGATGTTGATTGGGCTGGAAACATTGATGATATAAAAAGCACAAGTGGTGGAGCTTTCTTTTTAGAAGAAAGATTAGTGACATGGTTAAGCAAGAAAAAAAGTTGTATTTTACAATCTACTACCAAAGCTAAGTATGTTGTTGCAACTATGAATTGTTCTAACATTGTGTGGATCAAACAAGTACTTGAAGGAATACAAGAAGATATTACTGATTCAGTTACAATTTATTGTGATAATACAAGTGCTATTAACATATCAAAGATTCTAGTGATGCATTCAAAGACAAAACATATTTCTATAAAGTATCATTACTTGAGAGAATAAGTATAAGATAAGAATGTGATATTGGAATATGCAAATTCTAAAGAAGAGATAGCTGATATATTTACCAAACCACTTGTTGGACTACAACTAATTTGGAATATGTGATTAAAGATCACTGAGGAGTTGCTGATTAGATATGTAATATGATTAAATCAGTATTAAGTTGTCATTGATGTCAACTAGTTTGAAATCACTTATCTTGTAAGTTACTACACCGAGACATTTGAAGAAAGGTGAAAGAGATAAAGAACAAAGAAATCTACATGAGGAAAGATGTACATGATAGATGAGGATAAGGAACACATTGAGTAACTTGTTGACGAGTCTATGACTTGACGATATTGACTTTATTATGTTGCATTCATCTATGATGAAGTATAGAGCTAAAAGACACAAAGCAGTGGTGTCGGTAAATAAAGCATTTCTAGTATACACTGACAGAGTGTAGTGTATACTGACCGCAGTATTAATCCAGCAATGTTCACTGACACATTCTTTGTTAACTGAGGAGGAAAGAATGTATTAAATGATTAGTTTAGCCAATAAGATTGATGAGCTGGCAAGAGTATAACATCGAGGTAACATATAATGTTTGTTACACAGATTGACGACTGACAAAATTCAAAGAAGATCTAACAGAGCAGATTGAAACATGTTATTGACACAAGTACTGAAAAAGTTTAAGTGGCAAAATCTATGAATGTCATTTAGAGGAAAAATCTGATGGTGGAGAAGAAAATGATTTACTCGTCTATATAAGAGAACAAAATTTCTTTATGAAAGTGCCGAAAGAAGAAGAAGCTACAGAATTATCATGTGAATAAGGTTTTCATGCATTCTGATCATACTGGTTAGTAAGAACTGAGCTGCAGAATAATTACTAAGCTACAAAGAGCTATTACCGACAGATAGTAAGTTGATACAGTATTGAATCTGAAGTGAATTATTGATCAGAAGGATTTGTATGGACTCAATATTGATCTATAATCTGCAATTGAAGTTGTATTAAGGCAGGTCATTTTACTGTTACATATTTAACCATTGTATACAGTCTAAATCTCTTAACCGAGTGGACTCTGAAAGTCTTATGATGTATCATTCATAGAATGAACATTGTTATCCTATCAACCCCATAGTGAATGCTGGTTGGACGATAACTTCTAGTCTAAAATCCTCTAACAAGGTCACACTTGACAGTATGTTTGTAACCTTTAACAGGGTTGGGTCTTAATCGACCTCACTTCAAAAGAGTGAACAATTTTTGGGTTGCCGGTCCTAGGTGGTTTTTCCCTTTATAGGGTTTCCACGTTAAATCTTGTGTTATGTGTTGATTGTGATATTTGTTTGTTATCATATTTTGCATGTTACATGTTAGATTTGATCGGTAAACTATTATAAGTATTAGACTGGTAATCGGTAAAAGCACAGACAGTGAGACTTATTATTGCTTATCGACGAGTAGAAATTGAAGAAATTGTTTTGAATTATACATTTTTCTTTGGGACATTGGATAAATGATTCACCCCCCCTCTTAGTTATTCTAACAATTGGTATCAGAGCTTTGGTTGCTTGAACTAGAGTTTTAAGGACTTAAGCATAAAGGTCTCAAGATGTATAAGAGGGAAGTACCAAAACTAAATAAAGAGAACTTCGCAGTATGGCAAAGTAGAATGAAGCTGCACATATCTAGAATTGGGAACGCAACACTAGATCTGATGCAAAATGGCTACATGCAACCACCCACTGGTCCCCTAACTGTTGATCAACTGAAGGATAAGCATGAACACAATGTTACTATGATGGAACTTGCTACTGCCTGTACCGATGCTAAATTTGAAGATATCAAGACATGCACAACTGCCAAAGGAATGTGGGATAAATTAGCACAAATCTACAGTGGAGATTTGAATGTCAAAAGAGCTTGAGTTGAAAGTCTGAGAGGCAGATTTGATGATATGAGAATGAAAGAAGGTAAGAATATTGTCCAATATTCAAATAGACTCAAAGAGGTGGTACATGCTATTAGAGCATCTGATGGAGTAATTGATGATGAAACAATAATAAGCAAGATTCTCAGAACTTTGCTACCAGTTTATGCAATCAGGATTTCTGCAATTCATGAAACAAGAGCTACATCCAACCTCACTCTTGACACTCTGATTGGTAAACTTACAACCTTTGAATTAAACAATTTTGATAATAGTGTAGTTCCTTTTGTAGAATCTGCTTTCATGTCTTCTCTGAAGATTGGAAAGTCTAGTAGGAATGGTAAGAATTGTGATAGTGATGACAATACCGATGATGAACTTGATGAGCTTGAAGCACTTATGGCCAGAAGATTGCCCAAAGGAAAAGGAAGGTATAGAGGTAAGCTACCTTTAGCATGCTTTAATTGTAAAGAAGTTGGTCACATCGCTACTAGATGTCCACAGAAGAAAGATGATGATAGATCCAAAGACCAATTTGAAGGAAGCTATGGAAGAAGAGTCAATAGAGGTTACCGACACAACAACAGAGACAATCGAGATGAAAAAGGAAAAAAAGGTATGTTACATAGCCGAAGATATTGAAATTGAATCTGATTCTGATGATGATGTAGAAGTTGTATTTGTTGCTATGAAAGATGACTCAGAAGAGGAAGAGAAACATGAAGAGACAACACTGATCTCTAAAGTAAGTAGAAATGATACATGGATCATAGACAGTGGCTGCACACATCATATGGGTGATGTAGAGAAGTTTGATCATCTTGTTGAATATAATGGAGGATCTATGAGAATGGGAAATGATGCACCTTGTATGGTAAGAGGTAAAGGCTCACTGATGATCAATGATAGATTACAATGTGAAAATGCATATTGGGTAGATGGACTGAACTATAATCTGATAAGTGTGGCTTAGCTAAACAATTCAGGCCACTGACTAACTTTTGAGAGCAAAAAGGTGAAGATTTATAATGATGGAGGAAGACTTGTCAGAAATGGTACACAATCTAGAGGTAATCTATTCTATCTTGATATGGATCAGTCTTCTTGTTTGCTAATAAAGGATGAAGATGCTTGGTTGTGGCACTGAAGGTTATGCCATGTGAACTTTGACAATATGATCAAGATTAGTAGAAAGAAAAGAGTTAGAGGATTGCCTAACTTGACAAAACCTGATCATACCATGTGCCATGAATGTCAAAGAGGTAAGATGACTAAGTCTAGTTTTAAAAGCAAAGACTATTCAACAAAGAAGATACTTGAGTTGATTCATACCAATCTGTGTGGTCCTATGAGAACTCAGAGCTGTTCTGGTGATAGATATTTTATTCTTTTTGTTGATGATTACACTAGACTGATGACTGTTATGTTCTTGAAAGAGAAATCTGAAGCTTTTAAAATGTTTAAGTGGTATAAAGCTAAGGTAGAGAAAGAAACTGGTAAGGAAATAAAGTGCTTAAGATCTGATAAAGGAGGTGATTTTATCTCTGATGAATTTACTAACTTTTGCAATGAGCATGGAATTAAGAGGAAGGTATCAGCACTGAGGACACCTTAGCAAAATGACATTGCTGAAAGAAGGAATAGGTCTATAATTGATTGTGCTAGAACATTAATGATACAGAAAAATGTTGCTCAAACATATTGGAGGGAAGCTATCAGCACAACTGTATATGTTCTTAACCAAGTACAACTAAAGAAGGACTCCAACCAAACACCTTATGAACTATGGTTTGGACACAATCCTACTGTAAGTTACTTCAAAATTTTTGGAAGTAAATGCTTTATCTTGAAAGATGAGAGAAATGGAAAATTTGACTCTAAAGGAGATGAAGGAGTATTTCTTGGATATTCCACTACAAGTAAAGCATACAAATGTTTGAATAAGGCTACAAATAAGACTGTTGAAAGTACTAATGTTTGTGTTGATGAGTTTGATGACAAGTACATAGAGGAAAGTACAAAGGAACCAGAAGACTATAGTAGATTCACTTACATTGAACATCCAAAGTATCTACCGACACCGCAAGCTGTAACAATCAATCAACAGGGAAATAATGCAGTACAAAAGGCACCACAAATCGATGAACATGAAGAAGTTGCCGAGCAAGGAAATGACCTTGAGCAGGATGAACAAGAAAGGAGAAATCAAGTTTTGGCTAGTTTTGTTAGGAGACATCATCCTAAAACACAAATCATTGGAGACAGACATGCTGGAATGCAAACTAGAAGCAAAACAAGACAAGGTACATGTCTAATTTGTGAGTTTGAACCTAAAACTATGAAAATTGCATTAGAGAATGAAGAATGGGTTAATGCAATGAAGGAGGAAATAGAATAAATAGAAAAGAAAAAAACCTGGTCCTTAGTACCCCGACCAAAAGATAAGAATGTTATCAGTACTAAGTGGATATACATGAATAAATTAAATGAAAATGGTGAAGTCACAAGAAATAAAGCTAGATTAGTATGCAAGGGATATGCACAGGAAGAAGGCATTGACTATGGTGAGACATTTTCACCCGTTGCTAGATTAGAAGGAGTTAGAATGCTACTTGCATATGCTGCACATAAGAAATTCAAACTCTATCAAATGGATGTGAAGTCAACATTTTTGAATGGTATACTTGAAGAAGAAGTCTACATTGAACAACCTGAAGGATTTTTTGATCCCAAAAATAAAGACCTGGTATGTAGATTACATAAAGCTTTATATGGACTAAAGCAAGCATCGAGAGCATGGTATGAAAGACTGCATACTTACTTGTTAAGTATTGGATTTGTTAGAACAAGTGAAAACAACAATTTGTATGTGAAAGGTGATACTGATGATACTATTATCATTGCTGAAATATTTGTTGATGATATTATCTTTGGTGGCTCAGATCTTGTCTGCAAGGCATTTGCTGATGAAATGCAAAAGGAATTTGAAATGTCTATGTTTGGAGAGATTAAGTTCTTCTTGGACTACAAGTGATTCAGCAGAGTGATGGCATATTCATCACACAATCTAAATACATAAAGGAAGTACTAAAGACATTTGGCATGGAAGATGCTAAACCTATAGGAACACCGATGGCTACTGGATGCAAATTGACAAAGGAGGATGAAACTACTGAGGTAAATCAGACACTTTATTGATCCATGATTGGTAAGTTAATGTACGTAGTTCATAGTAGGCCAGATATAGCACATGTTGTGGGAATTGTTGCAAGATTTTCTGCTAACCCTAGAGAATCACACATGATAGCTACAAAAAGGATCTTAAGATACTTGAAGAAAATAGAGAATTATGGATTATGGTATTCTAAGGAAGGGAAGTTTGAACTGAAAGTTTACACCGATGCTAATTGGGCTGGAAATGTGGATGACAGAAAAAGCACCACCAGAGGAGCATTTTTCTTTGGTGAAAGACTTGTAACCTGGACAAGTAAAAAGCAGGCTTGTATTTCTCAGTCTATAGCTGAAGCAGAGTATGTTGCTACTGCTACTAACTATTCAAACATTGCATATATCAAACAAGTTTTGGAAGGAATGAATGAGGTAATCACTGATCCGATGATTATATACTGTGACAACAATAGTGCTATTAATATTTCAAAGAATCCTGTGATGCACTCTAAGACAAAGCATATATCTATTAAGTATCATTACTTAAGAGAAAAAGTGCAAGAGAAGCAAGTTAAGTTAGAATTTGTTACATCTAAAGAACAACTTGCAGATATTTTTACAAAGCCCATACTGAAGGACACATTTGAATACTTGAGGACTAGACTTGGGGTTCGTCCCCTATTTATCAGTCACTAAGGTGATCTGGATGTTGCATCAGCCTACTTTTATCAGAAGATCATTCATGTTGATACAACATAGTTCACACTTTGAATCATGTTCAAGGTTGTGATTAAGTTTGAGCACTTGAATCGATGAGATATTAGTATACAGAGATACAGAGGAAGTACTAAAAACCACAGAGAGTTACTTGGCTACTACAGAGCTGATTATTTATTTGTTTCTTTTGGCATTGTTGTCAAAGGGAGAGATGAATAATATGAAAGGAATGTACAACAATGAAAGGGAGAGATGAACAATATGAAAGAGGTTGAAAGGTTTAAAAAAAAACAAGCACTGACGAGAACTATCTAAGGGAGAGACAATCTGAATGGAACAAGAGAACTGAAAAGATCAAAACTACAAAAAGGTAAAGTTGTATTACTTAATGCTGGTTCAGTAACGTAGTGATTAAACATATTAAGTCTATTCAACTTACAACATTTGTTCACAAAGTTATGGAATGTATGTTTGCTGTGTATGGTACATTTCATATTACTTGAGTTGCCATCAATGCCAAAGGGAGAGATTGTTGGACTGCAACTGATTTGGAATCTAATTGAAGAATCTGTGATTAAAGATCACTGAGGAGTTGCTGATTAGAAATGTAATATGATTAAATCAGTATTATGTTGTCATTGATGTCAACTAGTTTGACAACACTTATCTTGTAAGTTACTACATCAAGACATCTGAAGAAAGGTGAAAGCGATAAAGAATAGAGAAATCTATATGAGAAAAGATGTACATGATAGATGAGGATAAGGAACACATTGAGTAACTTGTTGATGAGTCTATGACTTGATGATATTGACTTTATTATGTTGCATTCATCTATGATGAAGTATAGAGCTGAAAGACACAAAGCAGTGTTGTTGGTAAATAAAGCATTTCTAGTATACACTGACGAAGTGTAGTGTATACCATTAACCGAGCAGTGTTCAATGCATTCTTTGTTAACCGAGGAGGACAAAATGTATTAAATGATTAGTTTAGCTGATGAGATTGATGAGTTGGCAAGAGTATAACATTGAGGTAACAGATAATGTTTGTTACACAGATCGACGGCTAACAAAATTCAAAGAAGATCTAACGGAGTAGATTGAAACGTGTTATTGACACAAGTACTGAGAAATTTTAATTGGAAAAATCTATGAATGTGATTAAGCGACAAAATCTGATGGTGGAGAAGAAAATGATTTACTCGTCTATATAAGAGAACATAATTTCTTTATGAAAGTGCCGAAAGAAGAAGAAGCTATAGGATTACAGTGTGAATAAGGTTTTCATGCATTCTGATCATACTGGTTAGTAAGAACCGAGCTGCAGAATAATTATCAAGCTACAAAGAGCTATTACCGACGGATAGTAAGTTGATACGGTATTGAATCTGAAGTGAATTATTGATCAGAAGGATTTGTATGGACTGAATATTGATCTGTAATCTGCAATTGAAGTTGTATTAAGGCAGGTCATTTTACTGTTACATATTTAACCATTGTATACAGTCTAAATCTCTTAACCGAGTGGACTCTGAAAGTCTTATGATGTACCATTCATAGAATGAACATTGTTATCCTGTCAACCCCATAGTGAATGCTGGTTGGACGATAACTTCTAGTCTAAAATCCTCTAACAAAGTCACACCTGACAGTGTGTTTGTAACCTTTAACAGGGTTGGGTCTTAACTGACCTCACTTCAGAAGAGTGAACAATTTTTGGGTTGCCGGTCCTAGGTGGTTTTTCCCTTTACAGGGTTTCCACGTTAAATCTCTTGTGTTATGTGTTAATTGTGATATTTGTTTGTTATCATACTTTGCATGTTACATGTTACATTTGATCGGTAAACTATTATAAGTATTAGACTGGTAATCGGTAAAAGCACAGACAGTGAGAGTTATTATTGCTTACCGATGAGCAGAAATTGAAAAAATTGTTTTGAATTATACATTTTGTTTTGGGACATTAGATAACTGATTCACCCCCCCTCTCAGTTATTCTAACACCACTATCTAAGGATGCTTTTGAGTATCTCTGAGGTAATTTAGGGATTCTTCCCCTATCTAATGTTCACTGAGACAAGATGCATGCTGCATCAATTCAAGTATTCAATAGAATATCTATCTTGTAAGTGGATGCTAGTGTTCACTCTTTAGGTGAAGCCTGAAGTTGTGAAAATGTTTATGAATGCAATGAGAAATCTATACATTTGAGGTATGATTTGTTGCCTGAGTAAATTTTTCAGGAGTTTGTATGTCTTTGGCATTATTTTTAAAGAGGGAGAAGATAAACATATCAAAGAGGGAGAATAAGTCAATTGATTAGTAAGGGAGAATATTAATATTGATGATCATAAAGAGAGAGATGAAATTGTTAGTGTGTTGCAATGTAGAGGGAGATAATGCAAGAGTATTAATGATACTACAAAAGAGGGAGAAAAAGATCTCGTACAGGAAGAATAATGCAATTGACTATTGAGATAGAAGATTAGAAAAAGAACTTGTCAAAGAGGGACAGTAAAGAATATGAACAAAAGAAGATCAAGAACAACAAATAAAAATTTACAGCTTAGAGGGAGTACAAGAATGAAAGTGAAGTGTTACCATCATCAATTGAACATTGAATATTATTAGCGTGTTTCCATCAATGCCAAAGAGGGATATTGTTACTATAACTAATGGTGATGATGATGAAGATCGATCAAGATCAGAGGATTACAAGATAGTAGAAAGGTTAGATAAGTTATTATCTTTTCATTGATGTCAAACAATTGATTTCTAGTTTATATTATGTTGCCATATTATTCAGAATATGATATAAGTTGAATGAGTTAAGGAGAAGAAGAAATGAGATGTTGTGAAGTTGAAGAACTTAAATGGGCAACTGATACAAATTAGATAATGCTAAGATTATGTTGATATTATTATTTTTTGCCTAACATATGATCATATCAAGTCAGCAAAGCATGGTAATGAAGATTGGACAAGTTGGTAAGAAAAATAGTTTTGGCTACCGAGCAGGAAAAGTCATTCAGTAAAGAGAGAAAGTAATTTGGTAAGAGAAGAGTAAGTTTTGGTAAAGGTAAAGGAACTCAAGAAACATAGAAAAAAGGTTTTAGGCACCAAGAAAAGTTAACTAGAATTTAGAGTTATCCACCGAGAAAGGAACATAAATTAAATACAAAGATCAAAACAATATTTAATGATTAGCTATGATGGGCTAGAAGGTTATGATGATAAGGAAAGTTAGTTAGAGATATCTAAGATCAAGAAAATTCATGATGATGATCTAAGGCTTAGATCTAAATCATTAAAATAGAAGGAACAAGTTTCAAGAAAGTTCACGTTCTGAGGTAAAGGTAAAATGTGTTATCGAGATATAGATACATTGATAAGTCACTGACTGATGTAGTGAAGAAGGAACAAATAGATTCCGAGTAAAAAAGTAGAATTTGATGAAGTGTTGAAGCTAGTGGAAAGTAAAGGATTGAAGTGAAGATAGAAGAGATCACAAAGGATTTGGTTATGCAAAGATAGTTGCAAATTTATAGATCAATTTATTTACTCTTTCTTATTAGCATTTGTAATAGATAAATCTCTTAACTAAGTAGATGTGACAATCTTATTGTAAAATTTGTACAAAAGGTAACATTCTAAAGAGTGTTCAAAGTAATAGGGTGAATATCCTAACAGATTTGAGGCAAATCCCTTGACTGGGTCACACCTAACAATGTGCATTGTACTCTTTAACCAGATTGGCTCTTAACTAGGCATACTTCAGAAGAATATTTTCTTAGCGGGTGACAATTCCCATAGTGATTTTCCCAAAGATGGGTTTCCATGTTAAATACTGGTGTTACATGTGATGAATAATTTATGTGAATGATTTGTTTATTGTTAAAGTTTATTTACTTTTGTTAGTAAATAGTGAATTGTGTTTAACCGAGTTGACACCGATTTAATCAGAGAAAAGTTTTTAAGGTACAAAGAATTGAGGATTACTGATTCACCCCCCTCTCCGTAATCAAATATATTTTTGGTGGTTGTTAATATTTTTCAAGGGCCCATCTTGGCCTTGCTTTATTTTTAGTTAAGGGGGTGTTGTGCTAGGGATTTTAGTGGCCCTAGCACTTTCAAGTCTATTATTTCAAGTGAGATCTTTCTTTCATGGTTGGTCTCATCTATGTAAGGTTCCTATTGAGGTGGAGCTTGCCCCTATTGAGGTGGGGTTTCTTGGTGCAATTACAATATGGGTTTGGCTCATTATTTCACTATTTTCTTCTCTCTTCTATCTTATTGAGGTGATGACATTTCCTATTGATGTGGATATTGGCTTGAGGAAGGTGGATAATGGTTGTGTTTTGTAGGCTTCTCTTTGTTGTGATTACCTAGATGCAGGGTTGAATGCTAATTTTGTTCCCTTTTTGGTTTTCCCCTTCTCTTTTGGCCCTATTGAGGTGGGGTCTTCTCCTATTGAGGCGGAGAGGAATTGTTTAAGAGAAATGTGGAAGACTAGTGGGGTTTTGTTTTTTATGACATCTTTTTAGTTATGGGAGCCATGTTAAAATATATGTTACAGGTTTGGGGATCCTTTCAAATCCCTATGTTGGTTTTGGGAGCTATAATAAAACCCAAGATGTAGGTTTGGGGATCCTTTCAAAATCCTATGATAGTTTTGGGTGTCATGTTAAAACTCATTGATACTTCAATTGATTCTTCACTATTCAATCTATCGAGTCTACTTGTTTTGGTTATGGGAGCCAAGTCAAAACCCATATCTAGGTTAGGGGAGCCTTTCAAAAGCCCATATTTTTAGTTGTTTTATTATTGTATAATCTCTTTAGGATATTTGTTATTAAGGTTCAGGGGGCCTTAATGGAAAACCCTACTCTATGACTTGTTAAGCTTAGGCATGTTGTATTTAAGATGGTGTTGTATTTGTTGGTGTCATTCTAGGCTACTTTTATTATATGCTAATGGTTATCTATTGTTCTGTAATGTAATATCTTTTATAGTTGTTAGTTTTAGGCAATGTTATTGGAATGGAAATCTAATAGTGAGATTGGAATGGAAATGTTATAAATCAGGTTCACAAAAATGTACAATAAGAAAACATGGAGGATGGACTGATGAGATATCGAGTGAGAGGTGATACACCTTTTTCTAATCACACAATTAGAAGGAAGATGACCTAACAGGCTCAAGTAGGACCTAAGCACTAAGTGAATTAACAATCCTTTATGGATAATAAATTGGTATGAGTTGGGTTCGATGGGTAAGACTAACTAATGCTTAGATAGAAGGTTAAATAAGCTAAATGACAAATTTAAATAGAAACAAACAATCATAAATCAAACAGAAACCTATAATGATAAGAAATGAAAACTAAATTATGACATTGACTTGGGTTATGAATTTAAATTTATTTTGGAGTGTATAGGATGCCTTCTTGTCGTATAGTCTACACTTTTTCCTAAAAGTTTCGTAGATTGTTTGTCAGATCGTGTACTTTCTAAATCTATAACGGTAGGTTTGCCACTTGTTCCTACACACAGGAAAAAGGAAAATTGTTGGGTTGAAATGGTTTTGCCTTGTTCAAACCCCTGTTTATAAATTAACCTTGAAATATAAATGAAATTTCATGTAAAGGAAAGCATGTAAGTGTAAATGTAAATATTAGATGTACCTTGTAAATGTATACCTTCATAAATGAATATTGAGATCACACATATTTATGAAGATACTTGTATATTTCTTGAATGTATTTGTTGAACCTTGGAATGTAGGATTGAATCAAGGACTCCTTTCAAAAATGTGTGGATCTATGAATGACACTCAAATATCTTCAATGTTATATGCTTGATAAACTCTTTCCTTGAAGAATGGATGAATGAAAGGCATGTAGATAGACAAAAGGATTTTCTTTCTTGATTGAGAAATCCTCTACTTGGCCACCATGGGAGAGAATATTCCTTCAATGGAGAAGATTGTCTTCAAAATAGCCTTGGATACTTGAAGAATGCTTAAAAATTGATTTTGAACACTTGGATGAGAATTATTGGTGAACATTTGAAATCTTAATCATGATTACCAAAATGAGGAGAAATAGGCCACTTATATACGATTCTCACAATATTTTAGGGGTTAAAACTAACACATGCCTACTACAAATCTGGAAATCCTACTAAAATATCATAAGGGGCCACTCATTAAAATTTGGACTCAAAGATTGGGGTATAGGTTTCCTAGACATCCTATACTTGGGTATACTTAGGAAAATGGGACCAAATTTTAAGGGGGAATTAGGAATAAAGAGGAGATCTATTAGAAAAAAAGGAGCCAAGTTGTTGGATCAAGCTTAATAGTTATGAAATGTCAAAATTGCCAAAAGAGGGCCTAATAGAGCATCTAATTATATGTGCTAACTTTTTAGGAAAATATAGTAAGATTCACATATGAATAGTAGCATAAAAATTCTCAAAGAAAAAGGTGTAAGGACAAAGGAAACTATAAGGTCCCATCTAAAATAAGTGAAGAGACCTTGATGTAAAGGTTATCTCAATCTCTACTTTTATCTTTCCTAAAATTTTATTACAAGCACACAAGAAAACTTCTAAAAATTGGCATCTTGAGAATAATTAATAAATGAGGTTTCATGGTCCACAAACTAGCAAGTTGTATTATGCTAGGCATCGATGGACATTCCAAGCTATACAAATTCCACTAGGCAACACGTTGTGTTATGTTGGGTGATCCATGTATCAAAACTAGAATGTCATGATATATTAGGTCACTAGTGCCTAAAGATGCATACACAACATCAATGATCAGAACTAGTAGGTCATGCTATATCAGGTGACCAAAGTGAGTCATATGAATACCACTAGCTAGTGAACCACACTATGCTAGGCAATTCATAGACTAAGAGAGGGAGTGTTCTTGTAGTAACATAGGAAAAGTAATTTTTATCATTATAGGAACATAGTAAAATAACTAATCGACGCTTCATTGTTAGTTAATATTGCATAAATTTATAACCATGTGTTAGGGGCATGCATCAATTAGATCAAAATATTAGTACATATTATATGCTAATATTTGAAGGAATAAAAGAGGGAAGGAGTGTTCAAAACTAGAAATATACACCTCCAAAAAGTAGGAGAGGGGTGTTGGACTAACCGCCAACATCCCTCTTTGGAATTCATGACATGGTTTAACCGCCTCTTGTGTCTTCTATAATTCTAGTGGTTGTATCGGGCATTAACAGGTTGAGATTTTGGTGCAACAACAACCACTAGTTGTAAAAAGTGGTATTAGATCTTGGTCACATGTTAGAATCCCCTCGGGTGATGTTGAGGGGGGGATTGTTGGACTAACCATCAATGTTCCTCTTCAAGATTTTTGGCATGGTTTAAAAACCTCGTGTGTCTTCTGTAAGTCTAGTGGTTGTATTGGGCATTAATAGGTTGATCTTTTGGTGCAGCGACAACCACTAGTTGTAACAAGGGGGTCCTTAAACAAGGATGCACTCATCAACACAAGTTTTCTTGCTCCACAATGTATAGGTGAGGTCAACCAGACTACTTACACATACTTGGCATTCATTATGCCTATTATTTTCCACCATGTTTAGATGTTCATCCTCTACTTGGTTTACCATAGGTTTATGTCCTAGGCTAGTCCCATGAGCATGAAATTTGAGTCTTGATATTTTAAAATCGAACCTTTTTTAAGATATTGCATAGCATGTTATTCTTTTGGCAAGTTTATTACATGTACTATATTTAATATACTTCTATTGGATTGAATTGAACATTAACAAACACTTATCCTCTCATATATGCCAATCATTTACAAAATTGTATATATTAAAGAGAAGAATTATTTTATGAATTCTTTTTTTAGAGCACTACAAATGAAATCAAATCTACATGATCCTAGTAGAATACTTGCATATCGAAATATTGTTATCATCGAACATTTTCATTACTTAACATTGGCTTTCCAAAGGGCTAAACCTAAGAGAACTAGGCCCTAGCAATATGATTGCATCTCTAACGCATTTTTTTAAGTATTGTTAGTCTTTGAGAATACACATAATAAAACTAAGGCGGTGCAGACAAATGAAGTCTATAATGTCTAGTTTCATTCATATGAGTTACATATTACATTCACAACATTGAAGATTAATCTTTATTACTTCTAATCTTAAATTTCACCATTTTCCTTCCAACCTATATAAAAATTATTAATCAAAATTAACAATTTCAAAAATTATAATTAAACAATAAAAATCTGTGTCAACCACCTTACATATTCATTCACCTTATACAAACTTTTAAATTTATTAATCATCTCATTTATAAAAGATTCCGTTCAATTCTTCTCTCACATATGTATATTTAACTAGAGCTTTGAATATTAAGAAAATTAGTAGACGACCTCCCATTATACTGCATTATCCTATTATTCCCCATTATCAACAAAGATAATCAGGCACATTCCTTATTTGGTATGACAGCTGTTGATACATCTGGAATGGGAGAATGTTCAGCGGGGAAAAATATATAAATAAGAGACGACAAAGCAAAAGAAGTCGTTGCAAACGCGTACGGGACGGAAAATGCCATTGCTGACTGTTCCACGAAGAATTTTAGCTGTAATTTATCCCGCCTGGTAAAGCTTGTCAAAACTAGTAAATTATTATGAGTATTCTGAGTTTAGAAGGCATTGGAAGAGAAGTTCAGGCTGATCTGGTTTTTCACAGAATATGGATTATCTAGTTCTCTATGCAGAGGTATCTAAATTGCATTCTGAAGGACTTTTAGGGGTTACGGATGATTTATAGTAATATAAAACTACTCGGTCTTTGATGGAAAAAAAACATCTAATGAATTTGTGTCCTCTCCCCACCGCTGGACCAACCAACCACTGCACTGCAATTTAGATTAGACAGCTCAGAATGTGCCGAATGTCGAAGATTTAATTAGAAAAGAATGGAGTATATTTTGATGCTCTCATATCCATATCTAAGGTTAGGTCGGGAATGGGGATTCCCTTGACTTTGAGTTTGCAGAGCTTTATAAATACCCGAGCTCACAAATGTATGCCAATCACTGCACTTCATTCCATTCCATTCCATTGAGTTTTTATCATTTGATAAAATAAATGGCTTCTAATCTGCTCGTATTTTTGGTTGTGGTTTTATTTTGTCAAAGTGAAGGCGCCACTACACAAAACGGCATTCAATCTGCGTGCGAGTTGGCTCCTGATCGTAAATCATGCGAGTCAGATCTTTCTGAAAATCTAGGGTCTTTAGTAGCAGGCCCAAGAGAAATGACTCAAATTGCCCTGGGCATGAGCATATCTAAAGCTCAAACTGTTAGCGGCTTCATTTCCAGTGGCTCGCGGAGATCGTCCATGAACGCTAAGCAGATTCAAGCCGTCGAAGACTGCCGCCAATTGTACGATCTTACCGTAGATCACATACTCTGTCTGCATTTTACAGGTGCAGCTTTAAAGGTTACCAAGATACTCTGTATGTTCACTCGCTCCGCCAATTCTACAGAGAATGTGATATTTATGGTACTGTAGATTACATTTTCGGCAATTCCGCAGTAGTATTTCAAAACTGCACTCTTTTGGCACGAAAACCTTTGAACGGGCAGCAGAATACAATCACAGCACAAGGTAGAACAGATCCAAATCAAAACACAGGAATATCCATTCACGACTGTAATGTAACAGCGGCCCCTGATTTGGTTCCTGTTATGAGCTCTGTCCGCACATACCTGGGGAGGCCATGGAAAGAGTACTCCCGCACTGTTTACATGCAATCTTATTTAGATACTCTAATCCAGCCGGCTGGGTGGTTAGAGTGGAATGGTACATTTGCCTTGAGTACGCTGTATTATGGTGAATATGGAAATCAAGGGCCAGGGTCGAATACTTCAGAAAGAGTTACATGGCCTGGTTATAATGTGATGAACAAGACTGATGCTCAGAATTTCACGGTGACTAACTTCATCTCTGGTGATTCATGGTTACCGGCAACTTCCATACCTTATAATGGAAGCTTGTTTTAGAAGGTTAAGAAATCCACTTGACTCCTCTTGGATTGATGCATCACCAAATTAATTTGTTCCCCCTTCAACCACCAAATAACGGAAATAAAACCTCCAAGAAGAGAAAATGGTGAATTTATTATTTAAGTTGTTATATTTTTCTAGTGCATTCAACTACTTACAAATTTAAAACATTCAAGAGGACATTATGCGAAGTGCTTAGCTTAGAGTGGATAAAATTTGAATTTAAGATAAATAATTCTAATTTGAAATAAAGGGTCTTTTGTTCTTTATTAGTTCTTACTTTATACAGATGGACATTTGCACTATTTTGAAAATAATTCCCATCTTGAAATTCATGGAAGAGTCATTATATCAACTTAAAGGAGAGTTTAGGTTTCTAAAATTTCTCAAATCTAATTTCTTTTGTTTTATGATTAGTCCATCACATTTTGTTAGGCTTTTTATGGACTTTTCTATTTGTAAATTTGAAATGAAAATTTATGGCAATTAAAATTGAAAATAATAATAATTAACTTGATGTTTTCATATAGGGCCTCCAAAATGTATAAGTTGGCATTCATTGAAAAAATGCACTTTGATGTGGCATTCTATAGAATATTTCATGTGCCTTGTCTATGCTTCCACATATTGTATACATGCACTTAGAGGCTGCAAGTAGACGGAAATTATAGTGGAAGGTGATGATTCTATTCTACATGTCCTTACACTTTCTCGACTATCACATTGTGCTTCCCTTTTTCATCCACAATCTCGAAAAAAAAATTCTTCCTTATGTATACTCAAAGATTTGAACCAAATATAGAGTGAATGCAATGGAAGGATGGATTAGTGAGCCTATGATTGTGATTTCATTAGGGGATTGTACACAACTTAAGACAATGAATCTCATGGATGTAGATGATTAGGGTGACAATGAGGACATGAATTTGGTGTAGATTTTGCACTTGTCGATGTCAAAATTTTCACCTATGTTGAAATGGGACATCACATATTTTTGGAACCCTAATACTATAAGTTTTATATTCTCTCTCTTATTTTTTAAGTGAACATGCTAAGGGCTTGGACATTATTTTTCCCTTTCTTCCTTTAAAAATAGTGGAAAAAGCTTGATCTTATTAAAGTCCCTAAAATTTAGCATAGAATAATTAAATTAATCAATTTAACTTTCTAACATCCCCCCATAAATAGATTATGCCAATTAATTTGAATATCCCCTCATAATCTTAAAATGATAGGTCCCTTCTCAAAGCCTTATTAGGTACCCATTTACAACACTTATACAAGTTCTATTCAACTCGGCTTTAGAGTGTTGCTTCATTTTTCTAACTTTCCCTCATCAAAGATACCCTATGATTTTGTGGCTTATCCCTAACCAATGCATTTGTCAAGTAGTTTTGAGTTGACCACAAACTATTTATACAAATGGTTTCTAGTTGATCATAAAATCTACACCCGAGTGGTTTTGGCTAACCAAAAACCTTTCATACAAGTGGCTTTCATTGGCCACAAACCTCTCAACAAATGGATTTAGATTACCATAAACCTAACACACTTGCATGGTTTTTGTATGACCACAGACTTCACATACAAGTGGATACAACTGACCACAAACCTCACAAATTATTTTGAACTACCACAAACTCACATGATGGAGAAACTAGTTATGTCATTCATAGTTTTATTCTAACTTGACCCTAATGAGTATTGTTGTTTTTGATAGATAAAAGAAGCAAGAGGGTGCTGGCCCAAGTAACAAGGGGACTAGAGGTGCATTAACAACATATTAATGGCACTAGCCCAGAATGAGTATTGTTGTTAATAACAATAGGAATAGAACATAATTTTGCTTTTAACTATAGTGCACAAGAAGATGGATTAAGTGAGATTTGACAACAAACTCATTGATCATGAAAATATGATTTAAAATCACTTAACTAAATGTGTGAGAGAGAAATTAACTCCTTTCAACAAATACAACACACTCAAGGAAAAGACACGTTTCCATTATAACCACCTAGCAGGGTGGATGTGAGTATCTAAATAAGATTATATGTAAATAGTGTAAGAGTACTCTTTCCATGTCCTCCCCAAGTATTTGCGGACAGAGCCCATAATAAGAACTAGATCAATGGTAGTTGTAACATTATAATTGTGAATGGATATTCACATGTTTTGATTTGGGCCTGTTCTACCTTGAGTTGTGTATGTATTCCTGTTGTTCATTCAAAGGATATTATGCCAAAAGAATGTAGTTATTAAATGCCACTCCAGAGTTTTCAAAGATGTAATTTCTACATTACCATCGATATCACATTCTCTATATAATTGGTGGAGTGAGTGAACATATAGAGTGTCTTGGTAATCCTTGAAGCTGCACCTATAAAATACAGATAGATCTACTCCCACCTGTAGAGAAACAACAACTCCACAAACCTTTATCTATGGTTTTTTATGCTGATGGAATCTTCTCGTGCTCTTCCTTTTGAGGCAGATTCATTCCTTTCTTTTTTTTAGGTGGAGAGGATTTTTTTGATATAAAGGGTTATTTTTGGGAAGCATTTGTTGAAGATTTAAGGATAGTTTTGGGAGACCTTTCAAAATCCAAAATCAAGGTTTGGGGATCCCATCAAATCCCTTGTTTCCTCTTCATGATTTTGGTAGCTTTGGAAACTTAATTTTTTCTAGTTAATCTATCATGTCTTAACTTCAAGGACCTAGAATTTGAAGTTATAGAATCTTTGTTAAAACCCATTACTTGGGTTAAGGGATCCTAGAAAAATCTTTTGGCTAGTCTTCTAGAAGGTTATGAAAACCTATTCAAAATCTTTTGCCATGGTTTAGTGGGGTTGTAAAAACCTTGTGTTCTATCTTATCTAGACACTTCAGCATTTTGGTTTATGCAACTTGAACTCATTAAGATTTATCTCTTCTAGGTTATTGTTGTTAAGCTATATCTTGATTTGTTGATTGTATGTTTTCAATTTTTTTAAACTTTCCATTCTAGGTTTTAAATCCCATCAAAATCTATTTGTAAAGGTTTTTGGGGCCTGTTAAAAACCTATTTTACCTAATAAAAAATATCATAATTTATTTTCATTAATTTATTAATATATTTCTTTAAAGATGTTGAATAATCTCCCCTTTAGCACTAGGTCATTAAATTTTTTCCTTCTAACAATTGGATTCTAAGCGAGGAATTTAATATGACTGAGATGACTTGTAATAAATATGGTACTCCACCCATGAGATGTAAGTAGTGAATAATTTTGAACAACAACATATACAACTAGTTGATACTCAAACCTAGGACCTTCCATTTGCTGCTAGAGTGCTTTACCTACTTAGATATTGGCATCTCTTTGGACAAGACATCATTGGTATTGGTGTGTCTTATTTCAAAAAATCCCTATTATACCATATTGTATCTACTTAGAAATCCTAACTTGCCTTTGATAGCACATGTTGAGCTACAACTCATATAGACTAGCTAGTACTTGAAGAACTTAAGACCTTCCATTTTCTATTGGAATTCTTTACGGACTAAGTAACTAGCTCCTTTTTAGCCAGTTAATAATCAATTTAGATGTGGCTTATTTCTAACAAAAGAGAGGCACAATAATATATGTGCAACAAATTGGAGTATTTGATCCAAGTATGGGCTTTCACCATGCTCACTCCTACTAGTTTACATAATAAAGATTTTTATTAAACCGTAATAGATGTAAAATTGAGTTGGTCATGCTATGTTCTCTGCTCACTATTTTTCTCCTTTGTTGTAGCTATTTTTTGATACTATCCTTTTCAATCATTTATTCATATATTTTTATTCAAAGGTAGTTTTATTTGCCCAAGGTATGTAAGACTTATTTTATATTAAATATTTCTTTTCTAACTCATCAACCTGTGTATACTTCACAAAGAGTTACATGGCATGAATATCATGTGATGAAGATGAGTGATCCTTAGAATCTTATTGCATATTTATTCATCTTCAATGGTATGTATGGTTACCAACAACATTCATTCTCTATGGATAATTTCTTTGAAAGATTAATAGCTCTTCCTTAATGATCAAGTATCATAATATTTTCCTCCCAAACCTTCAAGTATTGTATTTTTTCCTCCTACAAACTTTTGACCATTTTAAATATTTTTACTAAGAAATAAATTCATAGAGAGAATTTAAAAAATAAAATTCAATGTTTTAAATATAGTTAAATGAAAGTATATAAATAACAATTTCATTCATAGAATGGAAGTATAGTAATGTATGAGGAAAATCCAATGAAATTGCAGCTTGTGTACCTAAAAGAAATGTACAACTTTCAAAATACTTAGTATTACTGTACAATATAAATACCATAGTATCAAATTTAGAGGACCACTTATTGACTTGGACAATATTTCTAATACAAAATAAATCAATATCACCAAAGAATGAGAATGGTCAAGGTAATGAAGCTTGTATAGGTAAACCTAGGAGAAGCTATATTATCTCAAACTATTATCTTCATTCCTCCAAAGACTACACTGAATGCTTGGGTAGGGGAGACGATTGTAAACGAAGGAAGGATTCATCAATAAGAGAGATTGTAACGGAGCAATTGATAAAGGGAGAAATTCAAACTCTATTAAACCTAAGACGATATTATTTTCTTGAAGTTAAATAAATAGGACTATTGTAAAGAAATATATTTAAGCACCAGATATTTGTAAGTATGCATGGAGTATGATCTATATGACCTATAATTAAGAAGATGAAAGAAATACTATATGTTAGAAATGCTTAGACATTATATAAAACAGTAGCATTTTATTTCAAACTAAATTATTTATAAATATCTTAATATCTAGTTTTATCAACTCTAACCTAAGAACTTTGCAAAATGTCCTCTTGAAAGGTTTAAAATTGTAAGCAGTTCGTCATTATCTCTTCATGGAGATTTTATTCCCCGTTATTTTCTGGTTGAAAGGGAGAACAAATTAATTTGGTGATGCAACAATCCAAGAGTAATCAAGTGAATTCTCTTACATTTTAAAACAAGCTTCCATTATAAGGTATGGAAGTTGCCGGTAACCATGAATCACCAGAGATGAAGTTAGTCACCGAGAAATTATGAGCATCAGTCTTGTTCATCACATGATAACCAGGCCATGTAACTCTTTGTGAAGTATTTGACCCTGGCCCTTCATTTCCATATTCACCATAATACAGCGTACTCAAGGCAAAGCTACCATTCCATTCTAACTACCCAGCAGGCTGGATCAGCCTATCTAAATAAGATTGCATGTAAACAGTGAGAGAATACTCTTTCCATGGCCTCCCCAGATATGTGCGGACAGAGCTCATAACAGCAACCAGATCAGGGGCCGCTGTAATATTATAACCATGAATGGATATTCCCGTAATAATTTGATTTGGATCCGTTCTACCTTGAGCTGTGATTGTATTCCGCTGCCCTTTCAAAGGTTTTCGTGCCAAAAGACTGCAGTTTTGAAATACTACTGCTGCATTGCCGAAGATGAAATCTACAGTTCCATAGATATCACATTCTCTGTAGAATTGGCGGAGGGAGTGAACATAGAGAGTGTCTTGGTAACCTTTCAAGCTGCACATGTAAAATGCAGATAAATCTGCTCCAACCCGCAGAGCAACGGCTTGGTGTTTTATTGCACCTGCTGTGTTTTGAATTGTGATGTCCCTTGCTAGAAAACCTTTCCCATTTGAGGCTGCATATATTTCATTGCACGATGTTATATTAATATGACTTTTAATGATAGAAGAATTTCAATTGATACTATAGATTAATGTTTTTGGATTAAATTATGTGTAATTTTTAAAATTAATCTTTTAAATTATATTTTATGATTAGTTCAAAGAATTAAAAAAATGATTTTATGAGCTTTCTAAATTGGGGTATTAAATCACAGAATGTGATCTGAAACATTAATTCAAAAAATTGTAAACAATTTAATTCAAAAAATAATATTGATCTAATACAAATAAAAAGGTTGTACAATTAAATTGTGTGTAACTTTTTGAATCAATTTAGAATCACAGTCCATGATCCATTATCACAATAGTAAAAAATTCAAAGATTCAACATTTTTTTGAATCTTCGAACTTTGTAGAATTAAAGAATCAAAAAATTACACAAATCTCTATTCTAAAAGAAAAGGGGAATAGATGTTATAACACACTGATAGCTGCTTAAGTAGTGGATCAATATAAGTAGTGGAACTATTGATCCACTTTTAAAAAAGAGAGATTTTACAATTAAATTGTGGGTAATTTTTTGAATCAAAGATTTAGAATTACGTTCTACAATCTATCATCAAAATAGTAAAGAACTCAAAGATTCTATTTTTTTTAATGTTTGAACTTTGTAAAAATAAAGATTTTTTATTCAAAATATCGATTTAAATTCAAAAAACAATACTGATTAACCTGTACTATCAATTTTCCCAAGTGAAAGAGAAGAAAAAAAGGAGAGAGAGGGGTTTAATAACAGACCGAGAGTGGCAGAATTGGAAGTAGTGGAGCCATATACAACGCTTCTGTTACCAGTGATCACAGTGACGTCTTTTCCATCACCGATTAGCATAATATTATATTTGTTACTCCCCACGCTCACGTATTCCTCGTACACTCCTGCGGTAATATAAATCACTGATCTGCTCTCGCTTTTGTTCGCAACGCCATTAATGGCGTCACTAATTCTGGTGTAATTTCCGCTGCCGTTCTTTGCCACAGCCACCACGTTTCCCGTCAAATTGACGCCCGCAGCGGTCTGAAGAAGCAATCTTCTGTCCTCTCCAGACACCTACGACGGAAATCCGTCGTGGAGAGGTCCGTCAGATAACAGGCGGCGGCTGCGGAGTGAAGATTTTGAAGATTGCATGGGTCTGATGAAAAGCTTTTCTACAATAGCCAGGGAATTACTCACTGACCGCGACGCGTTTGCCACATGATCTGTGAATGACAGCAAACGGAGATCGATGTTTGATTCGTTGAGGCCGTCCAGGCAGCTGATCTGATTCGTCAGGGCTGCACTTAGATAGCTCTGAATATCCACGGCATCTTTCAATTGTAGAGAAGATTCTGTCAGGACTGACAGACTCTCCGTCAGGTAATCGACGGTAAGATCGTACAATTGGCGGCAGTCTTCGACGGCTTGAATCTGCTTAGCGTTCATGGACGATCTCCGGTAGTCGCTGGAAATGAAGCCGCTAACAGGTTGGGCTTTAGATATGCTCATGCCCAGGGAAATTTGAGTCATTTCTTTTGGGCCTGCTAGTAAAGACCCTGGATTTTCAGAAAGGCTTGACTCGCATGATTTGCGATCAGGAGCCAACTCGCAGGCAGATTGAATGCCGTTTTGCGTACTGGCGGCTTCACTTTGAGAAAATAAAACAAATATCACCACAGCCAAAAAGAGCATGATACTTATAATTCTTCTGCAGACACAAAAACTCGTTTGTAACACAATTTAGATACCTCTGTATAGAATACGATATTGTCATAAACCATAAAACAACCAGATAACCCTGAACGATGAAAAAACCTATTACGAAACTTGTCTTCCAATGCCTACAAATGCGTTTTAACTGTCCAGCCGACGACTTCAGAATTCTCAATAATTTACTAGTTTTGACAAGCTTTACTAGGCCGGATATATTACATCAATAACTGTTCGTGGAACAGTCAACACTTGTATTTTCCATCCCCTACGCTTTGCCAGATTCTTTTGCTTTGTCTTGTTTCTCATTAGTTCCTGTCAAGGCATGATACTGTTCCATTTATTGAATTCTCTCAGACGTGAGAGTATTTCATATATATTTTTATCATTAAGTTTTATTAATTTAACTGGATCCTTGCCGTGATTTTGAAGACTAATTTTTAAATCTATATCAATGTTATTTCAGTTCTTAGATTCGACTGTGTAGAATTTTTTGTCATCAACTTTTGGAATGTAAGAGAACAAAAGGAACATAAAGATTTGAAAAGTTGATAACAAAAAAATCTGCACAATCAAATCAGAAACTGATATAGCAATTAATTTATATATATATATAGATTATAATAATTTTTTTTTAATTATATTAATATATTTATTTTTAAATTATAATCATATTTATATATAAAAATTTATACAAATTAAATAAATAGTAATTATATTTTATAGATAGATGTTAATCATTATACAATATTTGTTAGCCATTTACTTTTTTAATTATTAAAAATTGGTATTACATTTTGTCATATCAACATCTTTAATTAATTATATATTTTTAAAATATTATACTAATTCTTATTATAATCTATTCATATTTTGAAAAATATTGATGATCTTTTTACAAGTGTGTCAAATATTTATTTTATTGATTTTTTATTCATATTATGGTAATGTTTAATTTTTTAATTGATGTTTAATGATTTTTTAAAATTGAGGTTATGGCAATGTGAGTCACCAAAAGTCAAATCAACTTTTAACTATAAAAATAATTACTATTATCTTTTATTTGTTATATATGATTATAACTAAAACATATATTATTAATTTACTTTTTAATTTTTCAAAAATTGATATCAATTTTTTTCATATCAACATCCTTCATTAATTATACATATTTTATATAGTATACTAATAACATGTTCACGTCATATATATCAATAATATTTAATTATTATAAATAAATGTAATACACAATATATATTTGAATAATTCTTGATGAAAATAATAAGTGTCTCAAAATTATTATTATTCAATGTTAAGATAATGTGAGTCATGAAAAATTAAATCACCATTTTTCAATATTACATTAATTATTGTTTTTGATTAAGTAAAACAAGTGTTATAGGGTTCCTGAAACCCACAACATCTTAAAATGTAGCATAAAAGAGTTCAAGTCTAATCTAAGCAAAAACAAATGATGAAACAGGCCACAGGCAGGCCAAGAGCCTAACTACCACAGAGACGAAACTGTCAAAATGGAGCAAAAAAGGGACAGGAGAAAAGGCACTAGGAGGAAAGATCAAGAGAGGTTCCTGAGCATCACGACAAAGTTGGTTTCAAGAAGCTCCATCTTCTTTGCTGCCTCTTTGATCTTTTGAATGTCGTTGGAGTCTTCTTCTTCCATAATTCTCTTTGACCTGGCTCTTGTTCTCTTACTCGAACCTTCATTAGACTTCTCCTTTTTTCCCTCTTTGGTAATCTGCTCATCCTTGCCATCCATCTTCTCTTCCATTTTGTCTATGAGAAATTTGATGTGCTCGTTGGAAGCTTTAAGGATATTGAAATTTTTCTCTGCTATACCTTTATATTAATTATTGTTATATTTTATTAGTATCTAAAGAATTTATTATTAATCCACCTTATTTTTTGTTAAAATTAATGTAAAAGTTAGATTATTATTCATCTTTACAATAGTCATACATTGTCCATCACCACATATTACATCTTCTGGCATTATCATTTAAACTTACTTTGGATTGTTATCTCTATTTGAGCATTATGTATTATCATTAGTATCAAACAAGTTCAGTCGGTAATCTAAGTTATTCAAGTCGGTAAAGGTTGGAATAAGGAGTTAAACAAGTCAGTTGGTTGAAGTTATAAAGCCTTCACATCGAGCAGTTACAAGGAAGAACATCAAGCTATCAGAATACAGGTTGAACTGAGCATCTTTATCGAGTGTCAGTTATTACCGAGTATCGAGCTAGTGAACACCGAGCATTCTACACACTAAGCATCAGTTTAATCACCGAGCACTAATTGCTGTATTTACCAAGTTATTAAGGAAATAGTATAGTAATCAACAATGGAACATATCTCTATGCAAATGGTTTACACGAATCTACAAATATTTTACCAAGATTGAGACACATTTATTACGGATGTAATCATTTCATTTTGTAATGATTCCTATGCAATAGTTAGATCTAGATTAATTTTGTACACCATACATCTTAGGTTTTCTAAGATGTTGTAAACCTAATTAGGTCAAAGCAGTTTGTTATATAATTATAATAGATATCATTTTGACATATGGATGATAAGGAGATCATGAAGCATTAGCCACACATAGGACATCAGAGATCAGACAAGGGTTTGCTAGAATGAAAAATTATCAGAGACAATATCAGTTTATCAGAAACATATAAGGCTATCGATCAGGACATAGAGTTATATTCCAAACATTGAGGTGATATCTATTTGGTATTTCATAGATCTGATTTAGACAAGCATAAGTTGTCATTTATAGATACTCTACTATTATCAATTTAACCATTGTAGCAAGATTGTAAATCTCTTAACTGGGTAGACTTAACTATCTTTGGTAAATATCCTAACCGAGTGCACACTTATTTGGTGTTGTTAAAATCCTTTAACAAGGTAGATCTAATCGATCTTATGTTACTCCTAGCAGGGTAAGATCATCATAAGTGATCACAATTGTAGCCTTAACCGGCATACTTTATTTACTGCAGTAGTGAAGAATTTGTGGGTGTCATCCCCACCACCATTTTTACCTTCTAAAAAGGGTTTCTGCATAACCAAATTACTTGAGTCATGAGTCAACATTTTCATGAATGTTGTATTGTTTTTTTACATGCATTTTACATTTATAAGTTATTTGAATATATTTTGCAAACAATGGATTCAGTCGGTTAGTTAAGTACTACTATTGTAGATTGTTATTTGGTGAATGTTTTTGAGGGTACTGATTCACCCCTCCCCTCTCAGTACTATATCTTTCCTATCCCAACAATTGGTATCAGAGCTAGATCTCTTATTTGGAAGTTTAACCACTAAAGAGGAAAGATCTCAGGATGGAGAGATATATATTGGACACTTCAATTGAAAATCAAAAGATTCAGATGTAAATCTTCATTGAACAATACAAGCAAGGGATGAATTGAAGAAGTTACTGGTTTAGATAAACGATATGGCTATTCAATACAATGAAATTGACTATCATGAAGAAGATATTGATGACCTTTTTGAATCAACTAGATCTGGTTCAGGAAGTATATCTGACATATCTGAAGGAGGAATATCTGATTTATCTAAGTAAAATATTCATCTTATTGAACAAGTTAAAGCTCTGCAGATCAGACAAGAAGCACAAATAGTGAGAATGATTGATGTCATGAACAATGCCAGGAAAGTTGAACAAGAGAGAAACTTGGTTGATGAAGACAGACGACAAATGACTGAGAAACTACAAGAGAAAGAATTTGAAATACTAAGACTTACTAAGCATCATTTTGAAATTTGTAATCAAATGGTTGTTATAAGTTAGGAAGTCAACTAAGTGAATAATGATCTCACAAGGAAACTAGAAGACATCGGTGAACTCAGAGAAGAAAATGAGAGATTGAAAAATGAATTCAAGATGCAACAACAACATAATGAAATGATTAAGAAAGTTGAAGATAGTTCCAAGAAAATTAATGAATTTCTAATCAGTCAAAGAGGACTTGGAAGTACTACTAGATTAGGCTACACTAAGAAAGGAGAATCATCAAAACAAGTTGAACATATGAATGCCTACACAAATCAAAGACCTAAGAAACTATCATGCTATCACTATGGTAAACCGGGCCACACATCAAATGTTTGTAGGAGTAAAGCTAAAGGTAGTCCTAAAATCACTCCTAACTTTAATGGTTATTGTTATAGTTGTAAAAAGTATGGGCATCAGGCATATGAGTGCAGATCTAAGTTGAATAAGACTCCTAAAAAACCCTACATGGAGAAACATTATCGCACTTGCAACATGCATGGACATACATCACAAGAATGCAGAACTAAGATGAAGCAAGTCTGGACACAAAAAGGATAAAATAAGACCTATCAACTGAGGAGACAAGGTAATGCTTATACTTGGGATTACAAAACATGGGTTAGTTGTACAACATGTGGAAGATATGGACATATTGCAGCTAACTACATGAGGAAGAACTGGAGAGGCAAATCTCGCAACTGGACAAATACTAGTATGGCATGTTTACATTGTCACAAGGTCAGTCACTTAAGTAAATATTGTAGAGGCTGAGCACTAGATACACAAAATTATAAGAATGGAAATACAATTAAAGATATCACGAGGCTAAGAAACACTATGTGGAGAAAAGCATCATGTGATAATGCTAAGTCAAGCAATACAGTCGGTGACACCTCATCCATTGAATTGGGTGACATCACCACCTCCACCTAAGCTGGAAAGGTATGTGTGGAACTGCTAATTCTAATTAGTTATATCTATCATATAGTTCCTTATATCAAGTGTTCACATACCAAATTTGCATGAATTAAGATGCACTATGGTTTCATATGATTTGAGTTTTAAGTGTTTATAGTTGGTATATGCTAGACTGAGTGAGAAGTTGCTAGTCGGTAACTATTGGTAAGATTAACCGAGTCATAGTATTGACCGAGTAATATTTTATGTGTTAATTGAGCTATGGATATTTAGAAGTATACACCGAGCATGACTATTGTTATCGAGTCATGTTAGGTCAAGCATTTATTGCAAAATGTTTGAGTGGGAATTTGAAAATTGCTATAAATACATGTTGGACTTAGCCTATTTTTTCACATTGCGAACACAAAGAGCTAAGATATTTCAAGAGAGAATTTGAGTGAAGGATTTTCAGAGCAATTGAACAAATATTTGAAGAATTCTAAGTAGATTCATCACTATTACAAGTAAGTGCTATCATCACCGAGCTATTTCATTGTTGTTTCCCGAAGCCCTAAATTGAAGAAAATGGCATCCACATCAAAAGTAAACAAATCTAAGGCTGTAACTGAGAAGGATGTTAGGTTAATTGTATCTACAAAATATAATGAGCTGAAGTACAAACTTCATCCCGAAGTTGCTTCACAAACTAATAAGACTGGAGCTTTTTCAAGCATTCCACCTAGGGTTTTGCTGGTCAAGTACATATGCACCTACATTCACCACAAAATTGGAGAGGTAGGTGAATTAAAGCTCCAATATACTTTTCAAGAGCTGAGTGTTGATGGGAAACTCAAGGATGATCATGCACATCTAGAAGTTAAGGGTTTGGTTAATGCTCTACATTTCCCGAGGGTATTTAAAAATGAATGGATAAGAGTAGTTCTAAGCTATTTTTATGATAGGAAATTATGGTTAGATAAGCCCATAAAAATTACTAAGGATATCATTCACACAGTAACCGGCTACCCTACAACTGACAAAGTGAAATTGCTGAGGAGTGCACCAAGAACCGAGTTGGAAAAAGCTACTAGAGAAGAATGGGATGGTAGAGGATTGAAAGTTAACACTATCATTGATCTTGAAACTAGGTTCGGTGTATATGACATAGGCTAAAAAATATTTCAATCCAACAGACCTAACAGTGTACCATGTGGAGTTGAAGATATAGCTTACAAAATTGTGAAGAAGGAATTTTAGTTGGATCTTGTCGAGTCATTATTGAAACAGGTTTAAGAGAATATGAGGACAATTCACTTAGCAAAGAAAAACACATGTAAGTTTGGGTCATTATTACTTTGCATATTCTTTTATGTGCAAAACTTCAAGTTCCTTCCATCGGTAATGTAAATTGGACTACCGACAAGCCAATGACACTATAAATCAATGATTTGATACAAAGTTTGGGTGAGAAATTTGTGAGTATAATGGATGTTTACTTTGAACAATTGAAAGATAGGATGAATGCAAGGATCGGGATATCGAGACAATTGGTCGAGGAGTATGAACATGACATATGTTTCTTAGTAGATACCGATCATACCTTGATTAAAGAAGTAGAACCAAGAACTAAATGGTTAGTACCAATGGGATATGAGATTGATATTGACCAAGCATCAAGGTCAATTAAGGATTTACTAGAAAATCCTAAGGATCCAAATGCCACTAGGTTCAGAACCTATGAAGAAGAAAAACAAAGAATAAAAATGGATCTAGTTATTGGGAAAGTTACAAATAAATCAAGGAAAATGATGGGTAAACTAGTGAACAATTTGGAGAAGATGAAGGTGATGTTGAGGCATCTGAGAACATTCTGATTAAGGTAGCAACCGAGGGTCAGTTACTCTTAGCTGAGGCAACCGAGTCAGAAAAAGACATAGAGTCTACACCAGTTTTGCCCACTCCAAAGAAGAAGCAGGCATAAGTTCAAACAAGAGCAAGAAGAAGATCTACCAGTGCTACTTCACCACTAGTAAAGAAAGGAGTTCTTAAAATTTCTAGGCCTACTCTGACAAATATCTATCAAAAGAAGAGAGGTACTCAAGCTACCTTCGAGGCACCTAAGAAGAGGAGAAAAATAATAAGAGGTAAGGATGATGTAGATGATGAAGAAGAAGACCAAGATCAATTCAAAGTTGTTGTAAATAAAGATCAACCTATTGATGAACTTGCAAGAATAATAATAGAGATTGGAGGCCTTAGTAACCCAAAGATGAATTGGTATACACATATGTCTACTGAGGACCAGAATAAGATTGAAGAGGCAGTCATCGAGATGATGATACAATTTAAAAAGGTACCACTCAAATTTTGAAAGTATGTACCTAAAAGTTTATATGATAAAGTTTCTAAGAGGTGGACTTATGCATTAAGTGCAGAAAAGAAGATGAGGGAACATTTCCTGATATTTCCAATACCAACACTAATAGTCCCTGAAATAAATGAGTTGATGAAACAATACTCAAAAAGATTCTTAGTAAAAAGCAAAGCACTACAGATACTAGTCGGGAAGCTTGAAGAGGTTGATGAAAATAGTCAGTCATTATAGAATTCCATCCTCCAAGCCAGAGATGAAGCTGATAAGTTAGCATTGGTTGTGATACCTGAGTGAAAACATAAAAGGAAAGGCAAAGGCCTACACTCAAATGATGTTTATTTGGCCACCAAGAAACCAATAGAATTATTAGACACCGAGGTGCCAGGCACAACCATGGCCATTGATTTCTATCTAGTAGGTTATCAGGAAGTTTACCAGGATCCACCCGAGAGAATGACAATAACAGATACAAATGATGTTATGATTTAAGATATCACTAATGGTGATCTTGATGATGTGAAAGATGACAATGATATCACTATTGCTGCAAAACAAACTGAAGAGTCATCCCCCACTGAGGTAGAAACAAGTACTATACCGGGTGACCTTCCCATTTTAGTATAATAAGTTGAGATCATTTCTCAAAAGGAACCTGAAGGCTTAACCCCCAAGTAGTAAAAGGATATAATAGGGGAGCAAGGATCAAGTACACCAAGCACAACAAAGCCAAATGAGCCTAAAGAAAAAGAGGTTGAAACACAAACACTAGAAGACCCCAAGTCAGAAGATACAATAGAGACAACAACCACTAACACAATAACAAAGGCCCCTACTCAATCAACCAAGACTCAGGTCACTGGGTAGCATAAAAAGGAAGAGAGCATGTCAACCAAGCTAGAACAGACAAACATAGAGGTAAAATCTCTAGTTCCTTTTGTAAAGTCATCTCCACAAGAGAAAAAGAAGAAAAAGAAGCATGGAAAAGGGCTAGTCACACTAGATGAAATCATAGAGATACTCAAATGTGACCCAAGGACTTTGGACCCCGTAGAATTAAGGAAATATGGAGAATTGTGCATGAGGAAGGAAGCACAAGAAAAAATAAGGAAAGATATCAAGAGAAAGCAGATCTTAGAAGATGTTAGAGACATCCTTCAGTAGGTTGTTCTTGAGATCACAATAAATGAGGACACTCCTATATTGGATCAACTTGCATCTCTAACAAGCCACATAAATGCCCCTGACATAGATGTAGAGAGGAGAATTTAAGAAAGGGCAGAAGCTAAAATACAGACAAAACTTGCAGAGAAAATTAGTCAAGAATTGGCTATAGAAAAAAGTAAAACTTTCTGGGGTAATTACCGAGTTACAATCTAATACTCAAAAAATAATATAAATTTTGTGCAAGTTATGTACTGTAGACACCTTCACTACCAAGATCAGTGAAAAGATAAAGAAAATAGATGAGGAAATTTTGGTAAGTGCAAATGCATCTCTAACCGAGCCTAATGCTTTTCACAAGCATATATTGAAAGTTCAAGAATTGAGGTGGTTGAGATCAGACTTAAGAAAGCAGGCATAAAACATAAGTGACAAGGTCACTGAGCTCTAAGCTGAGTTGCTTCCTCACTTGAAAATCATGGAAAGACATATTGAATAGGCTAAAGTATTAGTACAAGTCGTTCTAGACCATCTTGCTCTTGACAACTTGAAAGAGGAATAGGAAAACCTCTTGGCTTCACTGCAGAAAACCCACAAGCACGTCTTTGACAAGTTGTAAGTACATCTTTTTTAGGGCATTAATTTCAAAAATAGGGAAATCATGTATATCATGTATATGCCTATGTATTTCACTACATACCAGGAGCATGCACAAAAGGGCAGTTTGTAAAGAGTTAGTAAATTTTGGAGAATATGTATATTTTGTATTCATATAGAGTTAGAACATTTTTTAAGATTATTCAATACATATACATAAAGG
Source organism: Chamaecyparis obtusa (assembly GCA_027943335.1). Lineage (NCBI taxonomy): Eukaryota > Viridiplantae > Streptophyta > Pinopsida > Cupressales > Cupressaceae > Chamaecyparis > Chamaecyparis obtusa. The sequence goes on from BSBK01012706.1 coordinate 142,078, forward strand.
TTTTGATACTAATGCCAAAGGGGGATATTGTTATCTCTATTTGAGCATTAAGTATTGTCATTAGTGTCAAACAAGTTCAGTTGGTAATCTAAGTTATTCAAGTTGGTAAAGGTTGGAATAAGGAGTTAAACAAGTCAGTCGTTTGAAGTTATAAAGCCTTTGCACTGAGCAGTTACAAGGCAGAACATCAAGCTATCAGAATACAAGTTGAACCGAGCATGTTTACTGAGCGTCAATTATTACCAAGTACGAAGCTAGTGAACATTGAGCATTCTACATGCTGAGCATTGGTTTAGTCACCGAACAGTGAATGTTGTGTTTACCAAGTTATTCAGGAAACTGCATAGTAATCAACAATAGCACATAGCTCTATGCAAATGGTTTACATGGATCTAAAAATGTTTTACAAAGATCAAGACACATTTATTATGGATGTAATTATTTCATTTTGTGATGATTCCTATGTAATAGTTAGATCTAGGTTATTTTTGTACACCATAGATCTTAGGTATTCTAAGATGTTGTAAACCTAATTAGGTCAAAGAAGTTTATTATATAATTGTAATAGATGTCATTTTGGCATATGCATGATAAGGAGATCATGAAGCATCAGCGGCACACATGACATCAGAGATCAGACAAGGGTTTGCATGAATGAAAATTGTTCAGAGATAGTATCAGTTTATCAGAAACATACAAGGCTACCGAGTAGGATAGAGAGTTATATTCCACACATTGAGGTGATATCTATTTGGTATTTCATAGATATGATTTAGACAAGCATAAGTTGTCAATTACAGATACTCTATTATTATCAGTTTAACCATTGTAACAGGATTGTAAATCTCTTAATTGAGTAGACTTAACCACTTTTTGTAAATCTCCTAACTGAGTGCACACTTATTTGGTGTTGTTAAAATCCTTTAACAAGGAATATCTAATCGATCTTATGTAACTCCTAACAAGGTAAGATCATCAGAAGTGATCACAATTGTAGCCTTAACTGGAATACTTTATTTACTATAGTAATAAAGATTTTGTGGATGTCATCCCCACCGCAATTTTTACCTTCTAACAAGGGTTACGCATGTAACCAAAATACTTGAGTCATGAGTTAAAATTTTCATGAATGTTTTATTGTTTTGTTTACATGCATTTTACATTTACAAGTTATTTGAATGTATATTTCAAACAATGGATTCAGTCGGTCGATTAAGCACTACTATTGCATATTATTATTTGGTGAATGTTTCTGAGGGTACTGATTCACCCCTCCCCTCTCAGTACTATATCTTTCCTATCCCAACATAGATGTCTTACATTCTCTCCTCCTAGATATTGTGAGTCAAGCTAGTATGTACTCATGTTATGCACTCTCATCAATGAATACAACATCTCACTACTAATCCCACCTAATGGTAACTCTAAATACAAATCGTAACACTATTGGTAGGAACTTGACACATTACATACGATATTTGAAATTAAAACAATAGAAATTATTAAATATATTTTTAAAAATATTATTTATTTTATAAAAATCCATATTTATATTTAGTATATTATGTTATATTTTATTGCTTATGGGGCCATGTTGACTTTCTCTAATACTTTAACTATATATTTATATATAAAATATGTTATTTTTTAATGTTTGTGGGGTAATATTGACCAAAAGATCTCCATACATAGTCTCAATTTATAAATATTCAAATGAACAAGTATCATCCAACTGAAATAAGATAAAATGTTCAAATATGCATTTCACAACTTCCAAAAGTTAATAGAAAATAATTATGTTCAAATACACATACATTAACGAACTTAACACCAATACCCATTAGGTAATCTCTCTATTTATATCTCATTATCTCTATATATCTCATCTCTACTTGCTTACCCCTCTTTCTCTCTCTCAATCTCCCTCTATCGCTTCATGTTTCTATCCCTCCCACTTCATCATCTTGTATATCTTCCCCATTTAGAAGAATCAAACTTAATATAATAGAATAGTTATACTTTATCATTTTTTAATATTAATATTTATTATCTTCAGTTCTTTGTATGCAAATATCTACAATGTCACAATATATTTTAATTTTTTTATTACTTATAATAATATTCTATATTTATGCATTTAAGTAGTGGGTTTTATATTGAATTACTTTTCTATTTCCTACTCTAAACTAACCACACCATTGGTAGGAACTTGGTGCATTGCATATATTGTATATTGTATATTTTCCCTTACTAAACATTCTCCCATTCTAGATGTATTAATAGTCATCATACCAAATATATAATATGCTAATATCTTTGTTGATAATGGAGTATAATGGGATAATGGAGTAATGTAGGGTCGTTTATTAATTTTCACTATATTCAAAGCTTCATTTTTATATATGTATGTAAGAGAAGAAATAAATAGAATATATAATAAATAAGACCATTAATTAATTACAAATTGGTATAGAGTGAATTAATATATATAGTGGTTGAATGATAAATTTTTATTGTATAATTATAATTTTTAAAATTCTTTTGATTAGATAAAGCGAGAGAGGGATCAAACCCTTAAGAAGTAGCCATTAGGTGAAAGAAAGGGGTTGCACGAGGAGTGAGAAGAACAACAAAAGACTAGGACTAAACCTAGATAATTTTTTAAATTATTAATTTTCATTTAAATTTTTTATATAGGTTGGAAAAAAAATGATGAAATTGAAGGTGAATTATTCATAGAATTTTATAAAGTGTTTGACCTTGAATGTTGTGGGTGTAATATGTAACTCATATGAATGAAACTATACATTATGGATTTATGAAGCCTACATCACCTTAGCTCTATTATGTGTGTATCATCAAGGACTACTAATACTTAAAAGTGCCTTAGAGATTCATATCTTGGGTCTATTTATCTTAGGTTAACCCTTGGGAAAGGCCAATGATACAATAATGAAAATGTTCAACAATAACAATATTTAGATATGCAAGTATTCAACTAGGGTCATGTAAATTTGATTTCATTTTTAGTGATCTAATTGAAGAATTCCTAAAATAATTATTCTGTCTAGAATCTATATGATTTTGTACATAAAGAGAAGGGGGCAGAATAAATTGTAAGGGATTGTCCACCTTTCCTTAATGCACTATAAATCAGAAGGAAGATACCCCAATAGGAACAAGTTAGACTTAAGCATTCAATGAGACAATGATCCTTCAGTGGTTTTATGATTAAGGAGGAAATGGATGTAGGAGAAATGATATAATGATATAAAATAGGAGGCTAAATAAGAAAAAATGGTAAGTTTTGGGAAGTATAGATTGACAGAAAGTAGATAAACAAATGTAATAATTATAATAGGATCCAAACGACTATACTAACTTATAGTTTAAATCTGAAGTAATTTTCCATGGTATATATTGAATTGGGTGTTCTATTCCTAAGAAAAGTTTGCAGATTTTTCGTTGTCTTCCCTATGTTTTTTCCTTAATTTTTGAGAGTTTCTTTGATAGGTCTTGAACTTTTTGGAATAGTTCCAACAGTTGTGCCACCTATTCCTACACACACAAAAATAGGTAAAAGGTTGTGGAAATGGGTTTTCCTTAGTCAAAACCTTGTTTAGAAATCAACCTTGAAAACAAAATGAAGTTGTGTAAAGGAAAGAACATGTAAAGGTAAATATTAGATCTTCCTTGTAAATACCTTCATGATTGGATATTGAGATTAGAAATTTTCATGAAGATTCTTGGATGTTTCTTGAATTATAAAATTTGACCTTGGAATATTTGTAGAAAGGAATCAATGATGCCCTCACAAATGCATGGATCTATCAATGCTACTCCTAGATATTCAATCTTATTGTGCTTGATTAAACACTTGATATGAAGGAATAATACATGTGTATGGACAAAATATTTTCTTTCTTGATTTAGAAATCCTTTACTTGGCCATCATGGGAGATACGCTTTCTATAGTGGATAAAATTACCTTCAAAATACCTTGGATTCTTGGAGAAACGCTAGATCTTTGATTCTTGCCTTCAAATATTGAACTTGATGCTTGATCATGAATGCCTTATTGATCATGGATACCAAAATAAGAAGAGACAAGGTGTTTGTATACACCTCACACATTTTGGGATTCAATATTAAGTCAGGCCAACCATAGGATCTAATTTCCCCATGATACATCAAAATGGGGCCCCAATTAAAATTAGAGGTCAAACCTAGGGGAGCACACCACCTTAGGCATTATGTTTCTAGGAACAAAATTATCATGACATTATGTACCTAGGAAAAAGTACCCAAAAAACAAATAGGGAGGCGAGAAGATAGGGGAGATGCCAAATTAGGGGGAGATAGGTAGTTGGATCAAGCATGATGATCATGAAATATTGAAATCACCAAAATGAAGCTTAATTGAGCATATAATTATGGGTACTAAATTTTTAGGAGGGTACATTTAACCCCACTTTAGTGCGACCATGAGACAACCTCATGCTCATGGTAAAGTAGATCAATGAATTGGAAAAAAAGGAGACAAGGAAATACCAAGACCCCAAGTGACATAGGTTCTCATCAAATCCAAAGCCAAGATAAAATCTTCCTTTTCAAAAATAATAATTGTCATGACAAATGAAGAATAGGATGATATATTTGTTGATAATAGAGAATAAGATACACAAAGCACGTCAAGTTCTTGTCAATAGTGTGAATAGTTTAGAGTAGATAAAAGTATAGATGTAGGTAAGGGGTAAGGGAAGTGAGAGAAAAATAGATAGAGAGATGTGGAAGGAATAAAACTAGAGAGATAGATCTATAAAGAGATAAATTGGTACAGATAGAAGAAGAGATATATAGATATAGAGGGAGAGGGAGAGGGAGTAATAGAATATATTTGCACTATGATATGATGATATAAAGGTAGAAATATAATGAGATAGAGGGAGGGGGAGAACGTACCAAGTGTTAGGATATGTATTTATAGTTAAGAGTATTAAGAGTTTCTCCCAATAGTGTAATTTTTTTGTGTTAGTATAAATATTTGATTAGTAAAGAAAAAACCTAATTTACATTCTTTTTAAAATGGATGAAGATATCAAAGGTTGATGAAGGATTTTCTTACTAATTTTCTAAAAATTGCTAGTTTTAACAAATAGTCTAAAGATTGGAATTTTTCTAAGCTTTCGAGGATCAACATCTAGGAAGATGATATATTGAAAAAAGTATACAAATATTTTTTAAAAAACCACCATAACTAAAATAATTAAGCACATTAAAGAATCTATTTCAAAAATTCATATGTATGTGGATGAATTGAAATCAACAAAATAATTACAAATTGTTAGATTGTAGATGAAATAACTTTCAAATTTAATTATTATTTTAATGTCACCAAGTCATATCTATAATAGTATACACTTTATTTAAAAAATTAAGGTTGACAATTAACCATAAAATTTAAAGCATTAAAGATTTTTAATAAAAAATGGCTAATTTTATTTTTATATAACTAAAGTAATCCAGGAAAAATATACAATAAACTACTCTAGGTATGACATATATAGTAGTGATCTTGTAATTCAAGCCATAAATTGAACTATTTGTAAGAATTTTTTTATTATTGTTATCTCATAAAATAGATGTAAATATTTAAATAATTTTAAATTTAAATCTAACTTTAAAAATAAAGAAAAGTATAGAAAAATACAAAGTCAAAATGTTAATTAAAATAGTTTAAAATAAAATAAATTAATAATAAATATTTTTTGAATAAAAAATAGTAACCTCGGTATGTAATAAAATTATTAAGTTAGTAAATAATTCAATAAGAATGGTACTACTAGAGTTTGAATATAAATAAACTAGCATACCTATATATATTTAAATAAAAATAAATGTAAAATAAGTTGAGAGATATCAATTTAAAGATATCTAATATTCATAAATGTAAATAAATATAAACAAGTTTATATCTACAATATACATGAAATGCATAGGATCTAATAATTTTTGTTGACATAAGGATTCCATTGCATTGATTAATTGTCAAAAATTTAAATGAGCTAACTTGCAAATATATGATTATTTCTTACTATGACCAATTTCTATTTAATTTTAAGCAGTTTGAGTGTCCCCATTCAATTTTTTAACTATAGAGAAAGGATAATTTAGGATATTTCCCTATTTTTGTGGAGCAATTGCTACTTAAAAGTTGAAAATAAACTTAGAAACAAATGAGGCCTGAAATAAACATTGAACTCGCTTATTGATAGTTTTATAAGATGAGAATTTTAGAACTATTTCCTTAGTGCCACATTGATCTCTTGATTCTTGTTTGAGGCATCCTCCATGTTCTACATTCACATATAGATGGTAAAATCTAAAAAAATCCATGCCAATAATTAAAAGACCAATTTAATTTCACCTTTGACATGAGTTGGCAATAAGTGTAAATGTAATCCCAAAAGTTTCCATGCAAATAGTTACAATTTTGATTAATGAGTTCTATGGTGCCTATATTTTTTTTTACCCCCTCTTTTTCTATTGCCCCCTTGGTTGGGTAAATGGATGGCCATACATAATTAAGAAAGTTGTAGACACTTGTTATATGAAGTTGTCACTCTTTAGCTATATGTTGGAAGCAAGGCCGATGTGTATGACCTTAGTTTTCATGTTGAGCTCTTGTTATTATTATTATTAATGGATTAGTTATCAAGATTCAAAATACTCCATCGCAGCAATACCAAATTCATTTGTAGAATAATCAATAAAGTGCAGAAAAATAGCATTCAGAACATCGTAATTATAATTGATAGAGTTTCTCTTTCTGATTTTCAACTTTCATGAATGTTAAATATCTACAAAATCTACACACAAAACTATGTGGTCGGATGAAGCTGAGAATTGTTTACTTTTGTCCCTTCAATTTTGTAATGAATAGCATTTGAGTTTTCCTATTTCTTAAGAACGGTTTCTACAAACACCTATACAAAACATTTCACTGATTAAGGTATCACCAAAATTATAAGAAAAACTATCCACATATGCTAAACACACTTATCTACACCTTTTGGATGCACTCTTTATTTGTTTTTATCATTACTTTATATATATATATATATATATATATATATATATATATATATATATATATATATATATATATATATATATATATATATATATATATATATATATATATATATATATATATATATATATATATATATTGTCAAAATAATTTCGAGAAAGCAAACCAGTTCCGTATTTCTCTACAGAAAGAAAGATATAGCAGGTGGGTTTTGAGAAAACTATAGAATACAAAATGCATCACTAATGGTGAAAATCACATCATTCAAGTTGATAAATTCAGAAATAAAAAAAGGCACCCTTACTAATGAAATTAAATTGAATTTTTAAAATGTTGTAAGTACAGGACAACAAAGAGTAGCATCATTACTGATGAAATTCAAAGACTTAAAAGGGCCCTCTAATCCCATTCACAATCATAAAATCTTTCCTTTGTACAAAACTGACATAATTTATATAGCCCACAATAGTTCAAATTTTGAAATTTACAGACCCTTGATTGTATCTAGGAATACATGTATTAAAAATGAGGAAAATCTATATATTGCAACATGGATGCTTGCAAAAAGTGCATGCAAATATTGTGTCTAATGTCCATACATATGTATTAAAGGAAATTTAAATCATATAATTCAAATCAGAAATGGGCATTCAAATGAGGAATACATTATGACTTTAGAGAACCCAATGATTATGAGTTGAAGTGAAATCAAAAATTTCATATAAAGAGGCAATTTGGAAGATGAGAGATATGTGTTGCACAAGGAATTGGATATAGGTACCTAGAAACTTCAAAATTACAAGTTTATAGAATTTTATGTTAGCTAGATAAGTAGGTAGAGACAGATTTCTTTAAAAAAGAAGCACGTAGAAGTATATATAAGAGATGACACAAAGTTCAAGAAACTCAAAATAGTAGAAAAAATAATTCAGAAGCCTGTGGAGATGGTATTGTAAACTACAGTAACATCATGCAAAGCTGAGTTACAGTAGTGGAATCTTTTAAAAGCTCCCTAAAAACAACTTCAAAATTCCCCAAATATTTCTAAATTTGTGATGAACATTTCTGGGAATTTTCCCTATCTAGAAATTATTGTGGATTCATAGGATCATAAACCATTTTGTAAACCTTGTAACAAGTTTCCAACCTGTTGGAACAACTTTGAAAATGGATACTATGGTCCTTTATGTGGAAATTTTGGGACCACAAATTTTAACTCATAAACCCTCAAAATATTTAAATTTCTCAATCTAACAATTTTTAAGCAGAAATGAAATAATAACTTGTACGGTTTTGACTTCTGCCTCCAAGAAAGATAGTATTAAAAATAAAAGTAGAAATGGTATTTGCATTTGAAAATCAGGAAAAGCTATAGAGTATATTACAGGCTACATAATGGCAATTCAAAAAAATAAAAAAATCTATTTAAATCTATTTTCCCTATCAAGAAATTTCAAACCAAATCCCATTTGCCTTTCTTTTCTTCCAATATTATTAAATTTCTAATTTAGACCTGCTTGTACATCATCATATTGAAACTCAACTGATAGACTTTCCAATTTTGTAATCTTTAATATGTCCTTTAATATGTCTATAAGGAAAATAGAAAAAATTCCTTTTTCCCTCAAATAGAAGCTCACTAATTGGTACCTTACAAACAACTTTACTTCAACAATTAAATGTATCAATTTATAAAATTTAAATAATTTAGAAGAAAATGTTCAACCCTATCACGTGTACTTTTACAAAGCTAATTGTATAAGGAACTTTAATTTAAAATATTCATCATGATATATTACCAATAGTGGCTATAGAATAGAATGTTTGTAAGGCATTTTCATTTTTACTTAAAATAAGGAAACCAGTTTTTATGTCAAAAGAAGAGAAAAAAAAAAAACCCTTTTACAAGAAAGAAATTAAGATTACCTCTACAATCTCTGGAAGCCCATACAAATAACCAAGAATCTTGAACTCTTCTTATTACAAATTCTTCATGAAAGAGAAATAAAGAATCACATAATTAAGCATTCCAATCGCTTCATTTTCACTATCAACACTAATAAATAAAATGTTTAATAAGGTCTATTCGAAAATAGAATGTGAGAAAACTCAACAATACCTGAGAACATTAAAAAATAACAAATTTTTTAATTAAGGGAAAATGAGTTTTTAAGGGTCCTTGAAACCCTATTACAAATAGGTTTTGGGAGGGATAGGGATCCTAACATAAAAAAAATAGTTACATAAAATTCTGTAATTTAGAATTGTAGAAAATCAAAAGCATAGTAACAACAACCTAGAATGATATTATCACATAAAGCATAGGCTGAAAAATAATTGGCCTAAGCCTTAAAACTCAAAAGATAGTGCATTAAAAGACACCCTCTACCTTAATTATAGTAAACCATGGGTTTTACTAGGCACCCATGTCATGAGAATACATGGGTTTTAACAAGGTTCTCATAACCTTTAAAAGGAGAAACAAACAAGGGGTTTTGAAAGGCACCCCCAACCTTTAAAAAAAGCACTTTCTCCCAATGAAGCCTTCACCTATAAATGGCCTACAACTATGCCACATCCAAGTTATTAGGTATGGTCATGTCTATTAGAGCTTTCTCCAAAATTTCTTTATGTGTTGGTGAGATCTTTAAAAGCTCTAATATCGATATTTGGGCAGGTGTCTTTTACAATTGGCCAACCAAACTACACAGTCAAGATGTAGAAGGTGTGTCATGTTTGTTGTTCCTTGCAATGTTACCTTTGCTTGATTCCTTGAAATAACATGTGCGAGTTCTTTCGCTGACTTGTTTTTAATGAAATAACATTGACTCTTGAGTCAAAGGATAAAATTGTATTGATGGTATTGTCGTATGCATGAGTATAGTTTACTTTGTCTCCCCTTTTTTTATTGTGTTGCTTTGGAACTTTCTCCCTTTTCATACTTTGGGAGGGGAGTTTTAAATGTTGTGTTCTCATCATTTTTTTTATGGCCTTCAAACGTGATGGTACTATTGTCATTCAAGTATTGAATGACGTGTTTCAATCTCATGCAATCATTAGTTTTATGACCTTTTCTCTTGTGAAACTAACAATGATGTGAATCATTCCACCGTGAAGGTTTGATTTGTGGTTCATAACCTCTTACTTCAGGTAGTGTGATAAGATTATTTTCCAAGAGTGTTTTAAAATCTTATTCAAGAGGCTTACCCAAAGGTGTGAACCTTCTTCTAGGTGGATATGATGGATTTTTTTATCTATTATTGTCATCTTGATTGCTTGAGGATAGGTTGTTTGATTGATTGATTTTTGTTGGACTAGGCGTTGGACAAGTTAAATGATAGTTTCTTTGTCTTAACATTTTTAGCATCAACAACCCCATCATTTACAATATTCTTATTTCTCATCCAAAGCTTGGATTTATTGCTACTGTTATTTGTGTTGGTGTTGGTGTTATTAGAAGAGTCTTTTATATCTTTGTACAACTTTAATTCTCCGTTTCTCACTAAGGCTTCTTCAATCTTGATGTCATTTTCAATCACTTTATCAAACAATGGAGGACATTGGAACTAAAGGTGATAATTCATTTTGCTATTTAAATTATTTATAAATATGTTTGTCTTCTCCATCTCGGGCATGCTACATGGATATTTGGCAAAGAGACATCTCCATCTTTGTAGGAATACAAGGAATGATTCACCATTCTTTTGTTTGGTATTTTAAAGTTAATTCATGGTCACTTCATAGTCTATGTTGTGAATGTACTAAAGTTTGTTGTGAATGCGCTAATCTACTTTCTTCTAGAACTTGAAATAAGAACACACAACAAAAATTTGTTAAAATGAGGGATGGGATCCATGGTAGGTGCCAAAAAATATAAACAAGAAATATGGTTCAAGAATATCAATAAAATATTAATTTAAAAGACTAAATATAATTGATTAAAGAAATGAAAAATACAAGAATTAGCCTCTCAAGATCATCTCATTTTCCTCAATTTCCAAGGACCTAATTAGTCTTGTTAAATTATTGCTCTTAGCAGCACAAAGATTAGTTAGATGACAACTTAGAATATGAGACTTAAGCTTAAATAATGCAGATGCTAAGCTAAAATATGTTGATTATGCTATAGAAATGAACTAATTTAAGATGCAAATTAAATTTAAATTACCACTAAAATAGATGCAAGAGATATTAAACTAGCATTAATTCTATGTAACAATGAAATTGGGATATGAAACTAGCATTAATTCTATGCAATAATAAAATTGGGATCCTTCTTCCTAAAAAATTAGGAGTATTTGTAGAATTTTCAAGGCTCAGGAGTGATGTGTCACTGAATCAATGGTCAAGATGCAACTAGTTGAAAATGGGTGGCTAGGATGCAAAATGGAGGTTTTAATGATTTTTCTCTCAACCATATGAGACCAAGTGTCAATGATGCAGGAGCATCTTGGGTCTTGAGCAGTCTTGCATCACCAAAAATATTTCCTATTTTCCTGTACCTGTCTGATGTTTGTTCTGAATCCATTGCTGATGTTGGTTTCTTGCCTTGCGAAGTTAATGCGGTGTTGAAGACCTAATCTTGAGCATTCTACTAAGAGTGCACATCCTAATTCATTTGGATTTGGAAGTTACCGCCAATTTCACATGAAACGTGGAGTATTTAGCCTTGCGTGGTTACTTATGAGGAAATTGGATCTTGCAAAGTTCAAGATATGTTCTTGGATCATGTGTGGACCTAAATGTAACTTCACAGCATGTTGTGTTACTTCTTTCTTAGTTTTTGGTTTCTCTCCCTAAGTGGACCTATAATGTAATTAAATGCCGGACTGGCCGACTTGTGGCTTAGCTGGCTAGATAAGAAGCTTAGGTTATTTAGCTGGTAGCAAGATGGTGATGGTAGAGAGTATTAGAAGTAGAAAAGAAGATAATATGCGAGTTGAGACTCCAAATCCATAATTCTCTTTGTATAAGGCCGAAACCTGGAAGGCCTCACAGCCGGGCATGTTGACTGATTTTATTTAATCACACCAGTTTGGTTGTTGGTTGCCTTTCCTCATATACATTGTGTTTTCATTGTTCATGTGAATTATACATATTGCTTCCGTGTGTAACTCTGAGCAGGGCTTGTTTGTTGATTCAAGTGGAGTCAATTCTACTTGATTATGCTTGTATCTACCATGCCCTTGCGTCAGTCAAGTAGATGGGATGATATGAAGGTATGTGTCCAATTTATTTCTGATTTGTTGCAAAGAATGGAATCTCATGCCAAGTGTCCTTCAATTTGTTGAGAGAAAGTAGGAATTTAATAAATCATAAAAATTAATTATCCTAGCCACATGATGAGGTGGCAATGACATGGCATGAGTGGGATGAAAGAAGGGGGGGTGGAAAAGGTGGGAATGATATGGATTTAATTTGATTTGATTTATGTATTAGAAGAACTTAATAGAGATATGAGCTATATAATTAAAGCATTAAATTTAATTACATAATAGAAGAATTAAGGCCTTAATTAATTAAATAGCTTGTATTTAATTAATAACATTTCATGACCAATTTTAGGTGTATACATATCTATACAACAAATTGGGGTTTAGTTTTATTTATGCATAGTGGGGGGTGGTTAGATGGTCATAAAGAATGACATTTTGTATCTCTCTAAAGGCTATGGGTAGGGTTGTTTATAGCCTAGTTTTGTAATGGTCTATAATGAGTGGTTTATAAGGGAGAGTAGTGAGAAGTGGTTGCATTGTATTCTACCTTTTGGAGAGGTAATTTTGTATAAACCAATATTGAAATGATAGTAAGGATAGTAGAAAAAATTGAAAGGGTGATGACTATGGTAATTTATGCATGTATAAAATTTTATAATATATTAATAAAAACACACATATTTTCACCCATAAAAAAATCATTCATAAATTTACAAATACATATAAAATATTAAAAAAATTATTCATAAATATGAAACACACTAAATAAGAAAACCTTAAAAAGACGCATCTGAATCTTTTTGTTTCCCTAAACATATAGAAAAACAATAAATCTATATGTTGAAAATCAAATCAACATTTTAGCATATAAAAACTAGTGTAGGAACCTCTTATTATTAGTACTTGCCGATAGGCTAGCAAGTACTATTGATCACTTTTTGCATTTCTTCGATTAAGTAGTGATTAAAACCAATTCTTTGCACCAATTATAATTTAGTATTTTCTTATTTTGTTAAAAATAACACATATTCTATAGTCTAAATGTTAATTTTTTAAGTTTATAATTTGTAAAACTTATTTTTTGATGATATGATTGGCTAATACATTTGAGGTCTTATTATTGGAGTGAACCAATGAAAATGTACCATGTTTGTTATTTATCGTGCATTCAAATAATACAATCTAATTTATATATCATCTGATTTTATTCGGTTTATGGTTTACAACTTTCTAGATACCTATTAAGAGATTGATAAGTTTTTCCTTATATTAAAATAATATTTCTATTTTTGTTATATTATAAAATATTGAATATTTTTTAGATTTATTTTAATATATATTATATAAATTTAGATTTAATAGAATAACATTATAATATTGTTGAAAAAGAATTATTTGGACAAAATAATTAATATTAAAATTAATTATAAGTAAAACTATTTTACAATTTAAATTAATTATAAATGATATTTTATAATTATTTATAAAATTAAAAAATATTATTATAACTATAATTATAGTAATTTTATAATTTTTTATAACTAAATAATTTTTTTTTTTTTGATCGGTAAAAGGCTGAAGCCCTAGACATTTTTATTAATATAAATAAATATATTACAATGTGACCCCGCTCATTGCAGGCGCTGGTAGGAAAGAGCGGGGCTGAGAAAACCTCTAGCCTTGCCCGGGACCATAGGTCCTGACCTTATACATAAATTTACATGGGCATACCCACGACTCGACAATTGTCGAGATTTGTTAAAATACCTATTTTCCGTAGGCATACCCACGACTCAATACCTATCGAGATTTGTACATAATTTACGTAGGCATACCTACATCCCGAAAAAACTCTAGATTGCTTTTTTTAAAATCATGAATTATACATAGAAAGGTGATTAGACAAGGATTACATCATTTGTACAATTGAAGCAGAGTTTTTGATCCTCCTACTATGTCAAGTATATGTGTTGAAAATCTGAATGATAGTCCTTCTTGAAAAAAAACAAGACAAAATTCCTCTGAGACCAAGGTTAACCTGCATCAAGATAAAAATTCTACATCTCTGTTACATAACCTATCTAAGAATATTTGATATTAACTATGAAGCCCGTAGTTAAATACTTTTATTATTGACAATATAATACTAGAAACAAATACTCTTTAAAAATCCTTACCGCTAAAGATTAACAATTCCTGCCATGAGAGTCTTGACATTTTAGGCATATTTACATTAGAACTAAATATACTCCTCAGTACTATACTAGTGTTCTAACTAAATTCAAGTCATACCTGGCTAATCTATCAGAAAGAAGATAATAGCAGAGTTCATTATGAGCCTCTAATAATTACATCATTCAGAAAAGGCTGCAAAGATTTCCAAGCTCCTCAAATTGTAAGGCAAAAAATAATTAGTTTGAACATATGGTTATATATATATGTAGATTATATAAATATAACCATGTGTTCATACCCTTACCGGATCTGTGAGATCTTCTGAGGCTAATCCAATATATAAATATATATTTGCACAGCTCTATATAATAATATATGTATACTGTCATCAGTATACCTATATTTATGACCCTTATATATAAAAGTAACAGGAAAGAGAAGAACGTCTAGTACCTCAAGCCAAACATACTCTGAAGCCCTGTTAGTTATTATATATAAGCCATATTGAAATACTCTTAGGAGGAAGCTAAAATTAATATATAAATATATATATACAAACACCCATATATATGTATTTATATATACCATAAACTACTTTGACACTTGGCCAACTTCTTCCAGTAGCTCAATGATTCCTCTGTTAGCATACTCTTCACATTGTCTTCATGCTAAGTTGAGGTATATAAAACATGTCATTCGATTTACAATAATCATCCATATGCTCATCATCTTAATATAAATCTATCCATTTTTCGGCCATTATAACTCATCACTGAGTCATTCATAACTTCACAACAATGTCCCTCAATCCCCTTATAATTTGGTACAAACTCCTTGTCGTTCATAATCTTCTCTCATCTACCCGGTTTATGTCATCGCATGATCGCATGATATTGTTTTAATTCTTGCAATCATGCGACATATGCGGTAATACTCTAAGAGGACGCTATATTTGAGTTTGGCATCCGTTGAAAAATTCTCAGATTTGAAATTATGCCATAGATCTGGTAGCTTTTGAAACGAACGGCCATGATTATATCATCTCCGACAATTCCTTTAAGACTCAGGTCCCACAGGCTACGTGTCAACATCCCTCTTAGTCGCAAAGCAACTTTCTTCCCATAGCGACTAAGCGACTACCATTGATTTGATATCACATACAGACTCTTTCGGCCCCACCTGGACACGTGGAAGGATCCCGCTTAGTCACAAAGCAACTTCCTCACCATAGCGACTAAGCAACTACCATTGATTTGATATCGCATACAAACTCTTTCGGCCCCACCTGGACATGTGGAAGGATCCCGCTTAGTTGCAAAGCATCTTCCACACCATAGCGACTAAGCGACTACCATTAATTTAGTATCTACAACTCTTTTGGTCCCATGGCTACGTGTCAATATCCCGCTAAGCATCTTTCTTTCCATAACGGTAGAGCGGGAGCCGTCGATCAAGAGTCTTATGCAACCTCCTTCCGGACAACTATTCTCGGCCCCACCTTTACACGTGGAAAGATCTCGCAAGTTCGCAAAAGTATTTGACAGGGATCGTGATTATGCGAGGGCCGTTGGATCCTTTCCTTGTTCCACCATAGGTAAGTCCGTTGACTCGGGTCCCACCTGGTTCTCCATTGTCGCATGATCGCAAGAGTGTTATTTTATTCATGCGATCATGCGACCACTTTATCATTGGTGCATGAAATAATATTTAATACTATCCTTGTCGGGCTTGGACTAATAACTTTTCATTATCGCATTTGCACTGTTAGCATATGTGGGTCCCAGTAGAGCGCATTCACCTCCTTGAACTCCAATGTCGCATGATCGCAAGACATTATTTTATTCCATGTGATCATGCGACCGCTCTATGATTGGTGCAAGTGGATTCCCAACCTAGCTCATTTCAACATCAAATCGTACACCGTTTTCATTGTTAGGATCATGGAGACTTAAGGAGTCAATTTATACATTCATTACATACGGGATGATCCATCAAATCACAACGAGCCAAATAGTGAAAACGGTGTGCGGTTTGATGTTGAAAATAAAGCCCTGTGGTAGGTGTGGTCGCATGATCGCATGACTGAGAGAACTATCTTGCGATCATGTGAGATCTCACCACATGTTCCGGTGGGTCTGAAGGTATTTATACCGTGCGGTGTGCTAAAGGTCAATGAGTGCAGCTTTGTCGCTATGGTGTGGAAGATGTCTTGCGATCATGCAGAATTTGTACACGTAGCATGGTGGGCCTCCCTAATGTTAAGCATAGCTGGTTAGGTGTGTGGTCACATGATCACATGACTGAGAGAACACTCTTGCGATCATGCGACAATGGAAGACCAAGTGGGACCCACGTACCCTGATAGCGCAGATGCGCCAATGATGAAGCGATCACATGATTGCATGGATTAAAATATTGCTATGCGATCATGCGACAGCATAAGTCACCGAAGATGCTTTGCGAGTTAATGGGATCTTGCCACGTATTCAGGTGGGCCTCCCTAATTTTAAGTGCATCTTAAGATTCCAAATCAACGGATGGCGTATGATCTCGTAGAATCTTGTGAGCCCATCAGATCATACACCATCTGTCCGATCCTCTAGGTGTAAAGTCAGTAAAGGTAGTGGGTCTGAAATGTTTCACGAGCATGTATGGTATTCTGTGATTGGTCCATGAAGTACTGAGTTGGTGGATTGTTAGCGGGAACCTATATACGCTAACAGCGCAGATGCGATAAAAATATAATATAAGTTTATTTAAAGTTGTCGCATGATCGCAAGAGTTGAAAAAGAGTCATACGATCATGTGACAAGACTGTAAGTTAGCAGAACAAGAAGATGAGTGCATCTCAATAGCAGACAAAGTCATGAGATCATGCCGAATGTTTTAAAGCATCTGAAGGAGAGGATCAATGCCAGTTGGAGATCGGGTTAGTAATTTTGCCTAAATTTGAATGATGACTTGACTCCGAGAAGCCCAATGGATTTGGCTTAATAGATACTATTAAAAGAAGATGAAGAGTCTCAGATTCCATAGCGACCAGTAGTTTGAATCTTGACTGCTGACTGGCCCCGCGGCTAGAAGTTTGAATTTTTGGTTAGCCCAAGGTGTCTTGCAAGGCAGGAAGACAGAGAGTAAAGACTTGTCGCATGATCGCATGCGGCTTTCTAACCGCATGCGATCATGCAACCATTGAGTAAGGAGATGTTAGGGAGAGATAGAAAGGAAAAATGAAAATATTGTACTCATAATCATGAAAATAGTATTTTCATCAAAATTGTAGGTAGATATTGTATATACATCAAATTTGCATATACTGTTCCTTAACATAATGCTACTCTTTTAAAGTAACTAAAGACACCAAAATTGTTAGTTATAGTCTATCTTTGGTCAGAGCTAAAAATTTGCTCCATTCTCTTGCTAGAACTAGCCAAGAGACTTAATATTGCATTTAAAAAGGACAAGAGATTAAAGGAATGTGGAGCTACAATGTCTTAAAAGGAAAAGGCTAAGTTTGCGAACCTACTCATATTCTTTGATAAAACTACTTTATTATTATTTAAGGGTCACATATGATTCTTTGGTAGGCTATCTTCCCCAAAGAGTTCCTATATTCTTATAAGTAAGAAGGGTTCCTATGGTTAGAATGTCTCTATATGAGGATCCTGTATCCTCATAGGAGAGTCAGTTTCCCAATCTTCCTACTGAGGTAAACATAGGGTAAGGTATCTACCTTAACCTTATCATTAAAATACCTCTTAAGCTATTATATATGGTGTTCCAATGTTATTACTCCATTGGCACCTAGATTCACTAGCTTATCAACCTCTGTGTTTCCTTCTCTGAAAGTATGTCTGATTTCATAATTGAGAATATTATCCATTAATAAATTAATCTCTTCTATTTTTGAATTTAAAACCCAATTAGGTTTTTTTTAGTGCAGATGGCGTTGATAATAATTTGGGAGTCTCCTTCAACTATTACTTTTGAAATGTTAAGATTTTTGCATAATTTAAGCCCTTCTAATGCCGCTACACATTCAGCCATATTGTTGGTTGTAGGGCTAATGGGTCTTGAGAATTTTGCTATCACTTCTGATTTCCAATTGTGGATGATCCCTCCTATACCTGCTACCCTAGGATTGCCTCGAGATGCTCCGTCAAAGTTGAGTTTATACCAACTAGCTTTTGGTGGTATCCATTTACAGGATGCTCTGTCCGTTTTAGTTTTGGATCCCCCTTTACCATAGAGGGGAGGGATAGCTAGTTTTGGCCATTTGCACTTGATTTTGTTATCCCAACTCTTAAAGGAATCTTCATAGCTCTGTTTGTCCCTGATTTTATTGTTAGTAATTTCTACGATGGATGCTTCTATCTTGTTAGCTATTGAGTTCCAAGTTAATTTTTGGTCCATAAAAATCCTTCTGTTTCTTTCTTTCCATAATTCCCATACTAATATAGAAGGTGCTATTGTCCATATGTCCTTGAAGAGATTGTCTTTATACAGAGATGACCACGCTTTAAGGTTGCTGATTAAATCATAATGAGAAGCAGATTTCCATCCTAAACTTTGATGGAGCCAATTCCAACAATTTTGAGAAAAAGGACAATTAAGGAGAATGTGATTGGCATCCTCAGAATGGTTTTCACATAGCGGGCATCTAGATGGTCCTTCGAATCCTAATTTATTAAGCCTATCTGCAGTAATAATTCTATTTTGTAATGCCGCTCATAAGAACAATCCAGCTTTAGGGAGGCAGGATTTGTTCCAGCAAAGGTTCAAAGGTATATCGATGTTATCCATATTTTGGTTCTTAATAATTGCATAGTAACCCTCCTTAACAGAGTATTTTCCGTTGTTAGATCCTGTCCATATTAAAGTATTCGGTCTATCTTTAAGAATTACTTCTCTATCATTTAAGATTGTAAGGACGTTGTTCTTCTCTGGCCAAACATCCTCTATTATATTTGTAATATTCCATTTATTGTCTTCCATCTTGCCTAGGTAGTCCTTAAGGTAAGGGCCAATGACTCTTTTGCATTCTTCCATAAAATCCTTAGAGAAACCTAGTTTGTTAAGGGAGGGACGGCCTGCCCACGAATCCTTCCAAAATAAAGCTTGATCTCCTGCTCCTACATCCCAAGAAAGGAATTTTCTAATAATCCCTCTGCAGTCCTTAATAAAATTCCATATCCGTGAGCCCTTAACATGTGATTGAGACCTGAAGATGTTGATGGGATCCGCATCAAGGATGTACTTATGTAATAAAATTGATGCCCACTTAGTGCTTGACTCTCTGAACATTCTCCATATAAGTTTAGCCCCGAGGGCTTGGTTTTGCCATAATAGATTTTTAATGCCTAGGCCCCCTTTAGAAATTGGTTTACATAGAGTATCCTATTTGATAAGGGCAATTTTGTTTTCCTCGGAAGGACCTTGCCAATAGAATTCTCAAAGAATTTTGTCTAATTCCTTTTTGATGCAAATTGGGAGGGGAAGGACTGACAAATGATATGTGGGAATGGCTGAAAGGACAAATTTAATCATAGTTGTTCTACCTGCTTTAGTTAACCACTTTCCTTTCCATGAGCTTTTCTTGTTTTGAACTTTGGATATGACTTGTTGCCATAATTTGGAGGATAAGAGACCTGTATCTAGATTAATACCTAAGTATTTACATGGAAATTTGCCAATTTTATATCCCATTATACCACAAATTTCTCTTTCAATTTTTGAGATAGTGTTAATAAAGTAAATTTCTGACTTAGAAGGGTTGACATGTTGACCTGAGGCTTTTGCATAAAGACTTAGAATGCTTTTGAAGGCACTCACTTCCTGTCTACTAGCTAATCCAGGTAAAATCGTATCATCCGCAAACTGTTGGTGAGTTATATTGGGCACATTTTCCGTGGCTTTCAATCCCAAGATTTTCCCTTCTAAATGAAACTTAGTAATTGATCTCCCCAATGCTTCTGCCATAATGACATATAGAAAGGGGGATAAAGGATCTCCTTGCCGAATGCCCCTGGATATACTGAAAAAACCTTTTGGGGTACCATTGACAAGATTAGAAATCCTGGGAGTTGAGATGCAATTAAAGATAAGATTAATCCATTGTTTAGAAAAACCAAACGCTTCCATACATTTGCACAGGAATCTCCAATCTACTTTATCGTATGCTTTTTGAATGTCAATTTTCATTAACATACTAGGTTCCTTTGTTATCTGTGCAGTATGGACTATTTCTTGCGCTATAATAATACCATCCAGAATCGATCTATTTGCTACAAAGCCTGTCTGCTCTTCTGAGATAATCATTGGAAGGATGGATTTGATTATATTAGCTAAGCATTTTGATAGGATCTTGTATATGGTATTACAAAGGGAGATAGGTCTGAAATCCCCTGGTTCCGAACACTTGTCTTTCTTCAGAATAAGAGTAAAGAAGGTATTATTAATTTCACTTAATAAAGATCCTGAATTTCTAGTAGCTTCCACAACTTGCCATACTTCTTCTCCAACGAAATGCCAACATTTTTGGAAGAAGCCGGCTTGGAAACCATCTGGGCCTGGTGCTTTATCCGGATGTAGTTGAAACACTGCTGCTTTGACCTCTTCTATTGAGAGCTTATTATTCATCATTTTGTTGTTAGAATCCGTAATCAGCTTAGGAATAGCTTTAAGCATTTCATTTTGGGCATGAAGGTCAGAAGCTTCTGCATTGCAATAAGTCCCTCAGCTGACTTAATTTTGGTTATTTTATTGATGCTTCTTTTAAAATTAGTTGTATTGTGAAATAATTTAGTGTTACTATCGCCCTCCTTAAGCCAAGATTCCCTGGATTTTTGCTTCCAGAAGATTTCTTCTTTGAGAAGGATATCATTGTATCTAGCCATCAACTCTTTTTCCTTATGGTAACTAAGATCGTTCATACCTTGTTCTATTACTATTTTGTTAAGGTCAGAGATTTCTTGTTCTACCTTGGTTTTCTCTTTGAATATGTCATTGAAGTGATTCTTATTCCATTCTAATGCTTTGTTTTTAATAATTTTTAATTTAGCTGTTAAGCAGAACATTTTTGATCCTTTGACTGAGGTTTGTTTCCACCAATCCTCAAGAAGGATTATGAATTCTGGATTTTGGAACCACATAAATTCAAATTTAAACGGATTCCTCGAGGGTTTAGAATTTTCTGTTATGGTAAGCCTAACAAGGAAGTGATCCGATCCTGCTTCAGGAAGTATCTCCGCATTGACTATTTGATTAAAGTTTTTGGAATTAGTTCTAGTAAATAATCTATCTAATTTTTCAGCTATGTAGTTGAAGCCCGCTCTTCTATTATTCCAAGTATAGATTCCATTAATAGTATTTATGCTTATTAGATGATTAACCTCAGCCCATTAGCCAAAGTCTTTATGAGATTGTGAAATATAATGAGAGCCTCCAAATTTTTCTTCTAGATTTAGGATAGCATTGAAATCTCCTCCAATGATGAAGGGATGTTCTCATTTTTCAATTAGAAGATTTTGTATTTCCATCCAAAATTTTCTTTTTTCCTCATTAGGGATTGGCCCATATATGTTGATCAGGTAAAATTTTAAATCGAATTTTAGGCTATTAATTGTTAATGTCATCCATCTATCGTTAATGTGTGCGATTTGGGCCATTACTTTACGAGGATCCCATAGGACTACCAAACCACTAGAGAGGCCTACTGATGGGACATATTCTGACTTCCATATACCTAGTCTTTTACTAAACTTGTTAATTTCATCTTTATTAAGCTTAGTTTCTTGTAACATAATGATTTCGGAGTCAAAGTTTCCTAATATCTTTTGATTAATCACTATTTGTTAGGGGCATTTAGACCCCTAACATTCCAAGTAGTGACTTTAATTGTTCCTTGGAAAGGAACTTCCCCTTCCCTGTGTTCAGAACATCCACTTTCTTTTTTTGGTTACCTGCATTACCATCCAACGTTCTCAACTCAACAGCTGACTTCCTACCTCTTTTCTTTTTGAGTTTATTAATATTGGGTGTACTTAAACTACCTCTATTTATGGCTATGCCTAATTCTTTGTTTTCATTAGTGATCCTGAAAAGGCCTTCTATTGCTTCTTTAACCAAAGTAGTTTCTCCATCATACCTTATTATAGAATTAACCTGGTTGTTTGAGTTTTTTTGCTCATTTAAGGAACAATCTAGGGGTACATCTCTATCTATGATCTCCTTGCCATAAATTTCCACTATATCTACATCATTTCCTGCCAAATCCAGATTTAATGCTTCTAGCTGTAGAGGAATATAAACAGCTAGTTCCTTCTCATTAACACAGGTAGGCATATTTAAGTTCTCCTTATCATTTATATTTTTCTCTTTTGCGTTATGCCTGTCTATAGCTTCTTGACTGATTTTTTTATTTGATTGGTCTAAATTTTTGTCAAGGTTATCCAAAAGTGCAATTTTTGAAGCTTCCTTTTCCGGGGAAGAGGGAAGGAGATGCTAATTCAGACTATTATTCTATTCCTTATTTTCTTCTAGGATGCATTCCTGAATTTGTTTAATTAGTATTTCCTTTTGGAGTTTTAGTTCATTGAAGTCACAAATTTCATCAAGAAACATGTCCATGAGTTCATCCGTTAGTGATTTTCCTAAGTAATTAATAATTTGATTCACCTCCTCTCCTGTTCAATTTACCTGCTCAACTAATTCTACTGCATCAGCACATTCCAGCTTCAAAATCAAGTTAGTTGGTGGTTCAATCCTATTACCTTCATCTTGAACACAAATTTTATTATTATTTGTTCCAAGTTCTATTTGTTCTGATTTACTCTCCCTATTGAATTTTTCATATGGTTCTTGCCTTATAATGTTAACTAGGTTATTATTTATTGGAAGCATTGCTTCAGATATTTGGGGGTTTATTAGTTTAACCATAGGAAAATTAATTGGGTGTTGATCGGGTATTGATTTGTCTGTATTATTAATTTTACAGCGAATGTCCAAAATTTTTTGTTTATCATTCTTAGTTATATTTTCCATGTTTAGGCTCAATGTTTTCTTGGTTTCTATCCTCCTTAAAGAAGTATGGGCATTGGATGAGTCCTAAGGAGTGTCATTTATAACTGGAGTGTTGATTTTATACAAATTGGGAGGAGGAGTCTTAGAATACTCCTCTTCGTTATTCAAGATTTCAAAACCCCCTTTGTTATTTAAGAAGTTTACCTTTATTCTATTATCTGTGCCATGTTGAGAATCTGAGCAATTTCTAAGAGTAAGTGAGAAAGGATTTCCTCCTTTCTCAGAATCTTCTATGTAGTTATCTAAGATCTGGGGATTTATAATTATGGAATTAGAGTTAAAACACAGCTGAAGGGGAGGAATGTAATTATCATGATAATTTAAATTAATTATGATAATCACATCTATTTTGCTATGTTTATTTTTAACTATCCTTTTAAAAATTCCGATTCTATTGCCTATATTTTTAATGATTTCTGGATGATTAAATTCTAATGGTAGATTTCTTAATAAAATAGCTTTTTCTACTTGGAAATCTGCTACTTTTATTGGATTAAAAAAGGGAAACCACGAGCATACAAAAAAGGGAATATCTCTGAATTTTAGATAACCTATCTCTAAAATATCATTTTTGAGCTTACTACTCTTGCAATCTACAAAAATAAAGTTATCTGTCATGATAGTAGTACTTACCTCCAGGGGAAGAAGCGATGCCAAACCTTTGATTGTATCCTCTAAAAGGGCACCTGTACCCATCCATTTGCATATGACACCTGTTTCTACATAAACATGCTGATTTTGCACAATGTATTTTTCATCCAATGTTATCCTAAGATGATTAGGACCATGATTACCATATTTTGAAAGTGTTGAATGGCTATGGTTAGCTGCACGCATATGTGGTGGGGTGTAAATGCTATCATTACACTTATCATGAGATGGAATACCCTCATTATAGGGTTTAACCATATTATATGACTTCCTGTTCATAGAACCCATATTTCCCTTCCTTCGATGAGGAGGGCTGTAAGCATTAGGGGATCTATGAATAAAAGCTAGATCTTTAAAATCCTTAGAAGTTCTATGTGCCATGCCTAGAGTTTTGGATAGGGGAATGGGGGAATTTCTCATATAGGGTTGTGCAGGTTCACCTTCCAGATGTGATTTCCCCCAGGAAGCTACTCCCCCTCCCAAAACCCTACTACTCTGATGATTTACTAAGTGCGTAGGTTTGTTACTAGGGTTAATATCCCTGCTTAGAATTTCAAAAGAGTTTTTAAGAGAAATACTACTGCTATTGTGATTTATAGGAGAAGATTTTACCATTTTCTTGCCTTTGACCATACATGCCATTCCTCTTTTCTTGATCTACCACCATCGGAAGATGCCTTAGTCTCTATCAATCCTCCTCCCCTCGCAGTAGATAGAGGTTCATAGGGGCATTTGGTCAGAGATGTCCTGGATGACAGAGCCTTTACGGTCCCGGGGTGATCATACTACTTACTTTCTGATAGCCGTGGATAGGGTTTGTACAAATTGCGAGTGGTAGGGTTCTGAGAAGGTGCCACTCCATCTTTCCCCACTTTGGAGTTAGCTTGAGGTGAGACCTGCCCAATAAACTTTGCCCTTACCATCTCTGAATTATTTTTCTTCAAATTCGCATACTTGGTTTTGGCAAAAAAATTCATTTGTGCGTCCAGTGATTTGACAGAGAAAACCTTTAGCTCCATAATCTTGTTTTGGAACCAATAGCCACTGGAAGTATGGTTTTTAGAATCGGGTTCCAAAACCCTAGTTTTAATTGCTAAACACTTATCAGATTTCTTAGCGATATGCTCTTTGCAACCATTGTTCAGGGGATTACCTGAATTAACATGTGAAGCGATGATCTTGCCCTTAGATTGCTCATTTTGCTGAGCATCCTATAGACTTTTTGCCTTCTGCTTCGCAATGAACTCATTGAGGTGATCGTAATTTGGATGGAGATGACGGACATCCCTAAGTTTGCAGTCTGTATGTTTGTGCCCATATTGCCAACAATTAAAACAATAATTAGTGAAATCCTTTTCTGGGCTAGAATATTTGGTATCCGAATATTGAGTAGGCTTGGAAGACAGTTTCGCCGAGGCAGAATCTAGATTTTTGGCTTTCGCTAGGTCATGATGAATAAGTCCTAGCTTGACCTGACGATTCTGTAAAGTTATTTTCCTTTGAAGTCTAATTTTTCGCATTTTCACAAGCAGTCGGTTTTTATTTTTATAACTAAATAATTAATTTACATATAAATTAAAATTAAAATTAAACTTAGTTATAAATTATTACAATTAAAAATTCACTTTACATATAAATCAAAATTAAAATAAAATTTATTTATAAAACTAAAGGCAAGTACTTGACCACTACGTGGCACTTGTTATGTTATGCTTCATTATTATGAAAACATAATAATAGATGGTATGATAAAACATTGCAACCGCAATGGGAAGTAGAGGATGTTTAAAATTAGTAAAATAAAATGCAATTATACACATGTGAAACGAAAGAGCCATTGAATACAGAGTTTATGCAGAAGCAGTTGAAACCATAAGCTCATTTGAGAAGGCAATACAGAGTTCTATCTGAAATCAGATTAATCAAAGATCCAGGCAGCCTCATCCTTTTTGTTGAAGACAGATCTATAAATCATTTTCACAGACATAGTTGTCTTAATCATCTTGGAATCTTTTCTTTAATTTACAATACCCGCGAATTAATCTATCCGTTAGGTTCTACTGATCTGAGATTCATTAACAAAAAAATCTTGTTCTTCTTGAATTCTTTTCTCAAATTCTTCGCATCTGTCAAATCTATTCCTAAATAAACCTCCAAATTCAAACCCTAGCGATATAATACGTTGTGAACAATTAATGGAAACATTAACATTTTTTTTTTCTGGATCAGAACACGTGGCATCTGGAAGCTTTCGTTTGAAAATATCTCGAATCTTTCATTTGAAAATATCTCGAATCTTTCTTTTCCTTTGATTTTGATGTTGCAGAATTTTTAAGATAACTGAACACACAATGTTTGCCGAGCAATACACTGCATTCTTCTCCCTTTGTGATTTGATAAAATGGCTCCTATTTTAATTGTGATGATATTTTTTTTCTTTCTTACAAGTGGAGGAGCCACTTCACAGAACGCCATTAAATCTGCCTGCGAGTTGGCTCCGGATCGTAAAGCCTGCGAATCAAGCCTTTCTGGAAATCCGAGATCTTTACGAGCAGGTCCAAAAGAAATGACTCAAATTGCCCTCAATATAAGCATAGCTAAAACTCACACAGTTCGGCACTCCATTTCCAATCACTCCGGTAGATCGTCCATGAAAGCCCAAGCTGTCCACGACTGCAGCCAATTATACGATCTTACGGCGGACTTCTTGACGGAAAGTCTGTCAATCTTGACAGAATCTTCTATGGGATGGAAAGATGCCGTCGATATTCAGAGCTATCAGAGTGCATCTCTGACGAATCAGATCACCTGCCTTGACGGCCTCAATGAAGCAAAGATCGATCTCCATTTGCTGCCTTTCACAGATCATGTGGCGAACGCGTCGCGGTCGGTGAGTAATTCTCTGGCTATTGTAGAAAAGCTTTTCATCAGATCCATGGAGTCTCAACCAACTTCCGTCAACAGACGGCGCCTGTTATCGGACGCCTGTTATGAGGATCGAAGATTGCTTCTTCAGACCGCAGCGGGCGTCACTTTGACGGGAACCGTGCTGACGGTGGCGAAGAACGGCAGCGGTAATTTCACCACAATCAATGATGCCGTAAACGCCGTTGCAAACAAAAGCGCAAACAGATCAGTAATTTATGTAACGGCAGGAGTGTATGAGGAATATGTGAGAGTAGGAAAGAAGAAATATAATATTATGATGATCGGTGATGGAAAAAACGCCACTGTGATCACTGGCAACAGAAGCGTTACAGATGGATATACTACTTTCAATTCTGCGACATTCGGTGTGTTATTATCTTCGTTTTCTCCTCTATTTATCTTGCGTTTTTCTTTTCTCCGCTATTTATTTTGATTTCTCCTCTATTTATCTTATCTTTGTTTTCCCCTCTATTTATTTATCTTGTTTCTGGCATTTAAATGGCAAATGAAATGCAGCAACAACAGGAAAAGGTTTTATTGGAAGAGATCTGACAATTCAGAACACAGCCGGTGCAGAAAAACACCAGGCCGTTGCTCTACGGGTCGGAGGAGATAAGTCTGCATTTTACAGGTGCAGATTTAAGGGTTACCAAGACACTCTGTATTCACACTCACTCCGTCAATTCTACAGAGAATGTGATATATATGGCACTGTAGACTTCATCTTCGGCAACGCAGCAGCAGTATATCAAAACTGCACAATTTTGGTCCGAAAACCGTCGAAGGGGCAGAAAAATACAATCACAGCTCAAGGTAGAACAGATCCAAATCAAAATACGGGAATATCCATCCATGGCTGTAATGTTACAGCGGCCCCTGATCTGGTTCCTGTTATGAGCTCTTTCCACACATACCTGGGGAGACCATGGAAGAAGTATTCTCGCACTGTTTACATGCAATCTTATTTAGGTAAGCTGATCGATCCGGCTGGGTGGTTAGTATGGAATGGTAGCTTTGCCTTGAGCACCTTGTATTTTGGTGAGTACGAAAATTATGGCCCAGGGTCTAATACTTCGCTCCGGATTAAATGGCCTGGCTTTCATGTGATGAACACTAGCGATGCTCTAAATTTCACTGTAAGTAACTTCATTTCTGGTGATGAATGGTTACCTGCAACTTCCATACCCTATCATGGAGGCTTGTTTTGAAATGTAAGATATCAATTTCAACTTCACTCTTCTTGGATTATTCCGTCGTGAAAATTATTTGTTCTTTCTTGTACCACGGAGTAACTAAAATAGTGAGTTTGTTAGGAAACTTCTCACTTACTTTTGATTCAAAATCAGTTTTAACTCCTATTTTGCCTTTTTGTTCCCGCTATGTGTGCTCTTCTGATTAAATATAATCTATGATATCAGTTATGTGTTTTTGGGTTTACATATGATAATAGTAATATGAGCCTATTGGGTACTTACTTCTTGCAGGAGGTACCTAACTGTACTACAAATGAGACATACATACTCTACCCCTAGTGAGATTTGAACTTGTGACCTCTCTTTCAAGAGTTCAAGTTCTCCAACACTGGACGAAATGAAATTGAAGTTGATTTCAAGTTCCCTGGTGGGATTTGAACTTGTGACCTGGGTGTACAAGTTGATAAGTTTTTCAATGGAATTTTCCCTTTCTTTTATTTTAAGGTTTCAAATTGAGATAATGATTTAATGATTTATCTTGGATAGTTGTTCAATGGAACAAGAAAGATCCTTTTACGTTAGATTCTCTCCTGCTCTCTAAACAATATTTTGATGCATTGTGTGCTCGATTTGTTTCTAATTATAGTTACAGCTTTTGTTTTTCTCTATTTTATTGTTGAGTTGTTTGTTCCATTTCTACTTACTTTCTTATTCATGAACTCATTGTACTAAGATTATAGACCCTTTCAAAATACTTTCTTAATAAAAATATTCAAATATTAATATTAAGAAAATTAGGTGAACTATGATAAATATGTCATAACACATATTTCATTATTCAAACCTTTCTCACATCAATTTTAACAACAAATCCTTTTGCACCTAAGAATTTAGAGCACAAATAAATGAAATAAAAACCATTATATTTGAAATCAAACTTATGACTCCATGCAAACCTTCAATTGAATGGTGAAGTGAAATGAGTTTACTTAATGTAAGTGAAATTTGCACCATAGACTTTCTTCACATGTAATTAATCCACCTAATTTAACATTTTAAGCTTATTTTTTCATATTTTGTTTTATCTAATTTGAATGACATTGGATTTATTTTATTTAGAAATGTTCAAGTATAAATTAAGAAATCAAAACATGTTTGATTTGTGAGAGGAAGTGATTGCCTTTCAAAATGATGTAGTGAAAGGATGACTGATCAATTATCTATATAATTGATTAATTATTTGTATATAAATTTTGTAAAAAGCTAATTAATTTATTAGTTACATTAATAATTAAATATGTGAATAAAATAATTTATAAATTAAAATTATTTCTTAATTGTTAACAATAAATTATGGAAATAAATCACTTAAAAATGCAAGTCACTTACTTCATGTCTTCATATGGTTGCTTAATTCTATTTCTTCTTAAACTTAAGGAGTTAGATTTTCCCATAGAAAATTAAAATTGTGAAAAAAGGATAATATAGAATCTTTTCCTAATTTTGTGGAATAGTTATTGTTTAGAAAATGAAAATTTATAAGCTATGAAGAAAAAAGGGGTTTAAAATAAGAAATAGCTTATTGAAAAAAGTGTCATGTGTCTTCATAAATTTATTTTACTTCCTTATTTGTTACTAAATTTTATCTCTTTCCTTTATCTCTAATCTTTATATAAAAAATTATTATGAAAATGATTCTTTAAAAATAAGAAGCAATATTAACAATTGCATGGGGTCATCAACTCCACAATTTACTCCTTCAAAAATTATGCAAGTGATTGCTAGTCAAAATAAGCTAAGCATTGAATGGGGTCTTGCCTATTTGTAGACTAGGAGCTCTATAAATATTATACATTAATGTTCAAGATTTATTTTTTCTTTTTGCATTTTTATTCAAGTTGATTTTTCTTGTGATAATGTCATTTGTTTAAGATAATTTTTATATGGTCTTTGGGAAATCAATTATAACAAGGTCTAGATGAGGCCTAGAGACCCCTTTCCTTTTTCTTTTAAAAATGTTTTTCAAATAAATAAAACTATGAAGTTTAACCACAAAATATTCTTAATTTTCTAGTATAAACTATTTATGAAACAAGATTTAATCAAAGATTTGATAATTTTTATTTATTTTTCTAAATAAGATAATATTCTTTATAATTTCCTATCTTTAAATTTTCATTCGTTAAATTCTTCAAATCATAAATATTTTTAAATATCTCAAAGTCATACCAAAATATTTGATTTACATTTTTGTTTTATTTTATTTTGAAACTTAAACCTTTTTCCATGAGATATTACCAAAGAATTTTAATTCCACTTCTTAAAATATACTACGTCTCTTATGGAAAAAAATAAATATACGGTTATACAAACTAGCGGCCTAATCTCTAACCACCAAATAACATGCGATAGTCTACCGAAAAAAAGAAAATAAAGAAAGTAAGAACGCCAATGATAGAGGCTTGGATTTCATCTATCCAATAATCTAAAGTAAAAAGTGATAGAATTCCTAAACATTAAAGCCAAACCACATATAATATTATTCTAAGTACCTCTCAGTTTAAAATCAATGAGATTAAGATTAAGACAAATTATTTCTAAGTTATAGTGAGTAGGAAATTTTATTTATTTTATAACTATGAAACATTAGATTAAAAATAATAATTTTTTATTTTAATGGAGATTTGGGATTGTTTAATAATCTTATTAGAATAAGATATTTTGATTTAAGGTTTTTATAAAATATTTAATTATAGCAATATGAATATTTTAAATATCTATATTTAAATAATGCTAAATAATATTTCAATGTACAAGTGTTTATATTAAAAAATTTATTTATGATTGATAAACATTTAGAAATTAAGTTTCTTAGTATAAGAGTGTCTTAGTGGAAAGGGATTCTCTCATAATATATCATTTGTGTTGAAGGTTTCTCTCTCATTTTTAGAATTATTTTGACAAGAAAAATCTTTGAATGATCAATAACCATAAGGATACAAGTGTAGGTGTTATGGGAGAAGTTACAAGTATTAGGGTCCATCTTGAGGAAGTAGTCCAATGTACTCTCGATAGCCTCATCATAAAATTTCCACAAAAAATGGAGGGGAGGTAAAGCAATCTTACAGATACTAGAGAGACAATCATATATAATTGATTGAGAGAGTTGAAGAAGCGCAAATAGAAGGCAAAGAGAGAGGGTTAGAGCCCATTTCCAATCACCTATGATTAAAATATATTTATGATCCTCAGAGGAGTCAATATAAAGCACAAAAACACAATGGGCATAGGGACCGTAAATCTCAACATCGCCTATAACCACATGGTTCCAATGCTTAGAAATTCAGGTATGCAAATATGAAATTATGAGCCTCAAATGATTGAACCTACAAACTGAATCTTTCCTCTCAAAGTAGGAAATAATAACACCTCAGCCTAGTGCCACCTTTGGAGAAAAGGAGGCATAAGGGAGGAACTTACAAGTTGCCCCAAAAGGATCTCAACATGAGGGATTATGTGACGAGTCCACAAAGGAAGATTTGAGTGTTGAAGGAGAGGACTTCACAACAAAATCATGAGCAGTAGAGTTCCCAAAAGTGTTTGGTCTAGAATTAGCATTGCTAGAAGGCGATACTAAGCTCATATTTGAGATATTAACCACTAGGTTGACATGTTGGGGGTTTATTAGTACCAATAAATTTGAAGGAAAATATAAAATTTAAAACTGGAAAAGCAGGAGAACAAAAAGACATCAAAATAAATATCTTTTTTATATTAAAAATATTATTATTATTATTATTTAAAAACTTATATATAATAGCAAGAGTTGTGTTACAATAGGAGTCCCGCCTAATAGGAAAGAAAATCATGATTAAGAAAAAAATTAAAAGACAAATTGACCAGTTGTAAGATAGAGTTACTTGACAAGAGGCATGTTTACAACTTAACACCTACAATAAAATAGCTTGTGTAATCAGACAAAATCTTGCTAAATTATGTGGCTAGTTTGAAATGCAGGTTAAAATATTACTTTCAACTTATTACTAAATCTTTCAATACAAATCTTTGATACTTATTGTTTACAATGCAAATAACTTATTATAATTTGATTTACTTAATCATATTACTCTATTGTCTTTGAGTTTGAAAGTATCTATTGAAATAATGTTTATCTCAATGGCTGCACTACGGATTTTCTATTTCAAGAATTTGTTGGATACATGAGACCAATTTAATACTCAATTCATTAGTTAAGGATCCAATGTCGCATATTATAATTTAAATCAAAAATCAAATTCATGGTTAATTTAGAATAATTAAGGTCTAGCCATTCAATGAAGTTTTCTTTTGTATACAAAGAGGAAGAAGAACACAACTTTGCATAGTCAAAATTTTCTTTGACAATGCCCTCTAGACTCTATATACCCCATATAGAGAGATCTCAATGAACCCCCTCTATCCTATCTATATGGGGATGGAGTTCATCAAGGGCCCCCTCTTTGTATATCACTCTACTATAGGGCACCCTATGATATGGATATGACATTTCTATTATGCACCCCTATCTCTATAATAGTGCAGTAGTGCAATCCAGACTATATGCGTAACAAGAGTGGCGAGTGATGATGTTTACTCCTTCTCTATCCAATCACAGAGCTTATGTGTGTGTGTGTGTGTGTGTGTGTATGTATGTATGTATATGTATATGTACATATATATATATATGTACACACACACACACACACACATATATGTATACATACATATATATATATATATATATACATATACATATATGTATACATATATATATATATATATAGATATATGTATATGTATACATATATATATATGTATATGTATATGTATATATATATATATATATATATATATATATATATATATATATATATTATATATATGTATATGTATGTATGTATATATATATATATATATATATATATATATATATGTATATGTATATATATATGTATATGTATACATATATATATATATATGTATACATATATATATATGTA
Source organism: Chamaecyparis obtusa (assembly GCA_027943335.1). Classification (NCBI taxonomy): domain Eukaryota; kingdom Viridiplantae; phylum Streptophyta; class Pinopsida; order Cupressales; family Cupressaceae; genus Chamaecyparis; species Chamaecyparis obtusa. The sequence continues at coordinate 175,454 of BSBK01012706.1, forward strand.
TATGTATACATATATATATATGTATATGTATACATATATATATATGTATATGTATACATATATATATATGTATATGTATACATATATATATATGTATATGTATACATATATATATATGTATATGTTATACATATATATATATATATGTATATGTATATATGTATATGTATACATATATATATATATATATGTATATGTATACATATATATATATATATATATATATATATATATATATATATATGTATATGTATACATATATATATATATATATATATATATGTATATGTATACATATATGTATATGTATATGTATACATATATGTATATGTATATGTATACATATATGTATATGTATATGTATATGTATATGTATATGTATATGTATATGTATATGTATACATATATGTATATGTATATGTATATACATACATATACATATATATAAGGGGTTAAAATATAAATATTTTACAATCATTTAAATTTTAATGGAACAAAATAATTGTAAATTGAACTATTAATGACTTTTGTTTGTCATAGTAATTTTTAAAAATAGACATATAGAATTTTATATTAGAATAAAAAATCTTAGAAAAAAATAGTCAAAATATAAAAATGTAAATGTTAGAAATAACAATAATTTCAAATATATAATATTAATAATAAATAATGTAATCTAAGTATATCATTAACTTATTAAATTAATTTTAAATACTTAAATAAGTGATAGATAATAAAGGTGATAAAGACAAGTGGGTGTAAGATAAATAATTCAAACTTAAATAGAAGAAAAATAATTATAAATTAAATTATTTATAATAGCTTTTATTGATGATTGTGATAACATATATAATTAGAATAATTTTAAATTTAAATTATAATAATTAAAAATTAATAAAATTAATAATAAAATAGAGTTTAATATATAATTTATTTAATAAGATAATAAATATTTAGATAAAATTGGTTTATTAGATTAAATGTAAAGAAATCATGTATAAAAAGTATAATTAATATTAAAGAATAATAACATTATTAGTACTTGTACTAATAAATAAATATTTCTTTTTGCTACTTTTTAGTTGATTAGACAATTTTTTTAAATTTTCAAAATGAAAAAATAATTAAACCCTCACCAAAAATAGGAGCAGCCAATAAGAAAAAAGAAATACTTTTCAAAAAATTCAAAATAAAAAACAAGATAGTGTCAAACATTGAAAATCAAGATCTTACTATTACAAAGAGAAGCAACAACTGCTACACTATAGACCAATGCCTAATAAATCTAAGATTTGTATTCTGATATATATATATATATATATATATATATATATATATATATATATATATATATATTGAAAATCTCTATTACAATATCTTAATACCAACCAACTTTTTTGTCCAAACAATAAATTTTCATCTTTTTATGCACATTCGGTTCTATTTTTAATGAGGAAACTCAAACGGTTTTACATATGTAGTATAATGGAAAAGATAAGACTTATTCAAATGTTCAAGAGAGCAAAAAAAGGGGAATTCATGCTTATATTATTTGAAAAGAAAGCCAAGACAAAGAAGAGGAATTTGACTTGCTCCCATTGTAAGCGATCATGATTGTCTCTACAACTGTACAAAAAGATTGAATTGAATGTTGAAAAATGAAATGGTAAATATAACCAGTGTCCACACCCACTCAGGCTATATAGGATTTGTTTATGTGATAACTAAAGGAAGATTATTCATTTGTAGACAAGTTAATTGTTGGGAATGTGAAGCCCAACGGTCACATGACCTTTCACATTCCCTTCTTTTTTGTCTTGTAGCTGAACATGATTGTATATATACATGTGCATAGTCATGTAATGTATATTGGTAAATGATAAAGGAATTCCCTGCTGAAAGTGGATGTAGCCATTGTTGGTGAACCACTATAAATATTTGTGTCATGCATCTTTGATTATTGTGTGTTTTTATTTATGTTTTAGTTTTAGTTGTTTTTATCATGTTTCTCTGCTCATTTTAAATCAACAATTGGTATCAGAGCCATTTTGGCTTAAGCAGAGATGGAGGAAGAAGATGATGACACTGATTTTGTTATTGGCAAATTTCTTGAGAATCTGCATTTGGTTGAAGAGAAGGATGCTGAAGCAAGTGAGGAAGAAGTTGAGGAAGTTGTGAGGTTGAAGGAAGAGAACTTTCTACTCACAAACCAACTGATTTGTATGGATCAGAAGTTGGAGGTTCTGTGTCGTATAATGAATGTTGAAAAAGAAAACTTTGAGAAAGAGTGGGAGTTATTTGAATAGACCTTGTTTTAGGAAGAGGAAAATGATGGGGTCATCAGATCTTAAACAGGGGACTCTTTCCTCACAAAAATATATGTCTTGTTGACAGAGAAGTTTTCCCTTGGCGGAAAGAAACCACAAGAGGATTCGGGGTGCCTGGCAATTGGAGATTTTAGGAGCGCAAGGATTATAGAGCTCAAGGAGGCCGGAGAGAGCCCTTGGCTCAAGGTTGTGCATAATCCAGAAGCCTTTGGAAAATTTGAGAATGAGGTTTTTGATGATTTATTATTGGAGATTGTAGAAGTTGAAGCAGAGTGGAATGCATTAACTGCAGGCTCCACTCCCACGCCTTCAAACCTTGAAGTTGGGTGTCTTAGTGGTGGTGTCATAAGAATGATTGATGGGGCTTCCAATGAGTACTGGTTTGAGGATGTAGCACCTCAGAGAGTAGATGATTGGACATGAAAGAAGGTGTCATTTGTAGAGTCTATTAATATTATCCAATATGGGTTTGATAGAGGCGCAGAAGATATTGTGGCTAGCTTGCCTAGAGAGAAAAGGGCTTTGCTCTTTGGCAGTTTTAACAGTCCTACTGAAAATGCCCAAGTTATACAGAATAACAAGTATGACGGTGGTGATTTGTTTATTCACAAGTCTCCTCTGCCCGTGATCTTCCCAAGGTTGAGTGATAGTTTGGAGGATGGGTGCTTAGAATTTGGAGTTTCACCCAATAAGATGCAGGTAGACATGACCCCAAAATTGAGGATTTTAAAAGGTAGTCATACGGACTGTGAAATTTCAAGTGTGAAGGTCGTTGAGCCTAGTATTGATATCAATGGAGTGCTAATTGTTTCAATAGTCAAATTGGTGCCAGCAAGGGAAGACTGAGATGGTGGGTAACTGGAAGGCTAAGGATTATGACATGCATAGTGTTATGCGTAGCTTTAAGTCACGGTGAGTTCTGTCTCAGAGTCCTGTTAAAGAGGAAAGTGACTATGATCATCTTCTCACGGAGGAAGAGAAGCGCCAGATGGAGTGCGCTCTCAACCTGGACATGGACCATGACCTCGATGATGGGTTTCTTGTTGCCGATAGACCTGTGGATTTCAATCACAGAGGGGACTTTTATTTGGAGATTCCAAAGGTGATGGCATATACAGATGAGAATGCACCTGTTGTGAGTGCTCCTATTGTAGAGGATGCGGCTATACAAAGGCTGAAGGAAAGGCTGCCAAGGCTACCAAGGCCAAGGCTCCTAAGGGTTCGAAGCCCACACCTGCTCATCCTTCCTACACCGAGATGATTACGGAAGCCATAAGCAGTCCGAAGGAGAGGTTGTAGTCTAGTGTTCTGGAGGTAGTTGTGAAAGATAAAAGCTTTATTAAGGATGATTTTATTGGAAGGATTAACTTTGATTTGATTAAAGTGCCCAAAAGGGTGTCTCCTGCTAGTCCCCTGTGCCTCAGTGGTACAGATTGGAGGAAAAAAATGGGAGAATCGAAAGTGAATGGTGAGTTGATGCCGTCTGTGTGGAAGGGTACATAGGCAGATGAAATAGTCCACCCTAGGCATGACTTGGCATCCATCGATGTGGATAGTCTATCTCACTCTCACGTATGGATATCAGATGTGGTAGCTGACATTGGAAATTCTTGTGGAGTGAAGTTAGTTTGCTTGTATGGAGGCACTTCCAAAGGGCAGTAGGTTTTTGCTATTAAGGCTGGAGTGGACATTGTTGTTGCAACCCCCGGGTGTTTGAGGGAATTGTTTGAGGATGGTGTTTGTAAACCTTGGTGAGGTTTCATTTGTGTTGTTGGATGAAGCAGATCGGATGCTTGAATCTTTGGATTCAAATGAACATATTTACTCAAAGCCTGGAGCGTCATCAGATGATTCAAATAATTTAATGAAATCATATTTTTCTGCTGTTGGTCAAGTTAACAAAGGTAATGTTTTGGATGATAAAGAGACTGTAGCATCATATGGTAATCCTCACTTAACATTTGAATCATCTAGTGGTGATGAATCTATGTAGAAAGTTGTTGGAACTGACATATTGCTGGCAGAAGATATAGACACTGTTACTCCTCAGCATGCAGCCAGAGCTGAGGCAAAGTATGTTACAACAGTAGGTATGTGAGATACAATGGATATTGACCACATAAATAATAGCATGGTAGAGGTTGTAGTGGAAAGTACTGGTACAATTCTAAGTGTGGACTGCAAAAGCATATATGCTTGTAATCATTTTGTGAAATGGTTACATTCTCTCTGCAATAAATTTGGTGTGTTTGGTGAAGGCCGCTATCCTATGTGCAGCAGCTCCATAAGGCTTTAGCGATGGAGATCACTTTGATAGACCTTTACCTTGGGATTTCCAATCTTCTCCATGATAAAACTAATCCTTTGGTGTCTAAGGATTGTGATTCAGTTGTTGATAATTTTTTAAGAGGGAGCCAAGGAACAAGATTATTTGGTGAAGGAATGTTTTTTGCACATGTTGGAAGTTTTGTTCCTGAATATAATTATTAGGAAATTAGTTTTTTGGCAAAGACTAATTTGTAGTGTCCATGAGAAAAGTCTAGCGATTTTCAAGATTTTTGACGGGCATGGTTATAATGTAAATGTAGAAGTGGAAATATAGGGGATTCACAGTGCATGGTTGTGCCGGTTGGACTTCAAGGGGGAGATTGTTGGGAATGTGAAGCCCAATGGCCACATGACCTTTCGCATTCCCTTCTTTTTCATCTTGTAGCTAAACATGATTGTATATATACATGTGCATAGTCATGTAATGTATATTGGTAAATGATAAAGGAATTCCCTACTGAAAGTGGATGTAGCCATTGTTGGTGAACCACTATAAATATTTGTGTCATGTGTCTTTGATTATTGTGTGTTTTATTTATGTTTTAGTTTTAGTTGTTTTTATCATGTTTCTCTGCTCGTTTTAAATCAACAAAAATCTATAAAGTAATCTAAAAATGACAGAACAAAATCTATTTTAGATCCGACATTTCCTGATGTTTATATGTGTGGAAATCAGTTTAAGCAGATGGAGATTATAGGATTAAATTGTTACGAACATATTAATGGGATTGCTGGTGGGTTGATGAAGAGGGGCTAGGTGGTAAAGCATTCTAATAGTAAATGGAAGGTTCTAGATTTGAATTCGAATTAGTTTAGATTAGTTGTAGTTTTAATATATGATATTAGATTTAGGCTAGGAGTCAAATAAGTTATTCTTGGACTAACTATTTTGGCTGAGCTAAGGGGTTAGTAACTCAAATAATAAGATTATCTAACAACAAATGGAAGGTCTTAGATTCAAGCTGTAAATTAATTAATGCAAAGATAATAGAACAAAATCTATTTCAAATTTAACTTTCCTAAATATGTTTTTGTGTGGGTGTAAGCCAGCTCATGTAAATAGAGATTGCAACATTATATTGTTGAAAATACGTCACATTTGGACTAATAATAGACTGGTCAAAGAGCACAAAGATCAGCCTTTAGGTTGGTAGAGCACTCAAACCTTAAATGGAAGATCTTAAATTCAAGTCTCAGTTAGTCCATACGAGTTATAGCACAACTTTTAGTATCAAAATCAAGTTACAAGCCTCAAACACTTGTAATGTGACCTAAGAGGTTTGTTGAATATAAGCCATGAACTAATAATATATTGGCCACAAAAAATTAATAGCTTAATTGGTGTAACATTCCATTGATGAATCAAAGATCCTAAGATATAGCCTTTAATTATGCATGTGTGACATGGGAACTTCCATTTTCCAACAATATAAATCCTTTGCTAAAAAGAATATTTATAACAACTTATTATTAATCATACATTTTGGTTATTTTTTATAATATAAATTTCCATTGACAAAGCTACACAAGTTGTATAGATAAAAATTTCACAAACTTAAATAACAAACTCTAAACTTTTACTTACTTAAATAAATGATGTACTAAAATACTCATCTATTAAATTAAACTCACTGAGGGTTGCAGAACTGAATGTAGTCAAGCCATCTGCAACACTTTTGTTGCCGATAATTATAGTGGCATTTATTCCATCTCCGATGAGCATTATATTATATTTGTTAACCACCACATTAACACATTCATTATAAAATCTCATGGCCACATAGATAGACAATCGACTTTGACTCATCTTTGCAACTGTGTTAATGGCCCAGCACTAATACTTGAATAAATGTCACTATTGTCCTTCGCCACCATCACCACATTGCCCATCAATTTGATGCCCCTAGCAGTTTGCATGAGGTAGGGTCATTATTAGTATTCTATTGATATGCTCATAATTGTTATGGACTTACTAATTTGAAAAGGTTATAATTGTGTGATAGTGTAGGGGTGACACTTGGCATCATTTTACTTCCTTGTATCTCAGTATTCTTAGTGTTTTAAAAAAATCATTGGAGCTTCTTTCTTATGATCTTCTAGATGTTGGAGGATTATGTGGAGCTTGCCTAACATGTAGACTCAATCTATCGATTGACTATTGGATTATGGAGGGGGGGTGAATCAGTAATCCTTGATCCAAAATACCTTAACAATTTTTCTCTGATTAACTCAGTAGAAGCTCAGTAAAATATTGTTCACTATTTACAGACAATAGTAAATAAACTATAACAATAAATAAATCATTCACAACATATAACACCAATATTTAACATGGAAACTCAGCTTTGGTAAAAACCACTGTGGGAATTGTCACCCACTAAGAAAATACTCTTTTGAAGTACACCTGGTTAAGAGCCAATTTGGTTAAAGATTACAATACACACTATTAGGTGTGACTCAGTAAAGGGATTTACCTAAGATCTATTAGGGTCTTCACCCTATTAGGAGTGACCTTTTTAGAGGGCTTCAAATAGTCTTTAGAATGTTACCTTTTTCAAAGATTTTACAATAAGACTGTTAGGTCTACTCTATTAAGAGATTTCTCTATTGAAAATGCTAGTAAGCAATAGTAAATAAAAATGACATGTAGATTTGCAACTATATTTTCTCAATCAGATCCTTGTGTGCTCTTCAATCTTCACTTCAATTCTTCATTATCCACTAGCATCAACACTTCATCAAATCCTTATTTTCCCACTCAGAATCTCTATGTTTCTTCTTCACTGTATCAGTTGGTGACCCTTCAACTATTCAATTTTTTAGTCATTTATTCATACAAGATCATCCTTTATATAGATAAATTTTTCCTCTTAATCTCCTCTATTACATTTTTCCTTAATCAATCTTAACCGTCCAATTCATTATACCTTGAATCTAGATCTCAGTAACATGTTTTCTTTTCACCTAGGAACTTGAACTTTTCTAGGAACTTTTTTCATTTCTTTTTGTCACTTAGATCTTGTCGTAGATCTTCACCTTGAATTTCATAACCGTAGATCTCTTGTAACTAACTCTCCTCATCATCATGATCATCCAACTCATCATAGCTAATCATTAAATGTTGATTTAATCTTTATTTAATATATTTTTCTTGTTCGGTGTTCTTCATCAGAATTTTAGTTAACTTCGCTCGATGCCTTGATCTCCTTTCACTTTACCGAGTGACCTTACCTTACCAAGTGACATACCCTACTCGGTAGCCAAAAGAACTTAACTTATCGACTTGTCAAATCTTCATCACCATGCATTACTGACTCAACATAATCATATGTTAGGTAGAAAGCAATTATATCAACACAATCTAATCATTGTTTGATTTGTATTAGTTGTCCAATTAAGCTCTACAACTTCACAACATCTCACTTATTCTTCTCCTTAACTCATTCATCTTATATCATTACCGAATGATATGGCAACATAATATAAACCATAAATCAATTTCTTGACATCAATGACAAGACAATATCTCATCTAACCTTTCTACTATCATCATGTATTATTCTTCTCTTGGTCAGTCTTCATCATCAACTCCATTAAATAATCAATCTTCAACATTACTATCAGTTATGGTAATAATCTCCCTCTTTGGCATTGATGGAAACACCAACAAATTTAGTGTTCAATTGGTGATGGCACACTTTACTGTCATACATATTCTATACTCCCTTTGAGTAGTAACTTCTTCTTTTATGTTCTTGATATTCTTCTATTCTTTTATACTGTCCCTCTTTGACAACTTCTTTTTTTAATCTTCATTGTTCATCTCCCTCTATAATCATCATTGATATTATCTCTCTTTCATATATATTCTCCTTCTAATAATGTCAATCATCTCCCTCATGATAATCCAATCTGTCATCAATTAATATTCTTCCTATTTGACAACAATGCCAAAGAAACATAAACTTCTTAGATTATAGCTTATGTGTATATATTTTCCATTGCAATCATAAACATCCTTCACACCTTTAGGCTTCACCTAAAGAGTGAACACTGACATCAACTCACAAAATAGATATTCTAATGAGTTCCTAGATTGATGCGGTATGCATCTTGCCTCAGTGCACATTGGATAGGGGAAGAGCCCCTAACTTACCTTAGAGATACTCAAAAGCATCCTTTGATAGTGGTTTTGTAAATATATCATCTATCTGTTCTTTAGAATTCACATATTCCAATGTCACATGCTTATCTTGTACTTTCTCTCTCAAGTAGTGATACTTAATAGATATATGCTTTGTTTTTTAATTCATCACAAGATTCTTTCATATGTTTATAGCACCAGTATTATCACAATAGATTGTAATAGGATTAGTAATCTCTTCATGTATATCGTCCAGTAGTTTTTTTATCCATGCAATGTTAGAACAATTCATAGTTGTTGCAACATACTCAGCTTCGACAGTAGATTGTGAAATACAACTATGTTTCTTGCTTATCCATATCACCAATCTTCTCCTAAAAATAAAGCTTCGTCACTGGTTTTTTTTCTATCATCAATATTTCCATCCTAGTTAGCATCAATATATACCTTAAGATAAAAATTTCCTTTTTTTGTGTATAATAGACCAAAATCTTCAGTTCCTTTTAGATATCTGAATATCCTTTTAAATGCAGACAAATGTGTCTCCTTTGGGTTTTCATAAAATCTTGCAACTATACCAACTGAATGTGCAATATCAGGTCTACTATGTACAACATATTGTAGCTTACCAATCATAGATCGGTAAAGTGTCTCATTCACTTCCTTTGTGTCATCTTCTTTTGATAATTTACAACCAATAGCCATCAGTGTTCCAATCGGTTTTGAGTCTTCCATATTGAATGTTTTTAGGATCTCCTTGATATAATTAGATTGATTTATGTAGATCTCATCCTTTACTTGTTGAATTTGAAGTCCAATAAATAATTTAATCTCTCCTATCATAGACATCTCAAATTCCTTTCTTATTTCCTCAACAAATGATTTAGACATTATCTCATTACCACCAAATATAATGTCATCAACAAATATCTCAGCAATTAAGATTTCATCAGAACTATCAAATTTCAAGTATAAATTATTGTTATCACTAGTCCTTTCAAATATAATCTTAACTAATTAAGATTGTATCCTTCCATACCATGCTCAGGGTGCTTGCTTCAATCCATATAAAGATTTATGCAGTTTGCATACCATATCCTTATTGCTCTTGTCAACAAATCCATCAGGTCGTTCTATGTAAACTTCTTCTTCAAGAATTCCATTTAGAAATGAAGACTTAACATCCATTTTATAAACTTTGAATCTTTTGTAAGTAGAATATGCTGCAAGTAACATTCTCACACCTTCTAATCTAGCAATAGGGGAAAATGTCTCACCATAGTCAATACCTTCTTCTTGTGCATACCCTTTGTAGACTAATCTTGCTTTATGTCTGATCACATCTCCTTTCTCATTGAGTTTATTTTTGAAAATCCATTTTGTTCTAATCACATTATTGTCCTTAGGTCTGAGTACCAGTTACCAAGTGTTATTCTTTTCAATCTGATCAGTTTCTTCTTTCAAATAATTCATCCAATCTTCATTTTCTAGTGCATCTTACTAATCTTGGCTCAAAATCAGAAATCTAACATGTGTTATCTTTCAACTTACTTCTTTTCACGACTCATGCATTCTTATCTCTAATAATTCTTCTTGGCGAGTGGTGACTTCTCACATATGTTACTAATACAAGTTCAGTAGAATGTTCATTAGTATTTTCATCTCTCGATGGAGGCTCATCATGTTCATCAGTTTCTTCTTGTTTCTTCTCAGTTTGATCAACTGAATTACCTTATTGTACATAGACAAATCTTATGTAATCCTCAAGTTCCCTTTTGTTATCTTCTTCATTTCTTTCTAAAAATTCGTCAATCCTAACATTTGCACTTTCAACAATTTTGTTGGTGGCTTTGATCAAACATTTATATGTTTTTCTCTTTGATGAATAACCAATAAATGTACCTTCATCTCCTTTAGATTCAAACTTTCCATTTCTAGCATCTTTCAGTATGTAACACCTACTTCCAAAAAATTTAAAGTAACTTACATTCAGTGTGTGACCAAACCAAAGTTCATAGGGTGTCTTATTTGTACCTTTCTTCAACTGTACTTGGTTGAGAGTATAAATTGCAATACTTATGTCTTCTCTCCAAAATGTTTCTACAACCTTCTTGTCAATTAACAAAGTTTTAGCATGATCAACACCGTATCTATTCCTTCTCTCAACTATCCCATTTTGTTGTGGAGTCTATGGTGCAGATACTTGTCTTTTAATTCCATGCTCATTGCATAAGACAATAAATTTATTAGAGATAAATTCACCTCCTCTATCAGATCTCAAACACTTTAGTTGTTTGTCTGTTTCCTTTTTAACTCTTTCCTTATACAACTTAAAGATTTGAAATGCATTAGATTTTTCTTTTATAAAAATAACATACATCATTCTTGAATAATCATCAACAAAAAAAATGAAGTATCAATCTTCATAATAGTTTTTAACTCTCATAGGACCATAAAGATCAGTATAAACCAACTCCAAAATACCATTCGTAGAATAAGATTTTCTTAGAAAAATTAACTTCATCATCTTACCAATCTGAAATTCCTTACACATAGCTTTATCAAGTTTTCTTAACCTCAGTAGTCCTCTGACTCTACTCTTATTGCTTACTTTGATCAAGTTATCAAAATTCACATGACATAGTCTCTTATGCCATAGCCATACATCTTCAGTTTTGACAAAAAAGAAACTCTTTGCATCATTATCAAGATAAAATAGATTACCTGTTGAATGTCCACCAGTTCCAATTAGATCTCCATCAGCACCATAGATCTTAACCTTTCTATTTTGAAATTCCAGTCGGTGGCCAGTATTGTTCAGTTGTGCAACACTCAATAGATTATATTTTAGTCCTCTAACCTACTATGCATCATTACATTTCATCTTCTCATTCAAAATAATGGATCCTTTACCTTTCATAGGACATGGAGCATCATTTCCAAATCTGACAAATCCTCCATCATACTATTCTGGGTTCTCAAAATTTTCAATATCACCAATCATATGATGTGAACATCTACTATCAATAACCCATGGGTCTAGTTTACTTACATAAGAAACAAGTGTTTTTTCATCTTCATATTTTTCTTCATCTAAGTCTTCTTTTACTGCAACAAAGACAACTTCATATCCTTCTTCAGTATCATCAGATTCATCATCAGTTACACCTTCCTCAACTAGGTAGCAATACTTCTTACCTTTGTCCTTAAAATCTTTGAATATTCGGTGTTGGTTATCTGTTTTGTCATTTTTCTCATTTATGTCATTGTCAGAACATCTAGATGCAATATGTCCAATCTTGTTATAATTGAAACATTTCAATGGTAACTTGCCTTTGTACTTTCCTTTGCCTCTAGGTAGTCAGTTAGCCAATAGTGCTTCCAATTCCTCTTGTTCTTTCTCTTCAATTAGGATACTATCATACTTATTTCCATATGAATTAATTTGACTTTCTCTTTCTCTTCTTGATGTTCCAATGCTCACAAATGACTTGAAGGTAGTCTCAATGGTCGATAGACTATTATCATAATTGCTAAGCTCAAATGAAGTCAACTTACTAATTAGGGCTTCAAGAGTAACAATATTGTTCAGTAAATTGCAAATACTCTACTAGCATACTTAGAACAAAGAGTTCTCAAGATATTAATTACCACTTCTTCATTAGTTAGTGATCCACTAGCACCTCTGATAGCACTAACAACTTCCTTAATTTTTTTGCTATATTGTGTGATGTTCTCTTCATCTTTCATTTTCATTTCATCATACTATCAACCTTAGCTTTGTGTACACAATAATGTCCTCCATAGATAAGTGTAAGCATGTCCCACATCTCTTTTGAATTAGCACAATCCTTAATATCATTGAATTCAACATCGAAGAGGGAAGAAGCAATCTCTATCATAACTGAGTTGTGTTCCTAGTTTTCTCTCATTTAATCAACTATCAAAGGTCTGATAGGTGGTGGATTGTAGTCATTATCCAGCAGATGTAGTGCAGATTCTCCAATCCCAAATAGATACAATCTCATTTTGTTTTTCCATGTTGAGAAACTTTCTTTGTTCAACTTAGGTACTTCTCTCCTATACATCTTTAGATCTTTTACTCAAGTCTTTTAAACTTATCCCTTCAGAGTACTTAGCGCCAGTACCAATTTTTGGATTACAGAGAGGGGGGGAGTGAATCATTAATCCCTGATCCAAAATACCTTAACAAAGTTTCTATGATTAACACGATAGTAGCTAGGTAAAATATTGTTCACTATTTATGGACAACAGTAAATAAACTATATAAAAATCAATAAATCATTCACAACATGTAACGCCAATATTTAATATGAAAATCCATCTTTTGGAAAAACCGTTGTGGGAATTGTCACCCACTAATAAAATGCTCTTATGAACTACATCTGGTTAAGACCCAATTTGGTTAAAGATTACAATACACACTATTAGGTGTGACCCGGTCAAGGGATTTACCTCAGATTTGTTAGGATCTTCACCCTATTAGGAGTGGCCTTGTTAGAGGGCTACAAAAACTCTTTATAATGTTACCTTTTTCAAAGATTTTACAATATAAGACTGTTAGGTCTACTCTGTTAAGAGATTTCTCTGTTACAAATGCTAACAAGCAATAGTAAATAAAAATGACCTATAGATTTGCAACTATATTTTCTCAATCAGATCCTTATGTGCTCTTCAATCTTCACTTCAATTCTTCATTATCCACTGGCATCAACACTTCATCAAATCCTTCTTTTCTAACTCAGAATCTCTCTATTCCTTCTTCATTGTATCATTTGGTGACCCTTCAACTATTCAATTTTCCAACCATTTTCTTATACAATATCATCCTTTATATAGATAAATTTTTCCTCTTAATCTCCTCTATTATATGTTTTTCCTTAATCAATCTTAACCATCCAATTCATTATACCTTGAGTCTAGATTTTGGTAACACGTTTTCTTTTCACCTAGGAACTTGAACTTTTCTAGGAACTTGTTCCATCTCTTTTTTCCATTTAGATCTTGTCGTAGATCTTCACCTTGAATTTTTATAACCATAGATCTCTTGTAACTAACTCTCTTCATCATCATGATCATCTAGCTCATCAGAGCTAATCATTAAATGTTGATTCAATCCTTATTTAATATCGTTTCCTTGCTTGGTGTTCATCATAATTTTAGTTAACTTCTCTCGGTGCCTAAACCTTTCTTTGTTGCTTGATGCCTTGAGTTCCCTTCGCTTTACCAAGTGACCTTACCTTTTACCTTTACCTTACAGAGTGACATATCCTGCTCATAGCCAAAATAACTTAACTTACCGACTTGTCAAATCTTCATCGCCATGCTTTACCAACTTAACATAATCATATATTAGGTAGAAAACAATTATATCAACATTATATAATCATTGTCTAATCTATCTTAGTTGCTGAATTAAGTTCTACAACTTCACAATATCTCATTTCTTCTTCCCCTTAACTCATTAATCTTATATCATTACCGAATGATATGGCAAGATATTATAAACTAGAAATAAATTGCTTGACATCAATGAAAAGACAATAACTAATCTAACCTTTCTACTATCATTATGTATTCTTCTTATCTTGGTCGGTCTTCATCATTAGTTCCATCAGATAATCAATCTTAAACATTACTATCAGTTATGGTAACATTGACATCTATGCCCACAACTCTTATAGGATTTTATCGATTTGAAAATGTTATAGCTATGTGATTATGTGGATACAACTTTGGATCACTTTGTTTTTCTATATTGATTTAATCTATAATCTTACTTACTATGCTTAAGTGAGGTAGAGTGGCTAATAGTACTCTATGTAAAGGGACAACTATGCCCACAATTCATATGGTCTTATCAATTTGAAAAGGTTATAGTTGTGTGTAGAGTAGGGAGATGCCACTTGATATCATTCTACGTCCCTACATCACACTATCCTTAGTGATTCACAAAAATCACATCAACTTAGGAAAAAATATATATTTATTGGTAGAAAAATAGAGGTGAGTATTATGATGAAATATGACATGATCATGATATTTGAAATAAAATATTTAAGGAATAGATTTCTCACTTGTGAGATACCACTAGTACATTTGAGGCTAAATTATGACACCCAATTGTCGGATTTGCAACGCCTATTTGTCACAATTTTGACATATGTGTCTGTCAGCATTTTTGCATTGCAAATTCTGACAGAAGTGCTAATCATCGGGCTTCCAACATCCATTTTCATTGGAATATAACACATGAATACCAGCTTTCATATGGAATTTCCTATGGTAGACCTGCCGTAACTCTAAAAAATCATGTGGCCATCCTATCGGACATAATTTTTGGAATAGAGACACCAATGCAATGATTCTTTGACAGTAATACCCATCAGAGATTCAGTATGCCTTTCATAATTATCTGTCAAAATAGAGTTTCCTCTGACATTGTATCGGTTGGAATAGCGTCAGGTAAACCTATCAGTGGTATAGCATTCCTGTCACACCTATCTGTCGAAAATAAGTTTACTTCAACATTTGACTTGTCGAAAGAGCGACGACACTACAGTGATTTTTCAACAGGTATACCCGTCGGTGGTATAGCATTCTTGTTACAATGCTCTGTCAAAAAATAGTTCTCTCTGACATTATAATTGTTAGTATAGTGACATCATGTAGTAAATTACCGACGGGAGCCCCATTGGAGATATAGCACCATTGTCGAAAATGTTTTCATTGGTGTCAAAAAATCAACAGACATGCACATTAAATGAAACAAAGCTCAAGAGACCATCATAGGTTCTCTCTTTCTTCGGTCTATATTATTGACAAAATGTTTTACCTTCCATTATCTCATCAAATCTAGGGATTTGAAAGAATTTAATAGAATATTTTCATGATAACGTATATTATTTAAGTTGACATTGCATGAATTTATCTACTTTGCAAAATTGTAGACAATGAGGATGGCAATAAAGAAGCATCTCCTCCAATGGCCTACATTACTCAAGCCATGGGAGGGGATGCTTCTTTATGGACATCCTCTTAGTATACAAGTGCATGAAGTATATAAATTCGTTCAACATCAAACTAAAATAATGTACGCTATACATGAAAATATTCTATTAAATTCTTTCAAATCCCCGCATTTGATGAGATAATGTGTTGGTTCTTCAAAATATTTTACACTCCAAGAGATACCAATATGCTTATGACTAATGTTAAGGAGTGGTTAATTCCAAATATGGGAAATCTATAAGCAATTGGACCAACTATAGGGACAAGATTGCCCTCTTCACTTCTGGCTCTACAAAACCAAGGCGGGTACACTTGATCCAATGGATTCAAATCTATTTTTCACTTAATACTGGATCTAATAACAGATGTCAATGAGAAAGTACTAAATAACAACCTATTATTCATTGACTCTCCATCACTAGGTACAACAATTCATATAAAGTAAATAAAATGTAAAAGATTGGTATTGATTAAATGTTTTATGATTACAAGATTTTGATCATTCCCCACAAAGCAAAGATAGGAAAATACAAGCCAGTTCCCTATCCATTGGGTAGAATATCAGAAGATAGAATGAATACAATGATGTTTTGAAAATAATTGGTCTTTAAACATAAATACAAACACCTCAACTCTTTCCTACTTATAGAAAATCCTCAAATAGATTCAATAAACATGTATCCCACCCTGAGCAATATTTAATCCAATCCTAGATCAGAACTCAAAGCCAAACACATACATATAAATCTCAAAAAGACTTAAAGATTTATAGAATAAACTCAAAGGAGAGACAAAGATTTGAGATTTCTATTAAGTGCAACCTTGGACGTTGTATACATCATATTCTAAACAATAAGCTTGCAAAATAGCAACAGTAACCTGTACTTCTTCTCTATTTCTTTGATAAAAATGATACAAAAAGTTACAATCCTTGACTAAGGGCTAGGGTTTTAGAATCTCTATCTTTTTAACACCTAAACTCTCAATGCCTAGAATGATCATGGAAAATCCTTTATATACAAGGAAGTACAACAAGCTACCGATCATTCTAGGGTTTACAAATTCCTAACCTAAAAACTTTACAACCCTATTGGGTTTACAATAAATACACTGATCAAACAAGTGAGATATTATGTGGATGAGCCGCCTTGCTTCATGTCTTCAATGCTGTCCTTAGCTTCTTTCAACAAATCTGATTGCAATATCTTGCTATCCATCCTGCAATAAATGTCTTTCTACTTCTCAACAACCCTGATTGCTCAAAAAGTAACTATTTTACTTGTTTCAAGAGGATGGTGGAGTATTTACTTTTTCAACATGAGGTATGTACTGATACATCCACCTATTGTACACCTCTTCGCTTGGGAACTCAAAACTTGCAAATTCTGCATTTTTGACAGACAACTATCCCCACCTAACTTCCAATTTACTAATCTCCTACTGAATAAAATCAAACTTAGACTAAGCTGTGATTAAAGTCTCAATAGTATGAATAAAGAATAAAGTGTTTTCTAGGGTCAAAATGTTAGTCATCCTAGCAGAGAAGTCATCATCAATTTGTGCTCACCATTTGATTAATTCTTTGAGCTCACCATTCTTCCTAAAAACCCCTAGGATCAAGTCACAACTATGAAGTGTCAATTCCTTCTTTATTAAATTAGACTTCCTCTCAAAATCACCTAAGAGTATGTCATATTCCACTAGCTTCTTTACATTTTGGTGTAATGGCTTGATTAGTGGATCAGGATCATTTTGAGATTTAGATAACATCCTAAATAATCTCACATTTGGAGATCTCTCAATCCATTTCCTTAAAACTAGTTCAAATTCACTTTTTCATTTATCCAGTGATACAAGTAATACCTTCAGCCTTCTAGCATGATCAAACAAGATAGTGGGGTTTAGGTTTGTAGCAAACTACATAACAGCTTCTATCACCTTGTCTTCATATTCCTGCTTCAACAGGCTCTTATCCTTAACATACTCCTCCCTTATCCTATCCAATTCCTTCTTCTTCCTCTTGAAGTGATTGGTTTCCTCCAGCAATTGTTTCTTCTCCCAACTAAGTCTTTCATCTAAATGTGCCTCTAGGTAGGGGGATGGTAGAAAATCAACAATTGGGCTAGAGGATGAAGCCACTGTAGGTTTGTTAGCTATCATCAGTTGTGGTGATTTGTGATCTTGTGGCCCTAATAGCTCATCAATTAAATTATTCTTTTGAATAAGCTCTATCTTGAGCTTATTGTAAGACTTGAGGATAGTTTCAAATTTGAGCCTAAGATCCTCTTTTTCTTGGGCATCTTTCTCTGCCACTTTGACATTAAACTTGGTAGTCTCCAAAATTAGGTTTGAAGCTTCTACCCCAGAAGTCTCACCTACTCTTTGTACCAATAGATTCACTGCATACCCTATAGAGAGAGCCTCTCTTTTCCCTTTATCTTCCTTCCTCTTAAGGGACCACATCACCAAGGTAGCATGATCCTTTGAAAAAGCAATACCCCTAGTAGCTTTTTGGGCCTGTTCTGCAGTAGCAAGAGTCTTTACCTTGCTCTTCCTAACTTGATCAAAGACTATTGCATCAACAATATCCCACTATGGAAAAATCAGCACCCCTGCAGTATGGACCATAGCCCTTCCTTCCTCAGGAGTGATCTTTTCAAACTGCTTCATCATTTCTCCCTTGGTCTCATTTTCTATCTTTGTGATGTCCTTATTAGGGAACTCTTCTTTCTTCTTTTCATAGATCTCTTTGAACTGGTTTATTTTCATTCTCCAATGAAATTGGAAGAATGCCCTAGTCCTGAAAAATTTGTCATCAGCTACAAAAGAATCATTGGCCTATTTTAAAATAGGGTCCATTTGTTTACCCTCAAATTCAGCAATAGTAAGATCCATGGCAACCTCCTTAGGTGCCTTCGGCATTCCTTCTTGCAGCTCATCATTGGAAACAAAAATATTTCCCTCATTTCTCAACTATACCAATTGTTTTGCTACCCCATGTTCATCTAAATGTAAGGGGGATTGAGAGGGAGAGTATACATTTTGTTTTGATCCTGACCCCTCTTGTCTTTGCCTCTTTGGAGAGGGTCCTTGCATTGTTGGATCATTCATAGTCCTCTTTCCCCTAGAAGTAGAAGGAATATCCTCACCTCTTTGCTCTGGTGGTAAGAGAACAGTGTACCCACTTCTCTTCTGCATTGTGTAGACTCCCCTTGGAGTCAATTTTACATATCTTGGTTGGCTCAAAATCTGCCTAGCCCTATCAGGGTTTGTCTTACTCATAGAGGCCCTATTCTCATTTACTGCATGCATAATGCCTTCAAAATGCTCCATAAGAGCCTCTACTTTTCTTTCCCATGGCTCAAAGCCCTTTAATGGGTCATAAGCTCTATCAAAATTTTTAATGAAATCTACAGTCTTCTTGTAGATCACCCATTTTTCCTTTTTTATTTCTTGAGTTTGAAGGTCAAACTCATTTCTTATTATATCTTCAAGAAAATAAAATTGGTGCTCCATAAGAGCACACCTAATCTTATCTCTAAACATTCCTAATAGAAAACCCTCATTATTTGCACATCTTGATGCAGTTGTAGGCATTCTATAGGGCTGCAATACCTGATTTAAGTATACCCATCCTCCTTTAGTTATAAAAAATTGATGAGCAATTGTTATATCAGGGAAAAAAGTCCCTCTTCCTTTACCAGTAAGGGCACTCTCTTGTAGGTCACCAATCTACCTCAGAATTTCATCATATCCTACCTTTAATGAAAATTGGTAAGGCAAAATGTAAGGTGCCTTTCTGCAACCATAAACTCTAAAAACTATAGAAACAGGATATAAAATGATATCCCCAAAATTGTGGACTATAGTAATGTCCTGATAGTATTCCTTCAATCTGATTACTCTTAGTAACTCCCTTGGGATTCTAGGATTGTCAAAGAATAACAGTGTCCTAAGTCTCGAAGCAAAATCTCTGTCAAAGGCAATGAAACTGGCATCAACTCTATCCCATGACAAAGCTATGGTCCACAATTGGACTGGAAGTGTCTCTTCATTTCTCTCCTTCACAATATTCACTGTTGAGCTAAAAAATTGTTCACCCTTGTACAAGAACATATGCATAAGCATTGAATACCACCCAAAAGGCCTACTAACCTTCATATTCTTAATTCCCATTAATCCCTCATGGATCAAGTCAGCCAAGTGAGAGGCAAAATCAAAGATCAATGCCAATTGGAGATGTAGTGATTGTACCATCATGAACATATATGGTATTGACATATGAGTGGCCTCATCATGCCCTAGAATTAAAGTCAAAGACTTGTAGAAACCCTGTGCTCTCTTACTAAATAAATCCATCCTAAAGGGCTCTAGTGTACTTGAACTGATGACACACATGGATCCAATCTGGTCTATGAAATCCCTCAGAGGCCTTGCCCTTAAATAATCCCTCTGAGCCTCATATACCTCCATAAATTTTGTAAAATCTATCTTCTCCAACCCAACAGAAGGGTCATTTAATGAGAAGACCTCCCTAATTTCCTCTTTTGTGATACTAATCAAATTATTTCCATTTACATCCTTGACACACTTGTCATAGGATCATAGCACTTAGTAATTTGTATCAATAATTCAGCATCCATAAAAACTCCAGGGACTACCAACTTCCGAATATCAAATTGCCATATGTTGCTGAGGGGGGCACAGGAATTCCTTTGTGAGTAAGCTGCTTTGAACAAAATAAGACCATTACAATCTTCACCCACCCTAGCATCTCTCATCCAATTCCCTCTATCATGGAGCCCACTGTTTACATAATCCCTAGGGTTTCTTAGAACTAGTTCTTTTAATCTAGCTACCCCATTATCTACATGCAGTAGCAATTGCATTAAATCCTCAAAGACACCCCTGTCTTTGTATTCTATCTTACCAGATAGTCCTCTCTTTGGCAGCATTTTAAATTGGGGCTTTTTAGAACAATATATAAATATCTGAGGAAAGACCCTAAAAATATCAACAACCCAGAGGATTCTTCCCACAATTTCTTCACAGACTTCAAACAATTCTGGAATTCAAAAAAATTTGACCTACCAGGAACCTAAAAAAACTTCACTTGATATTAATCTAGAGGAAAATCCAGTTCGCCAAAATGTTTATGAGAGCGGTAAAGAAAAACAATGATCAAAGTTTGATATATAATGCTGCCAACCATTTACAATTCATCTGCACGTAGCTCATTAAGTCTACCATTACTGAAAGTTGGCGGCCTCAGCATTCACACGACATGAACAATGTCATAGAGTAAAAATTTGAATTCAGACCATTGATATTGTTTCCCTTTGGCGCATCGGATGATTAGCAAAAATAGCCGTGCAATCCTCATTTTACTTTTTCCAAACAAGTTCCCAACCAATGACAACAGTTCAAATTAACCATGTGGGGAAAGAAATGACTTAACTTTACCTTGATCAAAGTGGACATGTGTCATCTTATTGCTAAAGCATGGGCATAGAAAATGAGCATCTTGATCCAGTGGTGTAATGACAACCACATGATTCTTTCCAACTCATAGCACTTTATCTATTCCCAAAGCGATGACCCCATGTTCCCTTTTGAAAACTTTTATCGAATCAACAAATGCCACATTAGAGAGATCATTAGGTAGAAAACCCTAACTTTATCCTTGGTGTCAAGTATACTAACTACTTGACATGTCATTTCTACCTTCGGCCAATAACACGAACCTGTCAGCATGACCTGGCAACAGAGGACCCACCTTTAGTCCTTATCTTTTAAACAAGATCAACGGTTGTTGCTATACTGTAGACCTTAAAGATCATTCATTTTATGCCAATGATATACCGAAAACCATGAGATCTCATTGAAACTTAACCATCTAAGAAGGCCGACCCTACTATGACACTTCATTTATCTTTCTGACGAATTAAAAGATGCCACATTTGCAGAACAGGTGGGTGGGCCCTCCTTCCATTTCTTCTTTAATATCAAATATTCTATCAACCGCCACATCACATTTATTTCAACCAATCAAAAACACATGTCAGAGTGACATGGCATTTTAAGACCCCACTTACCATCTTTTTCATCGTATAGCATCGAACAGTCATCGCTATACCATGAAGCTTAAAAACTTCACATCTTCCATTAGTGGTATAACAATAACCGTAAGATCAAACCGTGCTTTACCCTTTGAAAAGTCTGACCCTACTACTATTACGTCACATAGGACAAGTGTCAATTCATAAAACATGCCACTGAGACTATCATGTCAGAAATCTATCTGCTATCAGTAAACCTTGATTGGACACTTGTTGCTATACCATGATGCTTAAATAGGAATCATCTCAACCCAACGGTATAACGATAGCCATCGATGCACTATTCTGTTTAACTGCCAACACAACACCAAAGATGGGCCCACTGAGACAGATGTCTGCTTGTTGCTAGATCACATGTCAGAGATTTTGACAATAGAAAGTTGTGAGATTTAACGATAGCCACTCATTTTTAAAAGGTTTGATAATTAGGAAAATATTACGGGAAACTTAGGCTTTGAAAGAAATATTAAAAAGGGTCCAGTTTGACAACCTAAGAACATAACACATAAAGTGGTCAATACAAGGGGTCGAAAATAGCACATGTCCTATTTGGAGAGTTAGTGAGCCAAAAAGGTAATGTGAAATTAGAACAAGGCCTAAGACCAGCTAGGGCTTCCTTTGAACTTAGGGTTTCACCATAAAACCTTACCACCCGGTCTAAGAACCAAAATTTTTAGAAATTCTAGCATGAAGCTGAAAAAATTTAATATAGTGATAACATAATGAAAGGTAAAATGTTTTGTCAATAATATATACCGAAGAAAGAGACCAACTATGATGGTCTCTTGAGCTCTATTATCTTTAGTCCTAGCTACTGTGTAAGGCCTGGAAGACTTATACCTGTCAATCATCGAGAATAATCATCGCCTTGCCTTTATGTACACTGCACAGTATCCAATATAATTGATCCTAGTCTTGCAAAAACATTTTACACTTGTGCATCTCATTAATACTAGAGGCCTGAAGTAATTTTATACAATCACTAGCCCATTTCGTGCATGGATGAGAAACAATATCCAAAGTTTCTAGATTTTAAGAAGAGGTATGAGTGGAGGCCAAAGAAGGGATATTTGTGAAGTTTTTATAGATGTAGGTTACTGAATCATCATCTTTGCACTAGTACTCAATCTAGAAACCCTCGTATGTATATAGCCACTCTAGAAAATCTCCACATCTAGTAAATCTCCACAAAAATCCCTTATGGCCTCCACTGCATATACATCTTCTCAGAATCTAAAAACTCTCCATTATTGATTCCCATCATTTTTTTAGCATCTTCATGGACTGAGACCTTAAATTATTGATCTTCTCTTTGTTTTGAGAATAGTTTAGCATTCTCTATTAACAGGGCCAACCACATGAAGGTGGAAGCTCATCTGGCCCCTCTTAAGAGCCTCTTATGACCCTTTACGACATTTTAAGACCTCTCAGATGTATTCTTAGGGATCATAAAGGGTCGTAAAGGGTCATAAGGGGTCCTGGGACACAACAGCTGAGAAACATAAATGTAGGCATCATGGTCACAATATTTTGGAGACACAAAATAAAAAATTGTGACAATGATGCCTACATTTATGTTTCTCAGTTGTTTTTGTTGGCAAGTTGTCTATACTAAAGTATATGAATAGATATAGTGTTGTCATTATGGAAACAAAGTCATATAGTAGTTCAGAATGAGTGCACTTAATGAAAAGATCATAATTCAATTAAGTGTTGAAGACTGGATAGTTTACAGAGTACTAGAGACTCAAAGCATCAATGCAAATGTGTACAGATGAATTAAGGTATGTGCCCTATAAGTTAAAGTTGTTAGACTATACTTATGCTTAGTCTATGAGAGCATAAGTAGATATTCATAGATGTGAAAGTTGCAATCAGTTGAAGTCGCACAACCAGTGTGTACCAGTAGTGAATAGAGCATGGAGCCAATAGTGACTATTTTGGTTTGCGATTATAAATTAATGTTGTAGAGGCTATGCACCCATTGTATTTAGGTTGCTGACATATGTACATGTATAATTGTAAGCACACTTAAGCCAATTCATTTGGAAGCATTGTTTGTAATTAGCTATAGGGTCGACCTAATTATTTTGTTTGTATGAGCATATAAATATAAGATGCACCCATTGTATTCGGTATGGAAGTTGTAATAGAGTTGTGAAAAGTAGAGAAGAGGTATGCAAAGAGAGCATATGATGTATTAGAGCTTTGCAAGAGGTCAAAGCATCAGCGCATGAAAGGACCTGATTTGACAAGCAATGACACAGTGATAGTTCACCTGTAGATATAATGTGTATTTGAAATTAGAAGGTTGTAGTCTTCACCATTTGAGCAATGAGCTCTAGGATAGTGAGTCCACTCCCCTAATAGGGATCATTGTAAAAGACTCCTAACAGGGTCCGACCCTTAACAATGTCTACTATACTTAAAGCATTGTAAAGCTACTCCTAACAAGGTAAAGGATCTTCTAACAAGGATCACAAAACACTGGTGTAGAATATTAGTGGGTATCAAGTCCCACCGGGGTTTTTACCTATTTGGGTTTCCCTATAACCATATTGGTGTCATGTGTTGATTTCATGTTTCATGTTTATGTGAATGTTTAATTCAGTACTTAAGCATTTATAATTCAGTATTCAGATTAAAGAGAAAAGTTAAAATACAATGAACACTAAGTCACCCCCCCCCCTCTCAGTGTTCCCATTCCTAACAATTGGTATCAGAGCTTTGGTCCTCAACAAAGAAGTTTAACCACTTGAGGAGATCATGGACAAAGAAGAAATGAAACATTTGAAGAAGAATCTTGAAGCCACTCTTGAAGACCTGGATAATTCAGAAAGAGAAATTGAAGAACTAAAAGAAAAAGTCAGTGATGCTCAATTAGTTATCAAAAGACTAATAAAGGATTTGAAAGGATGCTCTAACAGTGATCTTGAAGAAAAAGTCAAGAAATTGAATGAAGAAAATGCATCCCTATTGAGCCAGCTTGGAGAATTTGATGACAAATTGATGAACAATCAAGATGTCTATAATGAAAAGGTCAAGGAGAACCTTCAACTCAATGAGGAGTTAAGGGAAGCCAATTTGGAAATCTTAGATCTAAAAAATTGCAAAGCAAGATTGGAGTCTGAATTGAAATAAGCAAAGAATCACATTGACAAATTGAACACTAGTTATGATTTGATACAATCTCAGTTGTATGCAAGAAGAGTCAAAGGAGACACTAGCTGTATTGGATACAATGAATCACAAAATTAGATTGATAAGATGTGATAAAGAAAGGAGACACAAAAAGAGTCTAATGATACTAAGAAGACTGAAGATCAAACCAAAGACAATGGTGGTCCTCCTAAGAATGAGCACAAGCCTGGAGAACGCACCTATTTTGCATGTAAAAAGCATGGACACATTGCAAGGAACTATATAGAGGTAAGACCTTTTAATGGTTACTGCTATACATGTAATAGATTTGGTCATAAAGCAATAAATTTCAAGTCTAGTAAGAAGAACAGGATTCAGCATGATCAGAGAAATTAGAATCAGACAAATGTAAGAAGCTCTTAGAATGTTACATGTCAGATATGTAACTATAATGGCCACTTAGCAAAACAATGCAAGAAGGTGACTCATGTCAATGCACCAGGGAATTTGAGACCCCCAGTCATTTGTCACTCTTGTAACAAGGCTGGACATATCTCAAAGTTTTATAGATCAAGGATGCAAGGTTAGGAAAGCCCTAAAAAGGCCAAAGAACTAGTTTTGGATCTTGAAGTAGAAGTCAAGTTTGCAAAGGTCTCAAAAGATGTGAGCTTGATTTGGTCTAAAGAAAAGAAGGACAATGTTGATGAGAATGTATTGGATTCATCCCCAATGGACGCACCCTCTACATCTGCATAAATGGACCTCAGGGTCATAGGGGGAGCTAATTTAGCTCTAGACCCCTGCATGGCTAGTATACTCATCCTCAGAGTATGCACCTTTGGACTTAAGCTATTAGAGTGTATTGGAACCTTTGTGCAAGATTGCACATGCTGATTGTAAGTGGAGCTCGAGTTTGAAATTTTGAAGTGACAGCCTGGTTTACGTGACTTGCATTAATGGAAAATTTCTCACTTTAAGTACATAGAAAGTTGTTTGTTCACTCATTGCATTCAAATTCAGAGCAATTGAAGAGTAGATTGAGCCTTGGAAGTTGTTGTGAAGATTTGGAGATCAAACTATTAGTAATTTCAGTGCATTTGATGGGTTGCAAGAAACCCTAGCTCGTTGCACCGATTCAGAAGCCATCAGAACATCTTAGAGATCAATTGGAAAGCATTTATCAAGTAATTCATGGCCACTCCTATTGTTTATGATGTTGCTAAAAAGAAGAGATATGTTTTCAAGAGGCACCCATTTAAATCAACCCTAGATGATTTAGAGGGAGCATTCTCCCGCATGTCGATGAGTGTCATGCATGTAGAAGACATAAGGGCTTACATCTATTGTAAGAAGGAACCTGTTGGACTAGATAGGTTAAGGGTGCACATGGACTCAATGTTGAAACCAAACAAAATGTTCATGGATGAATACACCAAATGGAACAATCACCCCATTTTTGAATATGCCATGACATATGAATTCTATGAGACTAAATGGATAAAAATCTTGTTAAGAAAAATCCATGATGATTTGTTTTGGATTGGAGATTTACTAGTAAGAATCATAGGAGACTTGATTCATGAGATGACAGGCCTCTCTAAGATAGGTGTCATCCTTTTAGTGGGCAAGGATGTTAGGAAAATGGTGGGGCAAGTGTGTAAGTCAAGGAGCGATAAGCGCAACATGACTATTGAGCCAATTGAGCAAGCATACATCAAATTGATGTCAATGATACTAGGTTACAAACTATTATCTCTATTGAGCCTTCTAAGGTTGTCATTAGTACCAAAGGTATGTATAGATATCGGTCAGTCACTTACAATGAGCTAATCGGTAATATAAAGCAGAACAAACTAGTCGGTAAAGCCTATACACTGAGTAGTAGATAGTTTACCGAGTACCAGCAAACACCGACATCGACAGACAGTAAACATCGAGCATCACAGTATACACTGATCAATTTACATAGTGTTTACCGAGGATCACAGGAAATGACATAGTAATCAGGAATGGCACATTCTTCTATGAAAATGGTCACAATGGTTTGTAAAAATGTTTTACCAAGATCGAGGAACATTTAATGTAATGATATTCATTAAATACAATTTATATCTTTTGTAATAGATGATCTAGGTTATTATTGTACACCGCAGATATTAGGGTTATGATTATAGTGTGTAACCTAATTATGTTAAAGCGGAAAAAAAACAACATATATTTATGTGTTCACATCATTTTTGATGAGAGCTGATATATGAATCATGAAGCACTTGAAGTACTTTTCCTATCTTCAAGTCTATCAGTTTATAGAATAGAACCAAGCACAGTAGAATTTAGTTTGTGCAGAATTAGCAGAGGCTACCGAGCAGATTCAAAGTAGAGATTCATCACAAGTAAGGTGATATTTTTATTAGAGCTTATAGATCTGTAATAGACAATTGAGTGTCAAATAAGCAGATAAATACCTATTGCTTTCTGACAATTGTAATAGAGTTTTTTGGATAAAATCTCTTAACAGAGTAGACTTAACAGTCTTATGTAAATCTCTTAATCGAGTGCACACTTCATTAGTGTTGCTAAAATCCTATAACTAGGTAGATCTAGCTAATCTAACATGTCACTCCTAATAGGGTGAGATCACCAGAAGTGATCAAAACTTGTAGCCCTAATAGGAAAACCTTTTCTATCTGCAGTAGTGAAGAATTTGTGGGTGTCATCCCCACCACAATTTTTACCTTCTAACAAGGGTTTTTATGTTACCAAAATACTTGTGTCCTATGATTGTTCTATGGATTTCATGTTGTTTACTTACTTATGTTAAGTGGATAAATGATTCATGCAATTATATTCAAGTTATATTGGTCGGTTATCACTGTTTATAGTTTTAGATTTGAAAGGTTTTACAAGTAAATTTTTGTAGGCACTGATTCACCCCTCCCCTCTCAGTACCTATCTCTCCTAATTCCAACAATTGATATTAGAGTTGGTTCTCTTATTGAATAGTTTTACCATTGAAGGGTAAAGATCTAAGTTATGGAGAGATACAAGCTTAACAAGACTATTGAGAATCAGAAGATACAAATGAAAATATTTGTGGAATAGTATAAGCAAGCTAAGGAAGGACTGAAGAAATTACTGGATGAAAGGAAGAACCTAGCAAGACTATAAAATGAGATCGCTTATCATGAAGAACCTATTGATGACATATTTGAGCACACTGGATCTAGTTTTGGAAGCATCTCCAATGGATCTGAAAGCATAATCATTGATCTATCCGAAAAGAATCAATATTTAACTGATCAAGTGAAAGCATTAAAAATTGGTCAAGAATCTTAGATGGTAAGAATGATAGAAACAATGAACAAAGCAAATCAAGCCGAGCAAGAAAGAAATCTAGCAATTGATGACTGAAGACAGATGAGTGAACAACTTCAAACTAAAGAAAGTGAGATACAAAGACTCACTGACCAACATTTTCAAGTAACTAATCAAGTGATGACTGTGAATCAAGAGGTAAACTAAGTGAATGTAGAATTGTCAAGAAAACTAAAAGATGTTGCAAGACTCAGAGAAGAATATGAGAAGGTGAGAAATGAAGTGAAAAATCAACAACAACAAAATGAAATGAAGAAACTTGCTAAGGACAGTTCCAAGAAGATTGGTGACTTTTTAACTAATCAAAGAAGATTTGGGAGAAAAGCTGGTATATGCTGCACCAGTGAAGGAGAAACATCACAACAAGCTAAACAAGTCAACATTAGTCCAAATCAGAAACCTAAAGTGTTGACATGTTATCATTGTGGCAAACTGGGACATACATCTAATGTGTGCAGAAGCAAAGCACAAGGTAAACCTCCTGTCACTCCTAAGTTTAATGGATATTGTTATTATTGTGGAAAGTTTGGACATCCTGCTTATGAGTGTAGAGCTAAGAAAAATGATCTTGCTAATAATACTACTATGGAGAAAATATGCTATACTTGTAACAAGCCTGGACACACTGCATGAGACTGCAAGGCAAAAATGAAGCAAGTCTAGACACCTAAGGATAAACCACAATGCAGACCATATCAACCAAAGAGACAAGGTAACTCTTATGTTTGGGATTATAATACATGGACTAACTATGTTGTATGTGGTAGATATGGACACATTGCAGCAAACTGTTATAGAAAGAGTTGGATTGGACAATCAAGAAACTAGACAAATGCTGGGATGGCTTGTATGCACTGCCATAAGGTCGGTCATTTAAGCAAGAACTATAGAGACCGAGCACCAGATGAGAACCATATATTTGAAAGTGGATATACTATTGCTGATATCATGAAGTTAAGGAACACTATGTGGAAGAAGGCATCTAATGAGAATGTTGAGTCAAGTAATTTTGTCGGTGAAACCTCATCCATTGGATTGAGTGACATCGGTACCTCCACTTAAAGTGAAATAGGTATGTATGGGACTGATATTTCAAAAGATCACATTTTACATACAATTCCTTATGCATAATGTTTTTATACCAAATCAGCATGAATAAAGATGCACCATGGTTTAGTTGTCATGAGCTAACAATGTTATACAGTCGGCAAAAGAGAGACTGAGAGTTGGTTACCTATCAGTAATCACTATCTAAGGTTAACCGAGCATATGTATCAACTGATGAAGAAAACCTATGTTAAACAAGTGGATGAAAGTTTTAGTAGTCACCAAGTTGATAGATGTGTTGTACCAAAAGTTAGAAGGAGCATTTATTACATAAAAGTTTGAGCGGGAACATTGAAAGTCTATAAATACATGGTAATAGAGTTCATTTCTACAATGCAATTTTGAAGAGCGGAGAATTCAAAGAAGTAGAGTTTGAGCTAAAGGATTTTTTGAAGGATTCAAGGCTACGCTAGATCGAACTAACATCACTCTTTGTGATACCAAGTAAGTTTATTTGTGATCAAACACTTCCTACTATGTTTCTTGTGGAAACCCTAGAATCAATTTATGGCATTGACATCTTCTGCAAGCAAAACTCAAAGTGTTGAAGAGGAAGTTAACCTAATTGTTAGGGAAAATTTTGTTGAACCGAAGTTTAAATCACATCCTAAGGTCACAACACAAATAGATTCAATGGGTGCATTTTTGAGCATACCAGAAAGGGTTTTACTGATAGAAGACATAAGGTCTTATATTCATTGCAAAATTGGAGAAGTTGGGGACTTTGAAACAATTGCAGCATATCAACCCCTTTGTGGCCCCGATGGAAAAATGAAAGCAGACTACAAGAAGATTGAGGAATCAAGTTTATCATATTTTACACACTTGTTGCAATCATTCAAATCGGATTGGATTAGAATCATTCTAAGTAGATATCATGATGACAAGTTCTGGCTAGATAAACCGATTGAGGTTAACAAGAAGATAATCAGTAGGGTTACTGGGCTCCCTACTATCGACAAAGCTAAGGCTTTTTGAAGTTCTTCATGACCAGATGTTGATAAGTACATTGGAGCACAATGGGATGGTCGGGTATTAAAGATTTCAACCATCAAGGACCCAGTAGTAAAATTTGCAGCACATGTGATCGGGTATAAGCTATTTCAATCGAGCAGACTCAATAGCATACCCTACAACATAGTAGACATGGCACACAAAATTGTAGTGAAAGGTCACCAAGTTGATCTTGCCAAGGTACTATTACATCAAATCCAAGAGAATATGAAGACTATAAGGAAAAAAAAATCTAACACATGTAAGTACAGATCTCTACTTGCATGCATATTCTTCTATTTACAAAAGTTTGTGCCTGGCACCGGTAAAGTAAATTGGATACTGGATGTACCGATAACAAAATAGATTGGTGAAATGATGAACAAGTTAGGAGATAAGTTGAATGTAGAGTTTAATGCTTACTTCAATGACATATGTTTTATGGTCGACACTAATTATACCATGATAAAAGTAGTTGAGCCTAGGATAAAATGGTTGGCACCGATGGGATATGAGATAAATCATGATTTTGCACTTAAATCTATTAATGCACTGCTTGCAGTACTGAAGGATCCCATAGCCACTGGGTTTGCAGTATATGAAGAAGCTAAATCTAGAATATCTACTAATATTGAGATCGGTAAAATAACCAGAAAGGTAAAGAAAATGAAGAAGGATCTCACTACTAAATATGGAGATAAGTCAGAAACATCTGAAGGGATACTAGTTGAATAGGCAACCGAAGGTCAGCTACAGTTAGCTGATAAACCATATGATAGTGAGGAGATCAAGTCAGACAAAGAAGTAGATCCTACACAAGTTCCTCCACCTAAAATTCCTACAAAGATGTAGTCACCGATACATGAAGGTATGAAGACACGTTCATCAACTACATCACCACCTACCGAGAAAGAAGAAGTAGTAAAAGTAACAAAAAGAAGAGAAGCTACACTGACGAAGAAATACATTAAGAGAAAGAATAAGAGAGTAACTGAGGCACTGAAGAAAAAGAGGAAATACATAAGAAATAAGGAAGATGTAGAGGATACAGAGACATAGGATGATATAAATCAATTCAAACTGGTCAGTAGCAAGACCAAAAAAATAGATGAAGTCATTAAGGACATAATTGAACATGGAGACCTCACTCATCCTTTGCTAGATAGATTTGACAAAATGTCAAAAGAAGATCAAACTAAAATTGAAGAGGTTGTCATCCAAATGATGATAAAGTTTAAGAAAGTTCCAATGGAGTTTGCATGTGCCTTACCAAAGAAATGGCATGATATAATTACTGAGAAATGGGCTATTGCATTAGACACCAAGAAGAGAAAGAGAGAATGCTCTCTAGTTTGGGTAGTTGCATACTTAAGCTTTGGGCAAGTTAGTGAATACTTGACCAAGTACCAAGAAAACTTTATGATCAAGAATAGAGCCTTAATGATCAAGGATGACAATGTAGCAAATATGGATGTCACTACAGATTCTATATAGACATCAATTCTAAAAGCTAAAGAAAAAGGTGAGCAACAAGCATTTTTGAACCTGTCTAAGAAGAGACAAAATTCTAAGGGAAAAGGTATTTACATTGATGAAGGACCAATAAAGAAATCAAAGAGTACCAGTATATCAATTACTGAGGCAATTGATATAATCGAGGACAAGGAAGAAATAAAAGTTTCACAAGATGCACCAGATAAAGTTGAAATCCAACTGGAAAAGAAAACCGATGATGATGTACTCGTTGTAGACATCACACATGGTGATCCTGATGACCAAGATGATGAAGATGTAAATATTGCACCAAACAAAGATGAAGCACAAGACACTACCAGTCTATTTACATCTCTATTGGGTGAACTTCTTGTACTTGCTAAAGCAGCAAAAATTCTTTCCCAAGTACAACCCAATGGCTCAGATGCTGAGCAAAACAAAGATACAACTGGAGATCAACACATAGAAAAAGCTGTAGAGACAAATGAGCCTACACATACAAAGGCACCTTCCACCAAACCAAAGGAAACAGATGAAGCAAAGGACACACAAGAACCATAGGCAACCAAGGTGATTCCACCAAACACCACAACTGAGACTCCTACTACAACAACTGAGACCACCAGTACCGAGGAGTAGAAGAAGGAAGAACAAGTGCAAATAGGGAAGGACACTTTGAAGACTGGAGATAGATCCATTGCTATCATTGAGAAGAAATCACCCCTAGCACAGAAGAAGAAAAAGAAAGGAAAAGGGGTCACCCTAGATGAAGTGATTATTTTACCTGAGTGTGACCCGAGGACCCTAAGCCCCGAGGAATTGAGTAAATATGGGGAATTATGTTCAAGAAAGGTAGTGCAAGAGAAGCTAAAGCAAGAGCACAAAAGAAAAGAAGTACTAAATGATGTGCGGGATATCCTTCAACAGGTAGTATCTAAGATACACATTGATGAGGATACGCCTATTATAGATCAACTTGGTACACTTGCTAAGAAGATCAATGCCCTACACCGATGCAAATAAAAGAATTGAAGAAAGGGCAGAAACCAAAATACAACACAAATTAGCCAAGAAAATAAGCTAAGAAGTGGCATTACTTAAGGTCAAATTATCTGAGGTAATTACTGAAATAAAATCCATCACCTAGATAATTTGTCAATACTTATTGAAGCTCTGTACTCTAGACACCTTCACTATTGAAGTCAGTGAAAAGATCAAAGGTTTAGAAGTAGAAATACAGTTGAGTACCAATGCAGCTATCACTGAGCCACATGCTTTCCTAAAGCATATTCACTGAGTTTAGGAACTTTGGTGGTTGATAGTAGATTTAAAGAAACAAGAAGCACACCTAATAGATCAAGTTACTGAGTTGCAGACCGAACTCATCCCGTACCTAAAATTTTTTGAAGCCCACATTGTCAAAGCTAAGCTATTAGTTGTAACACCAAAAATTTTGGTGTTAGAAAACATCTTTGACATGCATGCACAAGTCAGTCTTGAGCACATTGCTCTCACCAACTTGAAAGAGGAATGAGAAAACCTCTTGGAGTCACTGAAGAAAACCCATCAGTCAATTTTTGATAAGCTGTGAGTATACAACCTCAAATTTTGTATTTGGCCTTACTATCAAAAAGGGGGAAAACAATGTATCAAATTCTATTATACCAAATATTATATTATGTACATGGATGCTATGTATACTATATTACCGGGAGCATGCACTGAGGGGGAGTACTTTGTACTTAGAAATTTTTTGATGTGCATATGTATATGGCGAAGATATAAGGAGATATAAGTCACATAGAGATTTTTGTCTTTATACATTCAAAGTTTTGATACTAATGCCAAAGGGGGAGATTTTTATCTCTATTGAGCCTTATAAGGTTGTCATTAGTACCAAAGGTATGTATAGATATCGGTCGGTCACTTACAATGAGCTAATCGGTAACATAAAGTAGAACAGACTAGTCGGTAAAGCCTATACACTGAGCAAAAAATAGTTTACCAAGTACCAGCGGACACTAACACCAATAGACAATAAACACTGAGCATCACAGTATACATCGATCAGTTTACACAGTGTTTACCGAGGATCACATGAAATGGCATAGTAATCAGGAATGGCACATTCTTCTATGCAAATGGTTACAATGATTTGTAAAAATGTTTTACCAAGATCGAGGAACATTTAATGTAATGATATTCATTAAATACAATGTATATATTTTGTAATAGATGATCTAGGTTATCATTGTACACCGTAGATCTTAGGGTTATGATTATAGTGTGTAACCTAATTGTGTTAAAGCAGAAAAAATAGAACACTATATATTTATGTGTTCACATCATTTTTGATGAGAGATGATATATGAATCATGTAGCACTTGAAGAACTTTGCCTATCTTCAAGTCTATTAGTTTATAGAATAAAACTGAGCACAGTAGAATTCAGTTTGTGCAAAATTAGCAAAGGCTACTGAGTAGATTCAAAGAAGAGATTCATCACAAGTAAGGTGATATTTTTATTAGAGCTTATAGATCTGTAATAGACAATTGAGTGTCAAACAAGCAGATAAATACCTATTGTTTTCTAACAATTGTAATAGAGTTTTTTGGATAAAATCTCTTAATAGAGTAGACTTAACAGTCTTTTGTAAATTTCTTAACTCAGTGCACACTTCATTAGTGTTTCTAAAATCCTATAACTAGGTAGATCTAGCTGATCTAACATGTCACTCCTAATAGGGTGAGATCACCAGAAGTGATCAAAACTTGTAGCCCTAACAGGCAAACCTTTTCTATTTGCAGTAGTGAAGAATTTGTGGGTGTCATCCCCATCACAGTTTTTACCTTCTAACAAGGGTTTCTACCTTACCAAAATACTTGTGTCATGTGATTGTGTTATGAATTTCATGTTGTTTACTTACTTATGTTAAGTGGATAAATGATTCATGCAATTATATTCAAGTTATATTCATTGGTTATCACTGTTTATAGTTTTAGATCTGAAAGGTTTTGCAAGTAAAGTTTTGTAGGCACTGATTCACCCCTCCCCTCTTAGTACCCATCTCTCCTAATTCCAACACAAATTTCATCACACCAGTAGGGTGAATAGTGTGTCTGTGGGCACTATTCTAGTAGCCATCCA
This sequence comes from Chamaecyparis obtusa, assembly GCA_027943335.1. Taxonomy (NCBI): domain Eukaryota; kingdom Viridiplantae; phylum Streptophyta; class Pinopsida; order Cupressales; family Cupressaceae; genus Chamaecyparis; species Chamaecyparis obtusa. The sequence goes on from BSBK01012706.1 coordinate 210,661, forward strand.
ACTTGTGCAAGAAGATGGAGAGTTCAACTTGTGTGAGATCTTGCGTGCATAGTTGATAGACATGATCAAAGCTATCAAACATGACAAGACTAAGATATTCAAGTTTGGGTCCCTAATCATCTATATGTACCTTCATATAGTTAGAAGAATATCAAACTTGTATCTAGACAAGTCCATTCCTACCATGCCTCAGATATCCAACAAGGCATCCATAGAAAGCACCTTAAGAGACTATGTAACCTTGGAATTGAAGACCTTCAGAGAAAGGATGTAGATGAGGTACATGATTCTTGAGAGTATTGTGGAGAAGTATAAATACACAATATGCTTCATGGTGGAGATTGATACTACTTGTATGGAAGCCATTGAGCCTAGAACTAAGTGGATTCATCCACTTGGGTATGAGGTTGAGGAAAAAGTTCTTGAAGCTTATGCTCAGGTATTGCTATCAGCCCCTAAAGATGATAATGAGCCTAGGTGGGGAACCTATGAAGAGAAGACTAGAGAAGTTGATGCTAAGCTGAATAGTGCTACAACAAAAAGAAAGGTTCCAAAGGTCACTTCTAAAATCTTAAGAATACATGGTGTATCACAAGAAGACCTTGACAAGGCAAGGGAAGAGAATATTTCTCTAGAATTGAAGAGCACATCAGTAGAAGAAAAATAAGAAGATCCTAAGCTAAAAAAGATAAAAATTGAAAAAGATGACAGTCAGAAGGGTAAAGAAGATATTACTCCTTCTATGCCCAAAGATACTCCTTTGGAGTATAAGCCAATGATCAGAAGGAAGAAAGAAGTAAGCACTAGTAATCCATCCTCATGAGCATTAAGGAGCAAGAAACCCAGTTAAGCACCTCCTAAGGCAGGATTCAGACCAAGTCTCAAAGCTTTGAGTGCAAGAATTGTTGATGAGGGTAGAATCGATCAAGTAGGGAAACATTATGAATCATTCAGTGAAAATCAGAGATTCACAACATGATTATCAAACATATGATCAAGTTCAAGAAAATAGTTCTTGAATTGCAGACCTCTATTCCTAATAAAGTTTGGAATATCTTAGAATATCAAAAGAAACAAGCAAATGAAGAGGATCTAAAGATAAGAGAAAAAGTGTTAAAAGATACTCTGCCTGTATGTTCTAAAGAAGAAGAGGCACTAATATTAAATTTGGTGAAGCCGCACCTAAGGACTAAGATGAGAACTCTTCACATCATGAACAAAGACTATGAGCTAATTATGAAGGAAATAGAAAATGCATTTGAGAAGGTATTATTAGAACAATAGATAAAACTACCTACTATGCCCATCACTCATGCATCCAATAAGAAAGACAAAGTGGTAGAGACTTCCAATGCACCGATGACAAGTCCTCAGGACTTAGCATCCATAGCAGAAACTCAAACAGAGGTAGAAAAGTCTATGCCCATCTTAGAATCACATGAAGGAAGCACTTTTATCATAGATAATGTGGAGATAGCCATGGCAACTAATGATAAGGATTTGGACAAGTTTGAGGAAACATTTGTCAATACTAAGAAGCTGAAATCCTATGCAGTAATACACCTCCCAATCAGCAAGAAGAAGTAATCATAGAAGATATATCTGATAAGAAAGAAGAAGAAGAGGTAGAAAATAAAAATGAAGATACATCTATTGGATTCATCAAGGTGAAGCAAGAGGTGATGGACAACACTCCCATCACTCCCTCCTCAGCATTGTTGTCAAGTTTGACACTTGACACAAGCAGTTTGGACTCTTGGAAGGAAGAAGATAGGATTAAGTTCATCGTCCTAGCTATGGAGAAGGCTAAGGAGAATAAAGTAATGAGGAATCCCCTCCTAGTGGTATCAGTAAATATTTTGAACAATTTTTTGCCAGAGGATAAGAAAGTGGTAAAAGTACATTAGGTTGATGATGTGACCACAATCATCTCATAGTTCAAAGTCAATTTTTCAAGCCTAGAAGAATCTATAGCCATAGTGGCAGAGGATAAGTACTTAAAGAAGAGACTCAATGAACTGATAAGTAATTTTTCACTAGACTTGAATTCTCTTAAGTCTGGTCAGGCATCCTTGAAGGAATTTGTAGATCAAGGAAGGAAAGTCATTGTAGAATCCATGAATCATGATAAGATAATTGATGTCCATCTTAAGAAGATCAAAGATGCAGAGGAAATGATTGAGAAGGTGAAGAATTTAGTGCTAGACACATCCATTGATGTGAACATATGTAACAATGTCTATCAAAGTCAGTTAGACATGATCGAGAAGGCAAAGAAAGAAATGGAGAAGATAAGATCTAGATAGACTCAATTGAGGAATGCTCTTGTGCCCTCACTAGACATTCTCAATCAAAACATAAAGGAGATTGATATGACCATGATAACCTATGATCAAGGTCCAAGCATAGAATTGGAGAAGATGGAGAAGCTACAATATGCATTATGCACCCATCTCCATATAGTTAACTCTCTGATAACTTTTTGGAAGAAGGAGATCCAAAAACTCAAGATTGCATATTCAGATGTTTTCCCTCAGTAAGTGTATGTAGATAAAGTTTTTTGATGTACCTTTGTCATTAATGTCAAAGGGGGAGTTGTATAGAATATGGAGTATATAAGATGTATAAGGAGATATAAGTTTATGTATAAAATTGTATAGAAGACAAAAAGGTTTTTGTGTTAAGAATAGTTAGAGACTTGGCCATATTACTTTATTTCCATTAGCGAAAAAGGGGGAGATTGTTGGCAAGTTGTCTATACTGAAGTATATGACTAGATATAGTGTTTTCATTATGGAAACAAAGTCATATAGTAGTTTGGAATGAGTGCACTTAATGAAAAGATCATAATTCAGTTAAGTGTTGAAGATTGGATAGTTTACAGAGTGCCAGAGACTCAGAGAATCAACGCACATGTGTATGGATGAATTAAGGTATGTGCCCTGGAAGTTAAGGTTGTTAGACTATACTTATGCTTAGTCCATGAGTACATAAGTAGATATGCATAGATGTGAAAGTTATAGTTAGTTGAAGTTGCACAGCTAGTGTGTGCCAACAGTGAACAAAGCATGGAGCCGACAGTGACTATTTTGGTTTGCGATTATAAATTAATGTTGTAGAGGCTATGTGCCCATTGTATTTAGGTTGCAAAAATATGTACATGTATAACTGTAAGAACACTTAAGCCAATTCATTTGGAAGCGTTGTTTGTTATTAGTTATAGGGCTGACCTAATTATTTTGTTTGTATGAGCGTATAAATATAAGATGCACCCATTGTATTTAGTATGGAAGTTGTAATAGAGTTGTGATAAGTAGAGAAGAGGTATGCAAAGAGAGCATATGATTTATTAGATCTTTGCAAGAGGTCAAAGCATCAACACACCAAAGGAACTAATTTGACAAGCAGTGTCATAGTGACAGCTCACCTACAGATATAGTGTGTATCTAAAATCAGAAGGTTGTAGCCTTCACCATTTGAGTAGTGAGCTCTAGGATAGTGAGTCCACTCCCCTAATAGGGATCATTTTAAAAAACTCCTAATAGGGTCTGACCCTTAACAAGGTCTACTATACTTAAAGCATTGTAAAGCTACTCCTAACAAGGTAAAGGATCTTCTAACAAGGATCACCAAACACTAGTGCAAAATGTTAGTGGGTATCAAGTCCCACCGGGGTTTTTACCTATTTGGGTTTCCTCGTAACCATATTGGTGTCATGTGTTGATTTCATGTTTCATGTTTATGTGAATGTTTAATTCAGTACTTAAGTATTTATAATTTAGTATTCAAATTAAAGAGAAAAGTTAAAATACAGTGAACACTGATTCACCCCCCCTCTTGGTGTTCCCATTCCTAATAGTTGTGATATCTACATCGCAGTCTATAGTTATTGCATTAGTAGAGCCTATCAAAAATAGAAAGGAAGACATCTTTCTAGCCTGGGTCTAGATCCTACCCAAATTGTCAAAGGATCCAGGCCTAGGCTAGAAAGATGTCTTCCCATTCTGTTTAAGCCATATTCCTTGATCTTGTCAAACTTCCTTGGTATGGTAGGCCTGCTCTCTGTAGTACTCTTCTTCAATCTATGTTCGACGATAAGCATCTTATTCTTCTTCCTAATTTCATCCAGAGATTCCTTTTGATCTCCCCCATCTCATCATCCTCATCACCCTTAGTTGCCATCCTAAGCCCTTCTTCCCTCTCTAGTTCTTGAAGCCTCTGCAAGATATCTGGATCAATAAAGTCTGCAACATTGTGTCCATCCATGATCTTAGGAATATCATCATCTTTCCACTCTTCATTTGCCAAAATATACCACTTCTTCAAGCTTGTAGAGTAATCTTATTAATAAAATAACTCTTGCCAACATTAGGGTACCCACATTTCAAAATAGTTGATGTTATTGGTGCTTATGCTCAAGGATATTGATTCACTATTTTGAAATGACCAAATCATTTTTATTTCAATTGTAGAGAAAATGAGTGGGAGAAAATGAATGGGTGAAATATGATCAAGCACGAGAGAAGGTATGTGATTTCTTCATCTTTGATGGGCAATGTCTTTCGAGCCTCTGGCATCATATTTGACTACAAATTACAAATACATTGCATTTTATTTGGTCATGAATGGTCTCTGAAATTACCAATCATGTTTTCTATTTGATTCCTTTTGGTGCTTTTTTTTCCCATATTCATTAGATAAAAATTATGGAGGCAGCCACTTCGCCACCTTTTTGATGTTCTAGGTATTTTACAAAGATACAGGTATGTGGATTTATCATTTAGTTGCTTGACGTTATTGGTCAAATACAAATATTTTGTCAAGTTGAAAGGGCAATATATTAGTTTGGTGTTTTCATATTATGTTAAAATTTGATTTGGTAAAATCCTCAAAAAACACACTACATGTTCTAAAATGTAAAGAAGTTGAATGTTAAATGTAAGATATATATCTCATCCATAGTAATCAAAAGAAAGGACATGAAACTAAGGAGATTTACCAATCCAAAAATATAAGTGAATAGAAAACATGATTGGTACCTTATGAATTGGTTTTTGAGGTGCACAATCTTCATCAATCTCCTCAGAAGAAGACTCCTCCTCATGAAAAATGCATTTAACACAAAAAACAAATTTACAAAACTAAACTAATGGCATGTTTAGAACAAAGAAATAGAATGATAATAATATGCTGAAAATTCTATTATGTTTAATACATGCCAAAGGACCAGTCCCAACAATTCTTAAACATACTTTATTTGATATGATAATAACATGCTAAATTGGTAAATATACTTTATTTGATATGATAATAACATGCATTTAATCTGCCAATTACTAATTACACAAAAAACAAATTTACAAAACTAAACCAATGGCATGTTCTTCATGTGGTACAAGGAAGATTTGGTTATCAAATCTTCCTTCGTGAAAGTTGAGCGTGAGAGAAGGTATGTGATTTCTTCATCTTTGATTGGTATCTTTGATAGGAAACATCTTTCGAGCCTCTGGCATCATATTCGACTGCAAATTTCAAATGCATTGAATTTTATTTGATCATGAATGCTCACTGAAATGATCACATTCTACTGGTGTCATGCCCTAGGCCATGCTTTATCTCCATTATTTGATGTTATTGGTGCGTGTGCTCAAGGATATGGAATCACTATTTTGAAATGTTTGGATTCACATTTGTTGATATTACTTATTGAATGCTTTGGAGACTACTGGTTTGACTATCCATGTATTACCAGTGATTGAGATTCATTAAAGGATACAAAACCCTTCATTTTGGGTTATTTTGTGTGGATTCAAATGTAGGATTGATTTGGTTAATGTTTAGAAGAGATCATTTATTATTAAATTCAATGGTTTCCAAGATGTGTTGAGGAGTTTCTCCTTGTTTAATGCTAACTGTTCCTGCACAATCCACTCACACAACAGTGAAGTTACAAAACTGAACCAATGGCATGTTTACAACAAAGAAATAGAATGATAATAATATGCTAAAAATTCTATTATGTTTAATACACGACAAAGGACCAGTCCCAACAATTCTTAAACATACTTTATCTGATATGATGAATTGTTAATAAAGGTCCAATTCTATAGACCGCTAGCATGAAGGAAGATTTGACCTAGCCAAATCTTCCTTGTACCACACAAAAAAATGTGTGATAACTATTTCTACTCCAACCTTAATTGTTTAAGAATTCATCATATTAGATAAAGTATGTTTAAGAATTATTGGGAGTTCTATTAGACCTTTGTTTTAAACATGCCATTGGTTTTGAAATGTTTGGATTCACATTTGTTGATATTACAAGCACAACCATTGTATATTAGACCTTTATTAACAATTCATCATATCAAATAAAGTATGTTTAAGAATTGTTGGGTCTAGTCCTTTGGCTTACTGGATTTAATTCATAAATGGATTTGACTTTATTTTGTATGTGAAATTTTGGGAGTTGCATGAGAAGTTTTAGTGTCTAAACACTCAACTAATCCCTCTAATAGATTAGGAGTGGTTGGGGAAGTTGAGAGGAAAGTTTTCAAACATTCATATTCACTTATTGAATGCTTTGAAGACTACTAGTTTGACTGTCCATGCATTACCAGTGACTGAGATTCATTAAAGGATACAAAACCCTTCATTTTGGGTTATTGTGTGTGGATTCAAATGTAGGTTTGATTTGGTTAATGTTTAGAAGAGATCAATAAAGTATTTAAAGACAATATTACATGTTTGGAGAGGTTTGAGAGGCACTTATCATGACTATACCCTCACAAACAATGGCATAGACTAGTTTTACTATGTTTCCTTTCTCTATTGATAGGTTTCCTTTCTCTACCATAGGGGTACAGTCAGAGGCTTCATTGAAAAAATGATCCTTTGAATGGTTACTATGAATATGAATGATTTGATATAGTATATTGCTCATTTTAATTGAAGTTTGAATAGCTTGTGCAAGGGTGAAAGAACTTTTGATCATTTTGGTCATGACTATTCCTGTATAGAGTTAGGAAATGTAACTGTCTAATGATTATATGTAATGTTGAATGGATTAAATGCTTTATTCTTGGTAGAAGTGAATGGAAGGAATAGTGTTGGTGTTAGGTTTCATTTATTATTGAATTCAATGGTTTCCAAGATGTGTTGAGGAGTTTCTCCTTGTTTAATATTAGCTGTTCCTGCACAATCCACTCATACAACAGTGAAGTTACAAAACTGAACCAATGGCATGTTTATAAAAAAGAAATAGGATGATAATAATATGCTAAAAATTCTATTCTGTTTAATACACACCAAAGGACCAGTCCCAACAATTCTTAAGCATACTTTATCTGATATGATGAATTGTTAATAAAGGTCTAATTCTATAGACTGCTAGCACGAAGGAAGATTTGACCTAGCCAAATCTTCCTTGTACCACACAAAAAAAAGTGTGATAATTATGTCTACTCCAACCTTAATTGTTTAAGAATTCATCATATCAGATAAAGTATGTTTAAGAATTGTTGGGAGTTCTATTAGACCTTTGTTATAAACATGCCATTGGTTTTGAAATGTTTGGATTCAAGTTTGTTGATATTAATGGCACGTTTAATGATGCCATTGTATATTGTTGAGATACTCTCTAAAATGACCACATTCTACTTGTGTCGTGCCCTAGCCTGTGCTTTATATCCATTTTTTTTGAAATGTTGACTGTGGTTATCAAATGGACAGCTCATGAGCTTCTAGCTAGGTGCCATTTGTATTGATAGCTTAGGGCATAAAATGTATTGTATCATTGATATTTGAGACTTTGTTAAAAGGAAATAGGACAAATAACTATTTTGATTTATTTTCTCTATTTTGATCCCTAAGTGGCTTACAACCCTAGAGAAGTATATATGCATATTTACGGATACAATTGCAAGATACATAACAGCTGATAATTCACAAGAAATTTATGCATCTAATTTGAATAGCAATTAATACAAAGAAATAGGGTCCTCTAATGGCCCAATCATCCAGACCTTAACTGTCCCCTTAACCAGTGACCCTTCAAAACTAGGTTATCATACAATGAGTGAGTGATCCTTCATTCTCCTAGTCTTCCCTACATCCAAACATATTGGAAATACACAATACAATGATAACAAGTCTTTCACAATCCCCCTTCCCTCGAGGAACACTATTAAACATCCCTTCCACATAGCATTTCACTATTGTATGAGTGGATTGTGCAGGAACAGTTAACATTAAACAAGGAGAAAACTCCTCAAGACATCTTGGAAACCATTGAAAGGGAAAGAAATTAGTTTGGAGACTTTTCTTGTAAACATGCCATTGGTTCAATTTTGTAAATTTGTTTTTTGTGTTAAATGCATTTAAATGGAACATTAAGCATAGTAATAATATGTTTAATCTATTAGTAATTGGTAAATTAAATGCAAATAACACCTTTATCAATTTAGCATGTTATTATAAGATACTAAAGAAGACCTGCTATTTTTCAGAGAAATCTTCACTATCCCCCACAATGAAGACAATGAAGATTGACCTCCTACCCCACAACAAAGAACATTGTAATAAGAATAAGATATAATATAGTGTTAGAATAAAATTTGAAAAAAGAGATGTAATGCTTATGTTAATGATCTAAAAAGCTGCAAATATAGGAATTGAAAAAGAAGATAGTGCCAAGAAACATCTTCACAAATATGAAACGTGAGGAAAAGTAATAACATTAACAATGCCAAGATTCACAACATTAAATTTCACCTACAGATGAGTTTCTGTAGTGGGTTGCTCAACATCAAAAATATGTTGAGTTGCATTTGAGTTGTAACTAAGAGTATCATGTAGAACATACCCTAAAATTTGAAAGCATTCTCTAGCCTGGCAATTCAAAATTCAATCTAGGCAACCATCAGTAAGTGAAATAAATTATAGACATAAAAATCAACATCAACATCATCATAATCATTAGACATAAATTATAGACATCAACATCAACATAATCATAATCATTTGGAGGGTATTTGTTTTGGATAGTACTATGTTTCTTGAAAGTTTTTGGGATGCTTCTAAACTTTAAAGACATATTTTATGGCTTAATGATAATATAGAAATTAGTGTTTTGTTTTTTGATGTAAAATATTTTCAATATAATCATGGAATGTTAATGATCATTCATGGTCTTGAACAAACTTTTCTTCTATTTGATGTATCCTAAATTCACTAAGTTCCAGTACAGGTGAATTGGCTAGATTGAATAATTTTTAGAGTTAAATTTTTGTTTACCTATGTAAGCTTCACATTCATTCTATTTAATCATTTGTGTTCTTCATGGTGTAAGTGTCAATATGTTATAATCCAACTATCATGTCATACCCCCACTTTCGACAAACCTCATAGCATGCAAATCACAGCCAAAGACTTGGGTGATCAGCATACACAAATAGCGATTACCCTTAGGAAATAATGGTCATTAATATTCATTAATGGTGGGCGGTGATTCCTTGGTAATAAAGGCATTGACAACATTCATCATCTTAACCAAGTCATGGGTGGTGATCCTTGAAATAGCACAATTAGTAAAAGGAAATAACAACATAACTAATAATCATTACCTTTATTAATAAGTATAAAGAAACGCTTACAGTTTAAATGGAAAGCCACGTCTCTTAGAAAAGAGATCTTTGTTCAAAGGGATGCATCACTTCATTTGGATATGGAGGCATAGAAGGAAAGACATTTTATTTGGAGTGAGGAAGAAGGAAAATTGGAAAAGAAAATATGGAATAATTAGGCTGGAATTGGAGAAGAATTTAGAAATAAACTTGAATTAGAAAAAGCTAAGTTATCTAGTTCTTTGTTTGAGGCTGGGTTCCAGTTCTACTCTTGTTCTCCTCTAGGTTCGACTTGGGTTCCTTTGGTTGGAACTTGGGTGCCTAGGCCAATCCTAGGTGCACCTACAATATTATAAATATGATACACGAGGTATTTTATTCATAATTTTATAAGCTAACTCATTATTATGGTAACATGGGTATGACCACACTCCATGCCTAATGGTACCCAACATGGAGTGTAGTTCAAATGAAGTTGAACCAAATGCTGACCATGATGGCTATGATCATGATGAAGATGAATATGAATATTAAATCTAAAATATGGCTTGTAATTTGAATTTTCATTGTGAATGAAGAAACTATAGAGTCAAGTTGACTCATTCTATGTTGTAGTATATTTGTTCCCTAGATCTACCATATTATATATGTGCAGCATGTAAGGGACATCTTCTGCTCATCCATGTATCAAAGCTTGGTAAGAGTTCTTAGGAGAAAGACAATATGTTAGTGGGAGATGGAGAAACCAATCTCAGAATACCACTTGAAGCCTTGCAATGTTGAGAGTGGGATAAAGGCTACACTTGACACCCTATATAAGGAACAATCTTATTGAGCTTCACTTTTTTTCGAGAATAGTTTTATATTCTATACTAAATAGGGCCAACCATGCGAAGGTGGAAGCTCATTTGCCCCCCCCCCCCCCCCCCCCCCCGCCCCTAACATCACTCTAAATTCCTCGTTAACATCTAACATTCATTAATTATTTCATCCATTAATAAAATGTAACATTCATTAATTATCACATGATAACATTCATTAACACATTAATAAAATGTAACATTAATTAATTATCACATGATAACATTCATTAACACATTATAAAATTTATGAACATTCAATACCACATAATTAAATCCATTGGCATATAAAAATCAGTCATTATGAATTAAGGTGCATAAATGACAATCATTTCTTTTTTTCTTTTGATTTTTTGTTTTTAAGAAGTAATCGCTAAGAGGAGCATCGATATCATCATGATCATCTCCCCTCTCATTAGATCTCAATGCACACCTAGTTCTCTATTGATGCAAAGGGGGTTCATCTGCAATAACATATAAAAGGGTTAAACTAAAAACATTTTATTATATAATTAAAAACATAAAAAACATTTTAAAGTATTACAATACTTTAAAGGTCATAATCGTATAGCTCTTTACCTAATCTAGTCACATCATCAACATCGAGATTAGTTTGTTTGGCCTCGGCCTCAACCTCAACCTACTCATTAACGATGACCTCTACACTCTCTACAATTGCAATACAGATTATTACATTAATCCAAACAATTACAATTAAATTTGTATTACTACACCAATCAATTTAAGATGTTTACTTGTATTACTCTGATGCACATCCTCATTATCATCATCACGCATAGGTTGTTTACGGCTAGAATGGGCATGCTGCATTTCAATTTCATACGCATTCATGTTATCATGTTTTTCTTACTTAAAAAAAATTTACGCACTTTATGTTGGAACTTAACATCAAATAAAGTAATTGGTAAATAATTAAATTTGAAATATCATCTATTTGTTGGATACAATTGTCTGAAGGACATTGTTGGATTAGCTATGTGTTGTCTTTGATGTCACACAAATGTCATATCAATTATCGTTCTTAGTATCTACCGAGTTCAGTCAGTCAGCTAAGCGGTTCTCAGTATCTACCGAGCTTAGTCGGTCAGCTAGGCAATTTTTAGTGTCTACCGAGTTCTCTCAAGGTGTCTAAAGAAAACTTGACAGGATATCAGTGTTAACCGAGCCTCCTTGGTTATCGAAAGAAAATTAGTGGTTACCGAGCTCTCTCGGTCTCCAAAGGATGTTGCAGAATTCGCTATGGTTACCGAGTTCTCTCGGTCACCGAAGGAAATCTTTTTTAGGATTAATGTTTACCGAGCAGGTCAGCCCTTTCAAAGAATTTTATTATTATAGTTTGTTCATCCCAGCCGACTGTTATAATAATTATTAGTACCGACTTGACAATCTAAATGATTATGAAATGGCCTATATATATAGAAGGTCAAATGGTGAATAAGAAATATACAACATGCAGAAATCATTTTGAAGAAAGGTGTGTGTGAATTTTGAAGGATGGTCAGATATCCTTGAGGATCAACAAAGATTTAATTGATCAGTAAGGATCTAGTGAAATAGAACAGAGATCTATATTCAACAATTCAGTTGCAGGTTATTTCATTGTTACTCTCTAGCAATTGTAGCAGTGATATCAAAATCTCTTAACCGAGTTGGTTTAACAACCATTTTGTAAATCCTCTAACAAGGTAACAGTTCTATTGAATTGTTTCAAGACCTCTTACAAGGCCACTCCTAGTAGGGTGATTAAATCCTCTAACAAGGTCACACCTAATAGTGTGTTTTATAACCTTTTATCGGGTTGGCTTCTAACCGGGCATCACTTCAGAAGAGTGAAAAATAGTAACTAGTTACATTGGTGGTTTTTCCCATATTGGGTTTCCACGGTAAATTTGGTGTCTCTTGTGTTCATGTTATTTTCCTTATTCATGTAAGTTAATCAGTGATGAATACTTAAGAATAGTTTAATTATTACACATTTTAAGGATCAAGTTTTCACCATTTCTCTGTATATTTACCGAGTGGCATAGTAAATAATTTGTTAAGATATTTAAGGGATCAGTGGTAATATTTTATGGTTAACTGATTCACCCCCCCCCCCCCTCTTAGTTACTGCATCTATATTTCCAACAATTGGTATCAGAGCTTTTGGTGCTTGCAGGAAGGGTTTCAAGGACCTAAGCTAAAGATTAGGATGTCTTACAAAAGAGAAATTCCAAGGCTTAATAGAAATAACTTTTCAACATGGCAAGGTCTCATGAGATTACATCTAGCTTCCATTGGTGATTCAAGATGCAAATATATTGATCAAGAATATACAATTCCTACTGGCACATTGACTATTGAAGACATTGCAAAGAAGAAGAACCATAACACTATGATGATAGACATTGCATTAGCTCTTAGCTATGAAGAATTTGATGAAATCAAAGACTGCACAACTACTCATGAAATGTGGAACAAGGTGAAGAAAATCTATGGTGGTGATGACAATGTGAAGAGAGCCAAAGCAGAGAGCCTAAGAGGGCAGTTTGATCAAATGAAAATGAGAGAAGAAGAAAACATTGCAAAATATGTTGAAAGGGTCAAGACAAGTGTTAGTGCAATCAGAGCTTCTGGAGGAAAAATTGATGATGAAATGATTATAAGTAAGGTTCTTAGAACATTACTCCCTATTTATGCAATAAGAGTTTCTGCTATTCAAGAAAGAAGATGTGAAGAAAATCACAATATAACTTTGGATGCCTTAGTTGGAAGATTGACAGCCTTTGAACTGGATAACTATGACAACTATGTTCCAACTTCTAAAAATATTGAATCAGCTTTTGAGGCCAAACTTTCACTCAAGAAAGGGAAGAAAATCCAATCAGAAAGTGAAGAAGAATCAGAGGAAAGTTCTGATAGTGATCTTGAAGTTATTGAAGCATTACTTGCAAAGAAGTATTCAAGAGGTAGAGGAAAATATAGAGGTAAAACTCCTTTAATCTATTTTTCATGTGAAGAAATTGGTCATATTGCAGCTAGGTGTCCAAACAAGCAAAGAAAAGATGATACATGGATTATAGACAGTGGATGTTCACATCATATGACTGGTGACAAGACCAATTTTGAACACTTTGAAAAATTTGATGGTGGTAATGTAAGGTTTGGAAACAATGAATCTTTTTGTATAAAAGGAAAGGGATGAATTTCATTAACCAAAGAACTTATATGTGGTAATGCATATTGGGTCGAAGGACTAAAACATAATCTTCTAAGTGTAGCACAGCTAATCAACATTGGATTCAAGGTTGAATTCATGAATGGTAAAGCAAGACTGCTGGATGACAAAGGAAAACTGATAGGATCAGGCAAACAAACCAAAGGTAACCTATTTTATCTTGATCTTGGTGATTACTCATGTTTTATTGCTCAAATTGAAGAAAGTTGGTTATGGCACAAAAGGTTATGTCATGTAAATTTTGACAACCTGATAAAAATAAGCAAATTCAAGAAAGTAAGAGGTATTCCTACTTTGAAGAAACCTGATGTTGGTCTATGCAAGAATTGTCAAATTGGTAAAATGGGAAAGTCTAGTTTCAAAAGTAAAAACTATCAGTCTGAAGATATTTTGGAAATTGTGCATACTAATTTATGTGGACCTATTGGAATTGAGAGCTATACCAGAGAAAAATTCTTTATTCTCTTTGTTGATGATTATTCTAGAATGATGACTGTTATGTATTTAAGAGAAAAGTCTGAAGCATTTGAGAAGTTCAAATGGTATTTAGCAAGAGTAGAAAAGGAAATAGGAAAAAGAATAAAATGCTTGAGATTAGACAGAGGAGGTGAATTCATCTCCCATGAATTCAATAATTTTTGCATTGAAAGAGGAATCAAAAGATAGGTATCAGCCTCGAGAATTCCTGAGCAGAATGGAATAGCTGAAAGAAGGAATAGATCTATCATGGACTGTGTGAGGACTCTAATGATTGAAAAGAACATTGCTATGAAATACTAGAAGGAAGCTATCAGCACTGCAGTTCATACCTTGAACTGAGTACAGCTGAGAAAAGACACATTCAAGACTCCATATGAGCTATGGTATGGCTACAAACCAAATGTAAGTTACCTAAAAGTATTTGGTAGTAAATGTTACATCTTGAAAGAATCTAGAAAAGGAAAATTTGATGTAAAAAGTGATGAAGGAATATTTTTGGGATATTCTTGCAAAAGTAAGGCATATAGATGTCTAAATTTCTCTACTCACAAAATCATAGAAAGTGCACATGTGAGAATTGATGAGTTTGCAGAAAAGATTGAAGAGGAAAGCAAAAAGGAAATAGAGGACTATAGAAAATTTGTTTACATCAAACTTGATACATTGCTAGACACATGTAAGGAGACTACATCTACCGAGCCCAGTACAGTAACTGAGTCACAAGAAGAAGTTCTAACCGAGTCACAAAGTACTGAGTCTCAGTCTGAAGCTACCGAGCCCGAGCAATCTGAACCTGAAGATGAAGAAGATGACAATGTAACTCATTCAGGAAGTAAGGAACCTGTATTAGCCAAGTACTTCAGAAAGCATCATAAACCAGATCAGATTATTGGAAACAAATTAGATGGTACTATGACAAGAAGTAAACTAAAAGGTACATGTTTATTTGCTGATTTTGAACCTAAAAATGTCAAAGATGCATTAGAAAATGAAAGTTGGATTGAGGCTATGAATGAAGAAATAGAGCAAATAGAGAAAAATAAGACATGGACTCTTGTACCTAGGCCTAAAGATAAAAATGTAATTGGGACAAAATGGGTATTCAGAAATAAGTTGAATGAAGATGGTCAAGTATCAAGAAATAAAGCAAGATTGGTATGTAAAGGATATTCTCAAGAAGAAGGAATAGATTATGGAGAGAATTTTTCTCCTGTTGCAAGATTAGAAGGTGTGAGGACTTTACTTGCATATGCAGCACATAAAGGATTTAAGGTATATCAGATGGATATCAAATCTACTTTTCTCAATGGTATTCTTGAGGAAGAAGTCTACATTGAGCAACCTGAAGGTTTTATTGATCCAGACAAGAGGGATATGGTCTGCAAATTACACAAAGCATTGTATGGTCTGAAACAAGCTCCTACAGCATGGTATGAAAGATTACATAACTATCTTACTCAGATTAATTTCAAAAGGGCTAATGACAACAAAAATTTATACATCAAAGAAGGATCAGATAACAAAATTGTTTTGGCAGAAATATTTGTCGATGATACTGTGTTTACAGGA
The DNA here is from genome assembly GCA_027943335.1 of Chamaecyparis obtusa. Taxonomy (NCBI): domain Eukaryota; kingdom Viridiplantae; phylum Streptophyta; class Pinopsida; order Cupressales; family Cupressaceae; genus Chamaecyparis; species Chamaecyparis obtusa. The sequence continues at coordinate 226,431 of BSBK01012706.1, forward strand.
AATGATGATCAGTACAAATAATTTTCAGAGCTTATGAACAAAGAATTTGAAATGTCTATGTTTGGTCAGATAAAATTCTTTGTTGGACTTCAGATTCAGCAGAACAAAAATGGTATCTACATTACTCAGTCTAAATATATCAAGGAAATACTTAAGAAATTTGGTATGGAAGATTCAAAACCAGTTGGTACACCCATGTGTACTAGATTGAAGCTTACCAAAGATGATGATTCAAAAGAAGTAGATCAGACCTTATATAGATCAATGATTGGAAAATTACAGTATGTAGTACACACAAGGCCTGATATTGCCTTAGCAGTTGGAATAGTGGCAAGATTCTCGGCTAAACCCAGAGAAAATCACATGATGGCAATCAAAAGAATCTTGAGGTATTTAAGGGGAAATGAAGATTATGGCTTGTGGTATAAATTTGGAGGGAATCTAGATTTAAAAGTGTGTACTGATTCAGATTGGGCAGGAAACATTGATGACAGAAAGAGTACAAGTGGTGGTGCATTCTTTCTTGGCAAGAGGTTAGTATCTTGGACTAGTAAAAAGAAAAACTGCACATCCCAATCCATAGCAGAAGCAGAATATGTTGCTGCAGTAGTAAACTGCTCTAATATTATATGGTTTAAACAACTTTTGGAAGGCATGAAGGTTGAGATCAAAGAACCAGTTGTTATGTTTTGTGATAATACAAGTACAATAAATATTTCAAAGAATCTAGTAATGCATTCCAAAACTAAGCACATTGCAATTAAATATCACTTTGTCAGAGAATTGATGCAGGACAAGGAAATCAGATTGGAATATATTCATACAAAAGAACAAATTGCAGATATCTTCACCAAACCACTACCTAAGGATGCATTCTTGTATCTAAGAGGCAAGTTAGGGGTCACTCCCTTGTCTGAGGTTCACTAAATAAAGTTTTAGTGATGCATCAACCAGAACATGTTGAAGATCAATCAGTTGATGTAGCATAGTCAGGAAATCATTGCATATGAATCAGTACATAAGGTACATTGATATTTATCGAAACTATGTTAATTGTCTTTGGCATGTGTTGTCAAAGAGGGAGAGTTTGCTATCATTTCAAGAAATTTTTAAGAAGAATAATTTGAGAAGTTAAGAGGGAGAGTTCTCAGTCAGAGAAAGAAGGTTGAAGATGATGGGAATTAGAATGAAGCTAAGGATATGCTTCTTACTCTTGGTTTCTCTATGAAATTTTATTGTGCTATGACATGTTGTGTTACCATCAATGCCAAAGAGGGAGATTGTTGGATACAATTGTCTGAAGGACATTGTTGGATTAGCTGTGTTGTCTTTGATGTCACACAAATGTCATATCAATTATCATTCTCAGTATCTACCAAGTTTAGTTGGTCAGCTAAGCGGTTCTCAGTATCTACCGAGCTCAGTTAGTTAGCGAGGCGGTTTTTAGTGTCTACCGAGTTCTCTCGAGGTGTCTAAAGAAAACTTGATAGGATATCAGTGTTAACCAAGCCTCCTTAGTTATCGAAGGAAAATTAGTGGTTACCGAGCTCTCTCAGTCTCTAAAGGATGTTGCAGAATTCACTGTGGTTATCGAGTTCTCTCAGTCACCGAAGGAAATCTTTTTCAGGATTAATATTTACCGAACAGGTCAGCCCTTTCAAAGAATTTTGTTATTACAGTTTGTTCATCCCAGCTGACTATTATAATAATTATTAGTGCCGACTTGATAATCTAAATGATTATGAAATGGCATATATATATAGAAGGTCAAATGGTGAATAAGAAATATACAACATGCAGAAATCATTTTGAAGAAAGGTGTGTGTGAATTTTGAAGGATGGTCAGATATCCTTGAGGAGCAGAAAAGATTTAATTGATCAGTAAGGATCTAGTGAAACAAAATAGAGATCTGTATTCAGTAATTCAGTTGCAGGTTATTTCATTGTTACTCTCTAGCAATTGTAGCAGTGATATCAAAATCTCTTAACCGAGTTGGTTTAACAACCATTTTGTAAATCCTCTAACAAGGTAACAGTTCTATTGAATTGTTTCAAGACCTCTTACAAGGCCACTCCTAGTAGGGTGATTAAATCCTCTAACAAGGTCACACCTAACAGTGTGTTTTGTAACCTTTTACCGGGTTGGCTTCTAATCGGGCATCACTTCAGAAGAGTGAAAAATAGTAACTACTTACATTGGTGGTTTTTCCCATATTGGGTTTCCATGGTAAATCTAGTGTCTCTTGTGTTCATGTTATTTTCCTTATTCATGTAAGTTAATCAGTGATGAATACTTAAGAATAGTTTAATTATTACACATTTCAAGGATCAAGTTTTTAGCATTTCTCTGTATATTTACTGAGTGGCACAGTAAATAATTTGTTAAGATATTTAAGGGATCAGTGGTAATATTTTGTGGTTAACTGATTCACCCCCCCTCTTAGTTACTGCATCTATATTTCCAACACTATTTAGCTTACTTACTGTGATGGATCCATCAATAGAACCTTGTGCACTTCTTATTCTTTTGGCCACAGCTTTATAGCCTTGTTGGAAGCCAATTCTCTTGTCCTCTTCTATGAGACTTTTATTGAAGTTCATGCCTTGCATTTTTTCTTGGTATCATCAAATTTTATTTCATTGTTTCATCAAAACAAAAAAGATTGCAAACTATAAATAAATATTATAAAGATCAAATTATTATTTTCACTGTTAAAAGTCATCTACAGATTGTATTTTTCCTCATTTAATTCTTACAATATTAACACTTACAACTTGTGTAGCAAGTTTGGAATAATCACCAAAGCCTAGCTTGTGTTGCCCGTGCTTTTGTAGTCTTGCCTTTGTTGCCTTTGATGTGTCAGACAATCTATGAAGAGATTGAAATATGTTAGTTCATATAAATATGAAGAGTATTTAGTACACAATTACATTCTTAACAGTATCACATACCTTCTTCTATTGTCTGGTGGTGTATTTCCTTTTTTTATTTCATTTTTATCATTCGCATCCAAAATAATTTTTTCCCACTCTTTGTCAAGAATGCAAGGGGGGCGCTGGTACTTCGGGTTTTTGGATAATGTACACTTGTACTGGTCCCTAATATACCTAAAACATAATCTAGCTCTCTGAAGGAGCTTACCCTTCTCAAATACACGAGATCCAAATAAGTTTGTCATACTCTATACGAGAGCATCCTTTAACTTTATATCTTGGGTTTTCCACCTTTTAAGAAAAAAAATAGTACTAGATTCAAAAATGAAGTGAAATTACCTTTAATATAGTTTAAGAAATGGATGTAATGATAACTATCCTAGCAATGATGTGAAATCAAAATAGTGGATTGGAGTTTTAGTTTAGATATGATGTTCCACCCTATAGAGACGGTGGGCCCGAATATCCTCAAACACTCATCACTAAGTTTATCATAAAAAACATCATTCCCTATAAAATAATCATGGGATCATTAGTCAAAGGATATAATAGTATAAAATAAGAATACAATAGATGTAAGCTTCTCATATTGAATTCAAGGTGTAATTAACATACGATAGTATAGTAAAACAAAGGTCCAATCTTTAAAGTACCTAAAAGTTTTTGTATTTTCAAGGGAACTCCTTCTTCATCACTCACAAGCAATATGCAATCCTTCACCATTCCCATACTAGGAATATGAGTACATCCAAGAAATTCACCATCAAGTGATGTATCTCTTGTTGCATAAATTGAATCAATTACGAAATGCCCCTAAGAAAGAATACTTCAAGGGAAATAAACATATATATAATGATAGAAAAAATTAAATCTATGTACGAGTAGGTGATGCCATGGCATCTATGGCCATGCTACGCATTGCCGACATTGCAAGATGCAATACATCTAAGCCTGCCATCGTATGAGGTAGTGATAGTAAATGATCATTGACACGTGCTGAAGAATAAGATTGTTAGAGCATAATAAAAGTAGTGATTAACATGGACAATATTGTTAGAGAGTAATAAAAAAATAGTCCAACATGATATCTACCTGAACCAGCTGCAATACCCTCATCATGGCCATGAGGATCAAAATTACGCAAAAAAAGCTGTAAAAGCAACACATCCGCTTATTTTTTAATAATATAAAAGACTAGTATAACATAAAAACTATTATTGAACTTTTGTTATAATTAAAAATTACATTAATACTTTATAATTTTGAGATAGGTGCATCAATTTAGTTGCCCTCTTTTGTGACTTAGCAGTCAGAGAGATTATAGATGCCAATTTAGCCACTCTTTTTCCAATTTTGTGGAGGCATTTTTTAATTGTAGAGACTGGGTCATCACAAGTAGCGAAATCAACAGCTAGGTCCTCGTCAAAGGACTCCTCTTTAGGGACTGCGGGTTCCTTTCTCTTTCTCTACTAACCACCTGTCTGTGACAACAATATTACTAACACTATTAGAATTAATCTGAAATAGTGATGAAAAGAATATAATAAAAAACACCATTTAACATTTTACTTCTATCTAATTTGTAGTATAATAACAAAGAGGTTTACCTGCTGGGAAGAAGTGCATGCAAGATCATCATTGTCCCCTCTACATGGTTGCTCCATATCGTGGCCATGTGTTATTATTTAAAGTTAGCCAATAATTAGAAAGGACTACATTAATAAATTTCATTAGAAGATGTTGATGGAGATGAGGTGGATGGTGAGGAGACTCTCTAAATGTGGCTGGCAAAAAAACTCATTTATTTAATGGTATATAGTATGTACCTGCACCCCCATGATAGTGACATTGTTTGTATCTATACGATTCAAATTGTAATCAATAAGTAGCTCTTCCCCTGAACTTATTGATTTTATAACACATACAAATACATGATTTCTCTCACACGCCTCAAATATGCAATTGGGTTGCTTAATAGTTGATAGAGATCATGTGCTATTTATAAAACCTACAATATTCCCTAATGCTTTTGGCCTTCCATCAATGTATATAGCCACTCTTTTACTTTTCTTATTGTCTTCTTGTTAAATATAATTTTTCGAGAGTGCATACCTACACATACTTTTTTTTATATTGAACAATTTGCATCCAACTTTTGTAATCGTAACAAGGTCCAACATACTCCATCAATTCGACAACTTTGTTGTAAGAGACCTTTATGCCATCCATGGAAAACAGGCCCAAACCACGTATTGACGATGGTGCAATGTGATAAATCTTACGTTTAACACTAAAATTAGTGTTTATTGGAGGAAGTTCTTTGGGGACCCATTGTTTCTATAGATATTGGTACCTAGAGGGCACCTCGATGTCACCTTTGCTTGCATCATCATAAGAACATGACCCCCCCTTGAGCAAGGAAAAATTTCATGTGTTTATTGAATTTCCTTCTAGTCTTTTGACCTCTAGTTTATCTTCCTAATTCAGACATACTACATGAGTCACTTTCTTCACTTGAGGAAGACACATCTGACAAATACCTATTTTTTGAAACCTACACTCCATCAAATGAGAGATAGCAAGTAATGTGGGATATTTTGCAAATTGTGAAATACATTAATCTCTATAGGGTGTATTGACTTATACCTGTCAATCCATGAGACTATATGGGATGCTCATGAAAGGGGTCCGAATACTTACATATGTAATTTAATTATCTTATGTTAGCTAAAAAATTTATGATACATATACTTAAAAACACATAGTAAGTACATTAAAAATCATAAGCATCCTATATGAATTAAAAACATTAAAAGGTACATCATGAATTAATTATATTATGCATTGATCGCATAACTTCACATTTATATTAAATAGATTAAGAAGTGATCACATAACTATACATTTCATTCATGTCATTTATCTTCTTCTTCATCCAACTCATCACCATGATCATCATTGTCATCAACATCATCACCACCACCATCATTGTTGTCATCTTTGTCACTATCATCATCAGCATCATCATCATCATCATCATCATCATCATCATCATCATCAGTAGCAACAACATCAGCATCATCATCATCATCATCATCATCATCATCATCATCATCATCATCATCATCATCATTAGCATCATCATTGTCATCATCATCTTCTTCTTCTTCAAGAAAAGTAGCATCATGAACATCATCAACTAACTTTTGTTCATGATTATCATCTACATCATCTTCTAGTTGTTCGCAATCTTCTTCTTCCATCGCATTATACCTCATTGGCCTTCCTCTTGGATCATGTCTAACAACAAATGACCAACCCGATTTATTTGGAACCTCTAAGTAAAATACCTACTCACATTGGCTTGGAATAACATAGGGCTCATCCCTAATTGGCTCAAACCACCTTGTATTAATCATTGGAAATCCATTGTCATGTTCAATAATAGTTCTATCAGGATCATTTTGATTAAGTCATAACATGTACCATCTGATGATGAAGAGAACTAATCTAAAGGAATTAAAGTCACACTCAAGTATATCATCCAAAATTCCATAGTATCGATTTTCAGACTCTCAAGGATGTAAGTCATTTCTACATGAAATATTATTCACCTGAAAGACTGCACTTATCCTAGAATCACAAGTTTTCTTTGTGTCATCCAACTTTTTGATGCAAAATTTATGACCATTGCAAAACATAGCCTTGTGGTATTTGAATTAAAAAATATGTCAAACATATATAAATTATTGCATCGAGAGTTCATAAATGTACGGGTGATTAACAAATTTAGACATACCTAGAAATCTCTTAAACCATGTGCTAAATCTATTTCCCTTTGCGTAACATTTGGATCTTTGTTACAATGAGCTTCATTAACCAATGAAGACATAGCTTCCCATGTTAATGTGTGACCTAAATAATGACATTGTTCAATCCATACCATCATCCAATCTTGATTGTTTGCAATATACAAATGTATTGCATCTCACTCTCGAGAAGTTGTAAATAAAAAAAATAGATGACTTACAACCGATTAAGTTCAATGAAGATTAAGAATTAATTAACAGTTACAATAACATCTTATAATTTATTACCTCTCACCTTCCTCATTCTACCATTCCCCACCAAGTACTCCCCTTCAAATTTTCTAATGGTGTCAAGATCCTAAATGCGATCTATATGGATCTTTGCTGCAAGCTTAGGAAGACATTTAGTAATGTACACCATAGTCTGGTATACCATATATCCCTCCACCATAGAACCCTTAGGATGTTCTCTTTTCCAAACCAAAGCCTTCAAAAATTTTAGGTGCCTCTTAACCATCCACATTGACTGAGTGTGTATGGGTCCACATAATTCAATCTCCTCAACTTGGTGTATGAGGTAGTGTTCTTGTGCATTGAAAAATGTTGAAAGTAGATACTTTTTCATTTCACACATTAGATGAGGAATTCTTCTATTCCAATATTTTATCTCTACTTTATGAATTTTTTTAGATGACAACCACCTACAAGACATTCAAGACACAAAAATATATAAACACAAGAATTTACAATATATACTATTGGTGCCCAAAAATAATGGATTCACTTTTGGCCAACTGGCAAGTATAATCTAATACCTTTGCAATTATGGCTTAATCAAGTCAAGGCTCATAGGCCTAATTTCACTTTGAACTATCAAATTCTTTGTGTCACACAATTGCGTACACAAAACAAGATTCCTCCAAAGGTGGTGAATGATTCTTTGAGGAAAGCAACTAATCTCCTGAAAATATCTACTCTATAATACTTGACTAAATAGATTATACTAAAGATTGAAAATTAATGCTTTGAAATAATGATTTAATGATATAAAAACTACAAATGAACTGAATATAACAATTTCCAATTAAAGATTAGATCAGTGCCTTATAAATACTTGGGCTATAGAGTCATAAAAATTTCAATCCTACGTACGATCAGAGATAGTTTTAAAAACTTGCTTTAATAAGACAAGACCATCACTTCATAGGCTTCCACTTGACTTATAATTCAAATCAATCTATATAGCTAATCTTATTGAGTTTAACTCAAATTAAGAGACTGATAAGAACAATGGCAAGTTCACAAACCATACAATTGATACTCAAGTTATATATGTTAATTTTGAATTATGATACTCAGGGAATTCAACATTGTGAAACACTATTTAATAGAATATCTAAAAGACTAATTGAAAACATATAACTTATAACCACAAATAAAAAGAAGAGAACTTATCTTTATTAATGTTGAAAAAATAGTACATTAGAGTTCATATTGCAGTTGTGATTAAATTATATCCTATGAAAATTTGAATTGTATTATCTTATTTACATTTTATATTATGTATATATATAAATGTGTTTGAGTGGCTTTCACACCTCTTTAGGGTGAAAAGACACAACCTTATTACAAATTATTTTAAAAAAATAATAAACTAACTAAAAAATAACTACCTAACTTTCGGATTTGGGTCTAGTTGAAAAATCAAAACACCTCGTGGAAAGCTAAGATTTTTACTGGAAATAGAAAATTTGATTTCCCAAACTGGATCTTTTTTAGGGTTTAAAATTTGACCATCTTCTACCTCTGTTGGCATCATCTTTGTAGTAGGTCGAAATTCCAACATTTTCTAAAGGCTTTGATCATAGAATTTTGATTGTTCTTGTCATAGAGATTCCTTCCTTAATATCTCAACTTTTTAATTGAAAATTAATATAATTCTTTATCCCATTTCATGTACTCCATCATTAATTATTGGGCATGGAGTTTAAGAGGCCATTTTTTAGGGTTTTATCACTATATAGGACTCAAAATTTTGCCCAAAATTTAGAGCTCCAACAGGCTCTTTCTAGGGATGTATGCTCCATGTGATCATAGTGAGAATCTAGCTATCTCTGGTAGAAGTAGATCAAGTACAAAGTCCATTAGGTTATAGAGTTACTACATATTTCAATAATCAAATCAAATCTCCTTCGGTGGCCCCGAGCCACCAAAACATGGAATCAACATTTTCCCCTATCAAACACTTGATTATGATCATGTAACAACTCCCTCCTTGTTGCATTGGGTGCATCTTCCTTATGGACAATTCTCATTGTTTCATCGATGTGGTCCTTGGTATTTGACCTTTGTTTCATCTTTGAGGAATCATTAAGTGCATCATAATTTTTTTTGAATGGAGGATCTCTAAGCATTAGACTAGTTATATCAAAATAAAATTTCTTTACTTGGACAACTACTTGCTCATAATTTGCTTTGTCTTTATACTCCATATGTTGTTTCTCATCATAAAATGGTTTTTAAGATAACTCATATTTAGGAGACATTACTATACTTTTATCAAGAATCTGATTAGATAGGATATTTGGAAAACTTTTAGCACTATTCCTCAACACATTCTCCTCATTATGCTTGGTTGATACCATCTTATCTTCACATGTTTGATACAAATTCTATTCATAGGATGAACTGAAAGATATCTCACCTCTTGAATACACTTCTCCACACATATTTTGAGTTTCATCATCCTCAAAATTATCATTAGGCCTATTATCTTCATCATGATGTCGATGGATTTGATTGCATAGAAGATTCTCTTCAAATAATGGATTCAAGAACATAGAGAACTTAGACATATATTCATCTTCTTCCTCTTCAAACAATGGATTCAAGAATATAGAAAATTTAGACACATCTTCTTCTTCTTCCTCTCTACTAAATTCATCCTTTTTAGAATTATATACTTCATCAACAAGATAGGTTTCTCTCTCATCAGGTTTATCTTTTTGTGTTTCATCAATTTTTTTTATCCTTGTGAATCAGAAAATTTTTTGAGTTATTTTTTTGTATATGCCTTTGATATTTCTTATCCAACAAATCTGAAATTTTCTTTGTACTAAGGAAATATTCTTCCTCATTCATTTTATTTATATTATATACTTCTATTTCATAGGTCCTATTGTCACAAGTGTCATCCACACATAAATCAATAACTAGATTTATTGTGTTTTTTTCTCTGATGTTATCCTTTATTATATAATTACAAAGTACATGTTTGATTATTCAAGATGCAAGTCCATGGTTGGATTTATTATTTTTTTCATCTGGATCTGGAACTTTATTAGAGCTTTGTACTCTTGTAGATTTCATACTGCATCTATTACCTTCTTGTCTTTCAATATTTAAAAATTCATCCAAGGGAGACATACAAGGCTCTCCTTCCCAGATGTATTGTTGATCCTCTTCATGTTCATAACACACGTTATTTCCTTCACTTTCATAATGGAATTCATATATAAACCATTGTTCAAATTATTTCCAAGATGAAATACTTTGTGTAGGTAATGATTCATATGCCTCTCTTGCATTATTTTTTAATGACCATGAAAACAACTTCATGGCATCATCTTTTGTATTAACCTCATAATCATCAAGACACATATGAAAAGTATCCAAATGATCAAGAGCTAATTCATCATAATCTCCATAAAATTCAAGCACCATGTGTGAAAGATTTGTAAATACTTCATTATTACTACATTGAAACCTTCTAAGATCCAAAGACCTGATGTCCACAAGAATAAATGGTTTTCTCTAAAATGGTTGTTTATTCTGATACATTCTGAATATATAAATTGGTAGTAAGTTGTTTCTTTATACATTAGGTTCTTGACAATAGAGTCACCACCTCTTTCAAAGAGGAAAACTTTACTTATCCCTTTTTGGGTCTTCTTCCTCAGTAGAGTCATTGATTGAAATGCTTTATTGAATAGAGTCACCACCTCATTTGAGGAATGTCTTGCTTCTAGGTTCTTTCTTCCAATAGAGTGTGCTTCCAAACAAACTAATATAACTACTTTTTGATTCTGATCTGCAAAATCTAAAATTCTAGATAACTTCACAATATATATTATGAGAAACTCTTCCCAATAGAGTCGCCAATTTGTTGGTACCCAAAATCAATGGATCATTTTTGGCCAACTAATAGGTACACACTGATACCTCTACAATTTTGGCTTAGTCAAGCCAAGGTTGGTAGGCCTAAATTCACTTAAAACTATTTAATTCTCCATGTCACACAACTGCATACACAAAACAAGATTCCTCCAAAGGTGGTGAATGATCCTTTGAGGAAAGAAACTAATCTCCTAAAAATATCTATTCTATAATACTTGATTAAATGGATTATACTAAAGACTAAAAAGTAATGCTTTGAAATAATGATTTAATGATCTATAAACTACAAATGAACTGAATATAACAATTTCCAATTAAAGATTAGATCAGCGCCTTCTAAATACTTGGGCTATAGATTCATAAAAATTTCAATCCTACCTACGATCAGAGAGTTTTAAAAACTTGCTTTAATAAGACAATAACATCACTTCACAGGCTTCCACTTGACTTATAATGTAAATCAATCTGTATAGCTAATCTTATCAAGTTTAACTCAAATTAAGAGACCGATAAGAATAATGGTAGGTTCACAGACCATACAATTGATACTGGAGTTATATATATTAATTTTGAATTATGATACTTAGGGAATTCAACACAGTGAAACACACTATTTAATAGAATATCTAAAAGACTAATTGAAAACATATAACTTATAACCACAAATAAAAAGAAGAGAACTTATCTTTATTAATGTTGAAAAAATAGTACATTAGAGTTCATATTACAGTTATGATTAAATTATATCCTATGAAAATTTGAATTGTATTGTCTTATTTACATTTTATATTATGTATATATATAAATGTGTTTGAGTGGCTTTCACACCTCTTTAGGGTGAAAAGACACAACCTTATTACAAATTATTTTAAAAAAATAATAAACTAACTAAAAAATAACTACCTAACTTTCGGATTTGGGTCTGGTTTAAAAATCAAAACACCTTGTGGAAAGATACTATTTTTATTGGAAATAGGAAATTTGATTTTTCGAACTGGGTCTTTTTTAGAGTTTTAAAATTTGACCATCTTCTGCCCTTTTGGCATCATCTTTGCAGCAAGTTGAGATTCTAGCATTTTCTGAAGGCTTTGATCATAGAATTTTGATTGTTCTTGTCACAGAGATTCCTCCCTTAATCTCTCAACTTTTTAATTGAAAATTAATATAATTCTTTATCCCATTTCATGTACTCCATCATTAATTATTGGGCATGGAGTTTAAGAGGCCATTTTTTAGGGTTTTATCACTATATAGGACTTCAAATTTTGCCCAAAATTTAGAGCTCCAATATATACAACAAATTGAATAGATATCATTCCTTACCTCATGTATTTTCCAAGATCATATATCACTAGTTTGATGTTATTGTTAAAGTTCTCTGGGAGAGATAGGGGTAGCACGTACTCCAACAATTATAAAAATAATCATGTCATTCTTTTCTCACATAATACAATGAGAAGTACATGCTGTTTACAAATATATTGTAAATATAAAAAAACATGACTTACCTTGTTGAAGGTATGCCAATCATGCATTTTCAACTCTGGCCCAAATTCACTTTTCTTTGATATGGTACTACTTATGTTGGCAGCAAATCCTATGGGAAATCAAATTTTTCATATGACTTCTTTTATGGCATCACTTTGCTGCTCTGTTAATAACCAAGGAAGGGCACTTATATTAATTCATTCTCCATTTCTATTTGATTCAATGAAATTTTTCATTGCATGATTGGATTCATGAATGTTGCTACAAATTTTGATAATTTTTTCTTTGTCACACCTTCCATCCAATATCTTCCACGATGTCTTTGTTACATTCTTTCCAATATGCATAGTATCAAACAAATGCACAATTTGCATCTCCTTGTAGTAGGGCAACCTACTAAATTTTCTAGGATAACTTTTTTGTCCCTTTGGAAGGTGCTCAGTGTATGTGGTTGAAGAGGACCTCAAATCCAACTACACACGCAACATAGTCATTACTCATGCAATCAAATAATGAAAATGAGTATGGATTACTCAATTCAAAATCCACTGGTGAAGTGATCTGTTGCCTCCTATGTAGATGGGGTGTTTAATTTGCTCTCAGAACAAGAGCCCAACAACCATTAGACAAGTACTACAATGGAGGATTTGAAAACTTATGAAGATACTTAAATTGAAACTAATCTAGAATGAAGTGCAATTAATCTAAGAGCTTGAAAATAAAGATGAAATGCAGATTTAATCTAAAAAATTTGAAATAAAGATGAGATTAAACTAAGAGCAAGTAAGAAAACTTAATCTAATATGAGGTGCAATTACACTAAATGAAGATTAATCTAATAATGCAATGAAAGCTTGAAATTGTGAAATTGAGACAAAAAATTTCTATAGTTTAGTTACTCTCCAAATTGCCCCCTTCCTTTGAATGAAAATTGAGGTTCATTAAATAGACAAAGCCAGAAGAGGAATGAAGAGTTTCTTGATTCGAAATGGTTGACCCTTCATTCCCAATAGAGACAAAAAGACATGAATTACTTAATTAAAAGAAGGGAATTTTCCACATAGGGGACCTTTTGAATATCTTTAATTATTAATTCAAATAAGAGTGTCCATTCAAATAATCAAGCAATTAATTAATTCCTTTTATGGGTATTTAGCTAAAGGGGGTAGATTTAATTTAATTTAAAGCACTTAGGACTTTAGAATTAAATTAATATATCATAGGGATTATTTAGCTAATAAATTCAAAGACTTAGGAATTAATTATAATATTTGATTAATCCAAATTAGGGTTTTTGCAATTGACATCAAGTCAAATAAAGTCAGGTAGGAGAGAGAAAATTACCTAGCAAAGTAAGACTTTGAAGATGTCGAAATTGAAATTTGAGGAATGCACCAAAATTGATTGAAATTGATAGGTGCCAATTTTGGGGTATTGCATTTGCCCCTCTTTGAATTGATGTGCAAACTACACGTTGATTCAAAGAATAGTCTGATGTGATAGATGACGAGAATTTCTGAAGTCCAAGTTAGATTGCGAAGACAATGGTCTTAAAAGAGAACTAGAATTAGGGTTAGATTGCCCCAATACCAATTGATGAAGATGCAAATTTAGGACTATCTCTAGAATCAAGGTTAGATTGCCCCAATGCAAAGCTTAGCCCTTCAAGACCTAGATTAGATTGCCTAGATAACGGTCCAAAAGAGATTTCGAGAGCCATCTCTATAATGAAGCTTGAATCGAAGGAATTAAGGTTAGATTGCTGTAATTCCTAAAAGATTTCAAGAACCATCTCTAGAATGAAGCTTGATCCTTGAAGATTTGAGTTAGATTGCTCAGATACCTAAGAGATAAATGAAAATATGACCAAATGTGAGGCACCAAGATGCCCCTAGAAATGAGAACTGATGGTTCAGATCAGACTAATTCAAGAATTGATTTGACAAGATTCAAATGATGCAGTCATCCTGCCCCCTCGGGAGTGAAATCGAAAGATGACATGTCAAAAGATGATTGACAACAAGAGGTTACAGATAAAGATAAGATAGAAGATCTAGAAGAATTCAAAGTAGATTAAAGAAGCATAAAAAAGATGCAAAAGCAATTTAGAGTGAGCCAGAGGTCTTGTTGACCAAGTTTGACCATGGTTGACTAGATTTGACTTTGATGAAAAGAGCAAAGATCTCAAGAATATGATGAAAAGATGAGGATCTAGCAAGAAAATGATGCCAGAAGGCTGACTACACAAGTGTCTGATCCCAAAGGGTCTCAAACTTTAAAACATGATTTTGAGCTATCTAGAGATGTCAAATTTTGATTTCAATCCCAAAAATGGATTCAAAATGGTCGATTTAGCCAAGGGTGCAATTTTCATGCAAAAAAAAGCACTTTTGACAATTAGGTCAAAAGCTATATAAGGCCCGGAGGGGTCACTTTCAATTCATTATTCACTTTTATCTTCTTGCTGATTTTGAGCTCTGAGAGAGAAATGGAGGGTCTTTCACTGCATATGCATCGATTTGAGCACTCCTGACGACATGCCAGGCCACTAGAGTATGATGCACATGTAAGTAGTCGATAAACCTCCTTGTATTTTGATTTGTACTACTTTCATAGGTCAATTTAGGAAGATCTAGCATAATTTAGGGTATGTTCTTCCAATCTCACGTGAGGAAGTAGTTTCCTCGCACTAGCCTAGGTCTCCCCTCATGTGAGGAAGTGGTTTCCTTGCTAGGGTTAGGGTTTCCTCACCTAGGCTCTGCTTGGAGTCTCGCGCAAAGCACAAGTCAGTGTTGCATGAACTTTTAACTTATCGCACAAGAAGAGATCATCTCTTGTGCGAGAGAATAGTTTCCTCATGTGGGAATCTGCTGTAGTTTTGATAAATCTTTTCCAACATTTGCCAAATTTTGCATAAAATTAGCCAAGTAGAGCATTGTAGAGCCATGTCTAGGATAGATGCCTTGCTGTGTTTGTTGTTGTTGCTTTGAGAAAACACCATATTGAGATACTGATCCAATGTTGTCGCTTGCTTTGCAGGTTGACTTTCCTGACATAGCCTTCAGGTCACATCATCTGGTGATCACCACATTAGTTCAGAGACTAACAGATGCAAAGAGTGCTCACATTGAGGGAATTGGTCTAGGATATTTGTGTGATCTACCCGACATTAGGGTAAATCATGGTCTTCTTGGTGCACTTGTAGAGTTTTTCCATTTAGAGATGAACACTTTCCATTTGCCGATGGGGGAGATGATTGTGACTCCTGAGGAAATATATAAGATTTTGTGGATACCTGTCCATGGTACTCGAGTAGAGTACAATACGTAGCTGAGGCAAGGTATAATAGCCTTGAGGACAATCTTTCAAGATGGTCTAGTGATGGGCCAGGCCATCTCTTGGGATGATTTGATCGGTAGGTATGGTGGTGCTCATCCATTCCCTGTGGTTCTAGCCATGTTCTTGAGCTGCTACCTTATTTTGAACAAAGGTTAGCATAGAATGGAGTGCGGTTGGGGTTTTATGCTGTAGAGGATGCTGGCTAGACCAGCAATTAGATTCAGGTGGGGTGAGTGCATGCTTGCACAGATCTACCATGAGCTTCATGAGATCATGTATCAGAATGTGAAGATGATGGTGGCTGGTGTTTTTGTTCTTCAGATATGGGCCTGGGAGCACCTCCCTATTTGTAGGCCTATATTCCATGATACACAACAAGCATTGGAGCCTTATATATATAGGTATGTAGGTGTCATGACCCAACCCTTGCTGGATAAGATAGAGCAGTGGTGGGGATAGATTAATGACATGGTGGCAGTTGTCTAGAGGCCATGGATTGCTACAGAGTCATGGGATGATGCTCATTGGGAGCTATCACACATGTTTGTTTTACATCGACTGATTGGATGTAGTGTTACTATCATTGAACACTTTGTGCTTACACATGTCATGTGCTAGTTTGATAGGTAGTAGGAAATTTCATAGGAGTACTGCCCCTATGCCTACTTCACTAATGAGGAGAAGGGGTGGCATCCTAGACTTGATTTGGGGTGATGTGCGATAAGGCACGCATACCAGCTGCACGATGGGATTATATGGTGGATATCACTAATGCAGGGATGATGCCTACATACTGAGATCACATTCTGGCATGTCCATTCCTGAGGTACACAGATCCTACATGCATGGGATAGAGAGTACAACAACCTACACAAGAGAAACAATAGGTACAATAGCCTATACAGTCGTAGGCTGCACAGCAGGGACCACACTAGGGACCTCGACAGTAGCAGTAGTAGGGACCGCTATAGAGGCCTGGTTAGAGAGCATTGAGGCCATGAACAGGTTAGATAGATATCCCTTCTAGGACCATGGGGTCAAATGTAGGTTCCGGGAGTAGTGGGGGCTAGCAGAGGTCCACCAAATAGCGGATAGGTGATTCATCATAGCTAGCTCCTCCAGATGATGATATCGATATGCTTGATATTCTGATAGGAGTAGGGACACCATAGCTATAGGAGGCTCTCAGGAAGAGCCATGAGAGAGTGAGGTAGGTCCAGTAGGAGTGAGATGACTACCATACCTGAGTCATCAAAGAGGAGACCCATGTAGCAGATAGAGATGCTAAGATCAGGCAGCTACGGGATGAACTAGTATAGTCAAGGATCAAGACAAGATACGAGGCTGCTTAGGTAGCTTATTATTATGTAGTTTATTGTAGAGTTGTTCTAGATTCATTAGAGTAGGTACCTCCTTTTGCTGAGTACACATGATCTCTACAAGCACCACCACCACAGGCACCAGCATAGTAAGCACCACCGCAAGCACCTCCTCAGAGACCTATGCCTCCACCATAGGCACCAGTACAGGCTCCTCCACCTCCACCTCCTCCAAGTGGTAGTGGGTCTTGATATATATTGTTGTTGTAGCCCATTTTTGATATTGTGCTTGAGTAGCACCATATTTGTACATGACATTGATCCGACTGATATATATATATATATATATATATATATATATATATGAAATTAAGTTTTGATATCATTGCACTTGTTTGTATACTACTTTGAGATATTGATGTTTATGAGATGTTTCTTAGATGCTTAGATGTATGGATTAGATATGTATGAAATGCACATGTTTTTATTTATGAGTATGCAATTTGAAATGTTATGATAGATATATGAACATGCAATGAATGCAATGGTAGAATTCTAGAATGTATGCATATAGTGAATGAAATGAAATGCAAAATGTAATGTATAATTCTGAGTTATGCTTATAGTGGATGCACATGTATATGTAGATGTGAATGAATTTATGAATGAAAATGGATATGTAATGTATATGGTACTAATTATCTCGTGTAGGATTGTAGCAATATATGACAGGTACTAATCAAAAGGATGTTTTGAAGATCGATAGTGAGGACCGAACACTTGTGCAGCTCAGATGAACTTGGGACAAAAGATGAGAACCTTTGATGAAGAGAAGACAATCAAGAGAGAACCAAACATTGTCTTAATGTAGGCCTAGAATGAACATGAAAGCCTAGAAAGTGCAAGCCTAGAATGTAAATGCAAGCCTAGGACTTGGTTGTTGGACTCCCCGTATTATCATCATAGAGCCTTTAAAGTTCAGATGGTCACAAGATGCCACACAATCCTCATTGATATTGCTATCATGAGAATATGAATATGACATAAGTCTTAAATTTGTCAGAATGAGGTGCAAGCATTAAGGCACAAAAAAGCCAGAATGACCTAAACACCTATTCCTTTTGATCTAGCAAGGTAACATAAGCATTAGAGCATAGATGCTAGGATGACCTGAATGTTTCTTGCATACAAACACACCATACACATAGGAATTTCTTCTTTTGCCAAATATTGCTTGCAGTGACCCTTATGTTCACTTAGCAGGACGAGCGTTTACAATTTTACTTGTAGCAGAAAGAAGTCACTCAAAACAATCAAGGAGAAGAACCAACCTCACCAAAGCATCCATATAAAAGGAGTCGAGGTACACATGGCCATCCAATACAAGATGGAGGCTCTTACAGATAGACACCCCTCTTAGATGGATTCTTTGGATCATTGGAACTAAACCAACAAGCAAAAAGAAAAGAAAAGAGCAAAGCAAACAAACAAGAACTCAAAGAAAACAAAGCTCAACATGCCTCAGAGAACCAAAAATCTAGTTTTAGTTTCAGTTTAAAGTTCATGTCCAAATGGATTGGAGTCGAATTGGAAAGATAATGTTTGAAGTCTTGACAAGATAGTGACAAAAGGCAGATGCAGTGAGAACCACTGGTGATAGTCGTGAGAGATGAAGTCTCAAGAAGATATCGGGAAGCTAAACAAAGTATCGGTAGGAAGACACAGTGAGAAATGCTGGTGACCGATACAAGAGAGATCCTCAAGGTGAGAAATCTTAGAGATACTAGCAAAACATCAGTAGGAAAACATGGTGAGAACCACTGGTGACTGATGCATAATCAAAGTTTTTGAAAGTGATAGGACAATGCCCCCTAGACTAGGCAGGTGCCCCCAAGCGTTACCAGTTCCAATCTATGAAGAGTCAAAGAAAATCTTGAAGATAACTGAAAGCAAGTGCATGAGCTAGCAAACCAAAGCGGGAAACAAACTAAAGTAGGAAACAAAGGAAGAAAGCTAAAGTAGGAATGGAAGGAAACTAAAGCAAGAAACTAAGAACCAAGTGATGCCGAGATGAGATATAGCTTCAGGAAACAAGAGGCACCTGTTTACCAATTTTTCACCATCTTGGTAGAGATTCTATTTTTTCTACCATGACGCTTGTTTACCAGGTTTTCATCAATGGAACATTTTCTTCTTTTCAATTTTTTTGGTACTTTTCTCTTTTTTTAAAATTTTTTTTGTATTTTTTGAATATCTCATTTTTTTTGTATTTTTGATTTTTTCATTTTTTTTGTATTTTTGAAATTTTCTATTTTTTTTTGAGTATTATCAAGGTGCCTGTTTACCAGGTTTTCACCAGGATAATAGATACATCAAAGCACCTGTTTGCTAGGTTTTCACTAAGATGATCATTTTTTTAGGACATTTTGCAATTTTTTAGGATTTTTGAGAATATACCATTTTTAGGATTTTTTCCAGGATCAATAAGTATGTACATGAGCACATAGAGAATGTCAGCTGTAGAAATTCTTTAGATGAAGAGTGTTGATTGGCTCTTTGAGTTTCTCTCCTTTAGTGGTGGGGAGTCGGTAAGCACCATATCCAAATGCTATAGTAATAATGTATGGACCAAGCCAGTTTGGTTCAAACTTCCCTTTCGGGACTCTCTACTACTGATTCTTGGGGTTTTCTCTTAGGATGAGATCACCCACTTGGAATTCCCTTTGTCTAACTTTCTTATTGTAGGCTTTTGACATTCTCTTTTGGTATGCTCAAAGATGATCAAATGCCACCTCCGACGTTCATCTAGTAACTCTAGCTCTTGTAGCTGAGATATTCTAGTTTCTTCATCAGTGACGAGGCCTCTCAAAGAGATTCACAATGTAGGAATCTTGACCTCAATAGGCAATACTACTTCTTCTCCATAAACCAAGGTGAAGGGCATGGCCCCTGTTGGTGTTTGAATGCTTTTTTTATAGGCCCATAAAGCCAAATTAATCTGGAGGTGCCAATCTCTACTAGATTTATGAACTGTTCTGTGCAAGATTTTGAGAATTGTCTTATTAGAAGCTTCTTCTTGTCCATTACCTTGAGGATAATAGATAGATGACCAATGCTGAATGATCCCAAATCTGGTGCATAAGTCTATCAGGTCCTTATTCTTGAATTTTCCCCCATTTTCAGTGATAATAGATGAGGGTACACCATATCTACAGATGATGTAGTTCAAAATAAACATAACCACAGACTTGCCATCATCTACAATCAGAGGGACTACCTCGACTGATTTGGTAAAGTAATCTATAGCAGTGATTATGAATTTATGTCCTCTTGAAGAAGAAGGATGTATCTGACCTACCAAGTCAAAGGCCCATTGCTGAAATGGCCAAAAATTCATAAAAGGAATAAGCTCTTTAGTAGGAGCATGGATTAGATTCCCGTGATATTGACATTGCTTACAAGTCTTGGCATATTGAATAGCTTCTTTCTCCATATCAAGCTAGTAGTATCCAGCTCTAATAAGTTTATGAGCTAATGTCAAACCACTTGAATGAGACCCACAGATACCTTCATGTACCTCAGCTAGAGCACATTTGGACTCATTAGGTTCTAGACACATAAGGAGGGTATCGTCTAGACCCCATCTATACAAGTCATTTGCTATGATGAAATACTATGAAGCATTATGAATGAGGTGACATTTCTCATTCTAGGTATATGTGTCAGGAATGATTTGGTCACAGAGGTAAGAAAAGATATGGTGGTAGCGGGATGAGTCATGTCCAATGACTGAACAAATCATCCTCGATTCAGGAATGTCATAGGTAGGGTAGCATAATGTTTCCACCAGAAATTCATGTCTAAAATCATTTCCTGGCATCTGTAACATTGAGGCAAGAGTGGCCATAGCATCGGCTACCTTATTTTCTACTCTTGGAATTTGCTGGAAGGAAATGTGTGCAAAATATAGCTTGAGATCATCCACCACTCTTTTGTAAGGTATTAGCTTGTCATCTTTTGTTTGGTAGACATTATTAACTTGGTTGATGATTAACTGAGAGTCACCAAAGACCTTGAGCTCATCCACATGCCATTTAATGGCTATTTTCATACCATTAATGAGAGCTTCATATTTAGCTATGTTGTTTGTGCAAGGAAACAACATCTTATAAGCTTTTGGCAATGAGTATCTTTGAGGCGTTATAAATAGAATGCCTACACCTGATCCTTGCTGAGTGAATGATCCATCAAAGAACATGCTCCAAGACTGATGTGTGAGAAGCATGATGGATTTATCTCAGAATTCAATGTTTAAAGGTTGGTGATCTTTCAAAGGAGCCTTTTCCAACTGATCAACAATCACTTGTCCTTTAATAGATTTTCTTTCCACATATTCAATGTCAAACTCGCTGAGGATCATAACCCACTTTGCTAATCTACCTGTGAGGGTAGCTTTGCTCAGTAAGTACTTTAGTGGATCAATTTTTGCAATAAGCCTCATAGTGTGAGCCAACATATAATGTCACAATTTTTGTGATGCAAGCACTACAACTAGACAAGCTTTTTCAATGACTGAATAGTTCATCTCATAGGAAACCAATGTTCTACTGATATAATAAATAGCTCTCTCTTTGTTGTTCTGATCCTCTTGAGCTAGGAGAGCACCCAAAGATGGGCTCATGGCTGAGATGTATAGTATAAGTGGCTTCCCATGAATAAGAGGCATCAAAATAGGTGGATTAGAAAGATATTATTTTATTTGAGTGAGTCCCTTATCACATTCCTCATTCCATTCATAGGTCACACCTTTATGCAGAGTTTTAGTGAATGGTTGTGATTTGTCAGCCAATTGTGAAATAAACCACCGAATATATTGTAACCTTCCCTAAAGTCCTCTCATCTGACATATATTTTTAGGTGGAGGCATGTCCATAATAACTTGCACTTTTTCTAGATCAACCTCTATACCCTTAGAATAAATAATGTAATCCAAGAGTTTTTCGAAAGTGACACCGAATGCACATTTCTTGGGATTAAGTCTGAGACTAAATTATTCCATGTGGTCAAGAATGGGACTCAAATCTTCAAGGTGAGTTCTTCACTACATAATTTTGGCTAAAGTATCATCCACATAATCCTCCATTGTCTTATGCATCATATCATGGAAAATAGTAGTGACAACTCTCTGATATGTTGCTCCAGCATTCTTAAGCCCAACAGGCATGATATTCCAACAGAAAGTGCCCCAGGCACATGTGAAAGCATTCTTTTCTTGATCCTCTGGTGCAATTTTTATTTGATTATAGCCAGAGAAGCCATCCATCAAGGAATACATCTCATAACCTATTGTCATGTCCACTATCATGTCAATGTTTGGTAGTGGGAAGTCATCTTTTGGACATGCCTTGTTTAGATCCAAGAAATCTATACACACACAAATGGATTTATCATGTTTGGTAACTAGAACAATGTTTGAAATCCATTTAGTATAATCAATTGCTCTTTTGAAACCAGCTTTAAGGAGCTTCTCTAGTTTAGCTTTAACCAAAAGTGCCACGTGAGGGTGCATCTTTCGAAGCTTCTACTTAACATGCTTGACACCTGGTGCAATGGATAGATGATGCATGATCAGATTGGGATCCAATCTAGGCTTATTAGAATAGGTCCATGCACATTTTATTTTCTTTCTTTGAAAGAAGCTAGTGAACTCTTCCTTTTCTTGTGTAGACAATGACTGTGCTAGATGTATAATTTGTGAGGTAGCCTCTGTACCCAAATTCACTGGCTGTGTTGACTCAATCAAAATTGATGACCTCTCTTGAAAATGGCTCGGTAGAGTATCAAGTATCTCATCCTTGGGTGCCTCAGAGCCTCGGATACATCTTTTATTTTTACTATTTCTGGCTCTGATACTACCACAATGTTGTTTTCACCATTAGAGCATCTATTCTTCTTTTAATTTTTTGACTAAGATACTTGATATCCACCTCTGTCATGCTGACACTTCTTTCACTGGTGGAAGACATTATAGGTTCAATAGGATGGAGGTAATAGGCTAGATCATAATCATTCTAGAAAGTTAGGACTTCATTGGATGCGAAAGGGGAGTTCCAGTTTATGAGATCAGGACGGCAGAGTGAAAGAGAGGTAGTAGCTAGTTCAATTGCATTCATGGTATAACCAACAAAAGTGCTGACAAGAAAGTCAAGACCTAGAGTGATTTCATCCAAAGGAGTGTTCGAATCCCTATGAGACCCTACATTTGAAGTAGAGGACATGTTAACACCTATGGCATCAAATTCATGCATCCTAGTGCTAGACCCCTCACCTACTTTGAGAAGTCTCTCATATACATGAATAGTATCTATGTCTACATCAAAAGTAGTAATAGACAAAGAGTCAAACTCATATTCATGTGAGTTGGTACTTGATGTGGGAATTCCATTGGCACTAGCATCATCATCAGACTCATTATCATCTCTGGTGACATTAACAACTTGCTAAAGTTGTTCTTGTTCAAGCCACTTTTGAAAATGTGGTGATATATATCATTCACCTATAAAACAAGGATCATTAGTCAGTGTTTCTTTCCATTCCTCATATGTGAATTGATGTACTGAAGAGGTTTTATCAGAATCAGCATCAGAATAAGTATCAATATCAGTCTCTACCATATGGACAGGTATGATAGGCTCATTAGGTTCTTCAAAGAATGCAGCAAGATCTAGAGGTACGGGATAGGGAAAGATGTCTCCATCAGAGCTGGCCTCTGGATTTACCTTTGGTATCTTTATATTTTGACTCAGGTTCAGGTTCAGGCTGAGGTGTTGACACAAATTTTTTCATCCCTAAATGGAAGGGAGTCTTTTTAAAGCCTAAGCCAGTAGTGTCCTTTGAGCGATGACCTATAGCTTCAATGGGTTTTAGCAAACCATTGTCATTTATTCCTATAGGACCACTCCCCTTGTATCCAAAGTGCTTCATGATTTTGAAGCCTTCACTATAGGGCTCTTGTTCCAGATCTGGAGGAAGAGTAGTTGCTTTAGATGTTTCTTTCCCTTTATAGATCTAGGCTATGATAGCTCTTTCTTCTTCCTCATCCTCTAAAGGTGTTGTAGCCTTGACAAAGGCATCATCATAAACTATTTGAGGAGAGCTAGTGGCAAATTTTTTATTCCCAGAAGGTCTCCCATAAGAATGTGGAGATGGAGGCAAAGCAGCTAGAGATAGCACATGTTCAATTTGGTATTCTCCCATGCCCGTATCCTTAAGTTTCAAAGTTTGTTCCATTTCTCTAAGCTTAGCATAATAGAACTCAGTGGATTCTCTATTTGTTGGAACCAAACCGTCAGCAAATTGTGCAAGGGTGTTGCAAGAATAATTGGTATTAGAAGGAACACTGACTTCTGCACCATGGAAAGGAAACTTGATGCATTGATGGTAAGTAGATGGAATAGCTTGCATCTCATGAATCCATGGTCTACCCAAAAAAATTTTGTACACCAGAGGTGTATCAAGGACTTGAAAAGTAACATCTCTCTCAACAGGTCCTACATGGATAGGTAGCACAACTAAGCCTTGGGATTTCTTCATCATTTGATGGTAATCTTTTTGTGGGAGTCTATGCAATCCTCATCATAACCTAGTTGAGTAAGCAACTTAGCAGAACATATATTGAGACTAGCACCATTGTCTATAAGCATGTGACAGACACATTTGGGACCTATCATGACCTCTATATGCAAGGGAGCATTATGTGGATGGCTCAAAGAGTGATCATCTTCTTCAAAGAAGGAAAAATAATGTGGCAAAGTTAAATGACCCACCATAGATTGGAACCGATTGAGATCAAGATCTTTTGGAACGTTTGCCTCGGTGAGGGCTTTATCCAAAATCTTCCTATGAGCAGGCGAGATTTTCAACAACTCAAAAATGGTAATCTGAACATTGGTTCGCTGGAGCTGATCTAAAATGCTATAACTAGTGGCGGTAGGCATAGGAGTCAATTTCGAGGCTTTGTTGGTAGGACCAGTAGTAGTCTTATCCAACATTTTTTTCTAAGCAACCTTGTCTATAGTTTGTTTCAAAGAATCTTTATCCATAGTTTGCTTTGGAGGATCGGGACCTTTCAAAACAACTCTTCCATGTGATTGAGTAACAACATTAGCACAATCTTGAGTTTGTTTAGATTTAGATGAATGAGATGTGGAACTACACAAGATGAAAGGATTCTTAGATTTGGGAGCATCGTTTCTCCCCTTAGAAGTGATCACATCACAGTACTCAACTTCCATAGGTTCAATCATGCTGATGACATTATCGGTAGCAATGTACATGTAATTAACCTTGGAATTGTTGTTCTTAGCTGTGGAAGACTCATCTTTCTCATGAGGAGGGAAAGGATCCTTAAATGCCTGATGGTCAAAATTCTTATTATGGTTTTCCACAAGAATGTCACCATTATCAATGAGATCTTGAACCTTATGTTTTAGCTGAAGACAAGTAGATGTCTTATGACCAATGTTTTGGTGATAGTCTTAATAGGCATTGTCATTCCACCAATGAGGTCTTGGTTGCAGGTCATAAAGACATTTTTCCAAAGGAGTGAGAACTTTATTCTATATAAGAGTTTTAAAGACCACATCAAGAGGCTCTCCCAAAGAGGTGAATTCACACTTGGGTTGAGAGGCCCAAGGTTTGTTCCTAGAAAATCTTGAATTTTGCTAATTATCTGTTGTGGTCTTTTCAATAGCCTTAGCCACCTGTATACTAGAAATAAGATTAAAGATAGGATTTGAAGGCTTTGCGGTGACATTATCAACCACTCCATCATTCAAAATGTCTTTGTTCTTGTTGACATTCTTTCCTTTGTCCTTGTTAATGGAGAATCCTTTCTTATTATCCTTATTCAGAGTTAACTCTCCCTTTTTAATCATAAAGGCCTCTATCCTCATAGCCTATTTGATCATGTTGTCAAAAGTCAAAGGACCTTGTAGTTGTACCTGATATCCAAAGTCTGGGAGAAGATTGTCCAAAAAGATATCAAGTTTCTCACATTCAGGCAATTTACAAGGATACTTTGTGCAAAGTTGTCTCCACCTTTGGAGAAAAGACAAGAAAGACTCTCCCTATCATTGTTTCAAGTTACACAAGTCACGAATGTTGACAGGGTGTTGAATGTTGTGAGAATAATGCTAAAGAAAGAGATTAGCGATCTCATCAAAAGTCTTAATGCCAGGGAGCAACTGACAAAAACATTCCATATCTGGTCTGCCTAGGCTATAGGGAAAGAGTCTCATAAGATAAGTTTGATCATGCATAAATTCCATAGACAAGGAACAAAACTCCCTCAAATGATCTTGGGGATCGGTTGTACCCATGTGCTTGTCATATTTGGGAAACTCCACTCCTTTTGGAAAAGGAGGCATGCGAATACTTCTGTCAAAAGGAAAAGGGCATATAATATGCATTGTGAATTGTTGTGTGGAATTATCTTTTTCCTTTGTAAGTTGACTAATCTGATCTTGCATATTATGAATCATCTTTTGTAGCTTGGCAATTTTAGTTTCTTCCTCTTTAGCTACAATAGTTTCAACTTGGAAATTTGAGGGTAACTTGGCCCCTTGTTGAGCTAACTCAAGAAAGTATTTCTCTATATCCTCTAGGAGAAGGATTTCCATCATTTTAATGAGACTCTTATTAGACTTGGTAGTATCTATATCATGTTGATTTATAACATCATTTTCATTCCCAAGGATCTCATAAATGGTCATAATCTAATCTTGTTGATGATCATTTGGTTTTGATCGAACGAAGGAGGGCGATAGTGGTATGCTGCTTGTTGATCACCTTGAGTTTTGTTTCGAGATTGATCGTCATTATGAGTCTAATTTTGGTCATGTTGGGATTGACCATGATGTTGGTCATTAGAAGATTGACCATGGTATTGATTGTTCTAAGATTGATTCTGAGTTTGGTCGTATTGGCCTGATTGGAAGTCAAAGGGTCCTCTCATCTTTTCAGCGTAAGTTCCCACAATGATTGAAGCCTTAGTGAAGCGATATGAATGATGCCAAAAAGGTGCAGCTAAGGTGACTTTTGGTGCATGAACAGGATCAAGAGGATCAACAATTTCAAGTGAGTCACTATCTTCAGTAGGATCAATAGTTTCGATAATAGATTCAGTCTGAGGAAATGGTCTTCCAAAGTTATGAAATAAGGAATTGTTTTGGAAGAACGAGTTGTCTTGTTTTTGGAATGAGAAACTAGATTATGCTTCAAATAGTGGATTAAAACAGTCTTGGAAGATTAGAGGTGACGGTTGAGATAGACTATCTCTCAAAGTACTCAATGATGAATTTGAGGATCCCTCACAAAGTTTAGATTTTGCAATAGATTCAGGATGATCTATCTCTTGATTATGAGGTTTACTTCAACCTTGATCAGTGTTCTGAATAGGGAAATTCTTGCCACTTCGAGTCATGAAAGTCATAGATGAAGATGTGATGAGAGAAGACTCGGGATAATGCTATACTTTGTCTCTAAGATAACAAAAAGGAGATAAATGGCTAGAACAACCCAGATGTGAGATGGACCTGGTACGAATCATCAAAAGAGGTGGCTAGAACAGTCAAGATAAGACTATTGCAACATGATGTACAAAAGGCATAAAGAGATAAGGTGAACCAATGAGAGACAACATGAGTCAAAGCAAAGATCGATCAATTATTAGTTTGATACACTCAATTTTTGATAGTGAACGATAGGAAAATAGAAAAATAGACCTCAGGCAAAAAGCAGATCAGGAAAAGGTTTGACCAATCAATAGGAATTTACTCTCTATTTTTGAAATCTAGGTATAGGTTTGCGCAAGAAAGTACCAGGTCACACGAGAAAACACAAAGCTTCACATGAAAGAACAAAGTCTCATGTGAGAAAGTTCTCTAAAAGGTGAAACTTCACGTGAGAAAACTCCAAAGTCTGACAATTCAACATAGTTTTTGAGGTTTAAGTTGAATTTTGAGATACAGCCTGAACTGATGTCTAATAGAAAATCCAGTTCCTTGACAGGTTTGTAGAATAGTTTAATCAAAAATCTCATTTTGAGGTTTCAAGCATTTGTTTAAAGACACAAAGGTTTAGATCAAGCAGTTGTGATACAAGAAGTAGTCCCTAATAGACCTATCAAGGAAAAAGAAACTTGATAGCATCAGGGGAGTCTTTGTTTGATAATGATTGGACAATGTTTAAGAATCGATAACAAACACATAGCTTATCCCTACAAAAAAAATGGTGAGAAGCCAAAAACTTTGCCCCATTGCTTATGTGCATACGTGCACCTCACACAACTGTGTCACCCCCTAGAGGGCACCCATGTTTTTGGTGTTTCCAAAGACTCAATAGTGTACATTTAAAGTTACCCTTGTAGTAGGGGCTAGTGTTGCAACCACCTTCAAGCATCTAGGTGTATGCCTATGATGGGAATCTATGGGAGAGATTCTTCCCCCTCCCTACGCAAAGATTATGAATCCTTTCAGAGGTGAACTAGGTAGGAAACTAACTAGGGAGAGTTCTTAGTAGGCTTCTATTCACACTAACCTTCAGTGCCCCTGATACAGGGCTAGGGCCTTGCAGCCACACCAACACTTGAAAGTTGTACACCCCCACAAGCAAGGCTAGGAATAGCACCTCTTAGTACAATAGAAAAGGCCTTCTCAAGATGATAGTCAAAATCATGAGAAGGAAGTTAACATGGTTTTGGAGTCTTTACACTTAACAAAACATTCTTTATTATAGTTAGGTGAAATCACCGGCAATAGGTGCGTACTCACTTGGGTCATTCCTGGAGGTTCAACTTTAGGCAGGCCCTTTAAAGGTGACACAACTTGGCTTAGATCTGAGGGTTTGATTATTTGTTTCTCTCAAAGAGAGAAGAGCATACTTCTCTACCTCATCACTTCACCCAAACACATAAAATAGATTCATCACTGAGTTAGTTTCACTCCACCAAATCCACACGCTTTTGGGTTTTTGGTTCTCTCAAATAGAGAAGAGCATAATCCTTTGGTGAATAGAAGTGCTAAAGATTCATTACCTTTCTCCACTTCCCCAAGAATTTTTCATATTAGAAGGATCATTGGGCTTTCAGGTTCATTCATGGTCATCACCTCCATGTAATGAAGAGCCAAATTCCCTAGCCCACTATCAAAATTCCCAAGAAATTTTAACGAAGCCCTAATTAGACTATGTGAATGAAAGCAAGAAACAAACACAATGTTTTATCAAGTCTTCGATTATCAACCTGCAATCAAACCATTAGCATGTTTCATATTCTTTGACAAATGTCTTGCAAAAAACTGTTATGCTGTGACAAAAAACCAGAAATATGAAATCAACAGCAGAAAGTAATGTCAGAAATAGTGCAGGAAATTTCACAGAACTGGAAAATTTTAAAAAACTAAGACCAGGTCTCACGCGAGGAAGTACTCCATAATGCATGAGAAAGTGTAGGGTTTGGAGTGAGACAGTACAATGTCATGTGAGAGAGTGCTATAGGGATTAAAAATTTGAGTGGTACGCTCATAAATCTTGCACAAACTTCCATACATAGAGAAGTACAGACATACGGCAAATTGCAAAATTCAATTTTTTTTTTTTAGATTAATAAGGCTAGAAATCAATTTTTCCACCCCAAGGTGGGTGCCAAAATGTATGTGGGTGAAGCAGACCTCAAATCCAACTACACATGTAACATAGTCATTACTCACACAATAGAATCACGAAAATGAGTATGGATTACTCAATTTGAAATCCACTAGTGAAGCAACTTGTTGCCTTCTATGTAGATGGGGTGTTTAATTTGCTCTCAAAATGAGAGCCCAACAACCATTAGACCAGTACTACAATGGAGGATTTGAAAACTTATGAAGATACTTAAATTGAAATTAATCTAGAATGAAGTGCAATTAATCTAAGAGCTTGAAAATAAAGATGAAATGTAGATTTACTCTAAAGAACTTGAAATAAAGATGAGATTAAACTAAGAGCAAGTAAGAAAACTTAATCTAATATGAGGTGCAATTACACTAAATGAAGATTAATCTAATAATGCAATGAAAGCTTGAAATTGTGAAATTGAGACAAAAAATTGCTATAGTTTAGTTACTCTCCAAATTGCTCCCTTCCTTCGAATGAAAATTGAGGTTCATTAAATAGACAAAGCTAGAGGAGGAATGAAGAGTTTCTTGATTCGAAATGGTTGACCCTTCATTCCCAATCAAGACAAAAAGGCATGAATTACTTAATTAAAAGAATGGAATTTGCCACATAGGGGACCTTTTGAATATCTTGAATTATTAATTCAAATAAGAGTGTCCATTCAAATAATCAAGCAATTAATTAATTCCTTTTATGGGTATTTAGCTAAAGGGGGTAGATTTAATTTAATTTAAAGCACTTAGGACTTTAGAATTAAATTGATTTATCATAGGGATTATTTAGCTAATAAAGTCAAAGACTTAGGAATTAATTATAATATTTGATTAATACAAACTAGGGTTTTTTCAATTGACATCAAGTCAAATAAAGTCAGGTAGGAGAGAGAAAATTACCTAGCAAAGTAGGACTTTAAAGATGTAGAAATTCAAGGAATGGATGAAAATTGATTGAAATTGATAGGTGCCAATTTTGGGGTATTACACTTAGTAGTATTGCCTTGATGACATTCACGATCATCAATCACATAATCAGAAAATAAAACACAATATAAATATACAAATTCCAAACATAAACCATTAGGTAGAGCGGTAGTACCTTGATGATTAATTCTATTATATTCCAACTTCCATAGGTGAGGTGTCATCCTCCGTGGCTTAGATGTAGTCTCTTCTTTCCCATTGAAAAGATGTTTTTTGGTAATTCGATAGTTATGATTTTTGTGTAGAAAGTGTCTATGTTTATCAAACACTTGCTTTCCTAAACTTTTTGAATGATGAGATTTCATCTTTGGACCACAAACTGGGCATACAAATTTTCCCTTTATTTGAAGACCTACAAGATAATGATACAATTGAATTAAATATGTTAATTTTTATATTTAGAATTATCATGTGAAACTCGAATTCACCATAACATACCATAAAAATATGTTAACCTTGGGGTATCATGTATTGTCTATACAAGCATTGCATGTAATTGAAATTGTCTGTCTCCTATTGGTCTAGAGATGTCATACATAGTGACACCATTCCATAACTCCACCAACTCGTCAATAAGAGGCTCAATATATACATTCATATCTTTAACTTGGTATTTACCTAGTTGAATGAACAACAACATTACATAATTATTGTGACCATTTTACTGCAAGATTTATAATTACATGCAGATAACTATTAAATGATCAAATACCTGGAACAATCATTGCCAACATAATGTGCTCCCTCTTTATTGACATCCATGGAGGAATGTTATTGTTGATGACAAAAATAGGCCAAACAGAGTAAATAGATCTTAGCTCTCCAAATGGATTGACACTGTCCACTGCCATTGAAACTTGAGATTTTGAGGTTCTTCGATAAAGTGTGGCCACTTTTCCTCTATGTCCTTAAATACATAACCATTCGTAGGCATTCGAATAATGTCATCTTGACTCCTATTGTATGCATGGTAATCCATAAATCATGCCAAGCTACTACACCTAAATAATCTTTACAAACGTGGTATAATGGGGATGTAATGAAGAACCTTGTGAGGCACCTTTTTTGTTATTTGATCTATTTGATATATACTCATATGACATTTAGGGCATTCTATTAGAAATTGATTTTTTTTATGATAAATAATATGATCATTAGGACAAGCATCTATTGCTTGATACTCTATTCCAATATCTTTCATAGTGGCACATAATTCTCAGTATGAGCGAGGGAGAATATTCGATGGTGGTAACAAAAACTCACCTATCAATCTGTAGAAAAAAATATAAGTTGTTAATATTAAAAATATTTATGGTACATGTTTCACCCTTTAATTACTATAATGACATATATGACA
Organism: Chamaecyparis obtusa; assembly: GCA_027943335.1. NCBI lineage: Eukaryota > Viridiplantae > Streptophyta > Pinopsida > Cupressales > Cupressaceae > Chamaecyparis > Chamaecyparis obtusa. The sequence continues at coordinate 258,550 of BSBK01012706.1, forward strand.
TACCTTAGCATATGTGACATTGTTATGTTGGATAAACCATTCATAACCTTCAAGTTCAACAATAACAATACAACAAAGAGAAGATTTATTTGGGAGCCTTCGTAAAGGGTCATGGATTCCTTCTCAAGTAGAGTTATATCATGGATGACATCAACATCATCTTGATCATCATCATCAATTGCACCAGTACCAAATGTGTCATGGATCAATGTATTAGTACCATCATCTTCAAATGTGTTATCTGGCACATGATCACCATCTTCCATGGGAACATAATCTTTAGCTTCAATATTCGCACCTCCATGATCCTCCACTTCCAAATCCATATTCTCCATATTCATACCTCCATGGCCTATATCACGTACTCCCCTAGGGAGGTCAACCTATATATAAATGATGAACACAAATAAACTATGATAATGATCTCATCATCAAGTGTATTTCATATATATATTAATTATTAAATAAATATAATGAAAAAATTACCAATTCATGGTAATCAAACCCTCCTTAAATGTGACCATTATCCCTACAATGTCTCTTAGCTATTTTGATTAGCAATCTTCTAGTGTTTAAGCCCTTACAAATATTGCAGGGACAATAACATTTTCCATCGCCTTTTCTTTTCAAGTTAGACCAGAATCTATTGATTGTATCCCCATTACCTTCTTCACTTGGATTGTTTGACATGATCCTCTTCACTTAGATTATCTATAACCTAATTATATATAGAAATTGAAAAGTTAGTTACGAAATGATGTTGTAGTATAGTATACCAAATATTGACACTTTTGTTATTGTAGTCTTCCACCTCAAACTCTTTCCTATTGTGGCAAGAAAGAAAGATATTCAAATAATATAGTAGTTTGTAAATCAAAATAAAATATCATATATATTATACACAAAATATATCAGAAGTGCATCAAATTTGACCAAGCACTACTGGGAGCTAGACTTGGCAACAAATGGATTTGTGATGATTTTCACAATAATACATTTGTTGCAGGGTATAAGGTCCCAGTAGTGCTTAGGAAAATATTCATGGTGAAGGTTGTATATGTTGTATATGTTGTGTGTGTGTGCATGCATAAAAAAAGGGGCCTTTATATTTAATCTTAAAATGATAAATATTCCTATCTAACACTTTTTGAGGGTGTAGGGTACAACAAATGGAGGCAACTTGAGACCACAAATGGAGGCAAGTTGATGATTGAGGGTGCATGGAACAACACCCATTAGTACTTTTATCGAAATATAAATTTCAATTTTGAACCATTCTGTGAATATAAAACATGGATGTAATCTTAGAAAATAACAAAATGTAGACAGGACAGATTACTTATTTTGTTATTCTACATTACTTACTATTTGAGTGCACATTCCACCTACAACTTGATCAAGTCTTGTTTGATGCTTCAATTTTGTGTTGACTGTCCTGTAGAAGTAGATAGTTTTGTATTTCCCCAATATGTTATTCAAAAAACAACAATAGAATAAAATACTTGTTGAGAAAGATCATCATAGGAATATCAAAAACTCAAGATCCAAAGGTAACTCGATATTATAAGACTCTTGCATTCAACCTTCATCTCATGCACCTAATAAATAGGAGACAAAATACATGAAATTGAAAAATTACATTACAAAACAATGAGCTAAAACTACCTACAAAAGTAGTACCCAATTTATATACAAAATATTTAACTAATGAATTGTGTTTTTCTTCTCATCTTCACTACAAAAATAATCACCCCTTTAATCTAACTGCACTATGCAAGTCCAATGTGACCATGTGTCTGTCATCCTCAATCAAGACTAAGGAACACTATAGGAAAATAAACTGTCTAAATTGTCTACATTAAAAGAAACTATATTGCAAGCTTCTATGAATAATAAAATAAAATTTAAAATTCATTACTTGCAACTACAACATTAGAGAAAAGTTAAATTGTATTTATGCCTTGATGGATATCTTTACCATGTCATAAATATCCCATTTTGGCATAGGATAAGAGCATAGTGATAGAGGATAGATCCATTTTGTGCATAACCTGAAGTCAACATATTCCATGAGAGTGCATCTTTTGAGATTTTTTTTTACGTTTCAAGGGACCAGTAGTTCTACAATTAAATCATCATAACTTTCCCATTACTTAATGTATCATCTTAAAATGGAAGAACTTCCATGTTAAGAGCATTTATCCCTTTGATTAAGTGGTCTAGGGTCATGTCAAGTGCCTTGATTAGGTCTTTGCATAGATCTGGTTGTTTCCCCATGTTCTGCTTCTCTCTCTCTATTTTGAGTCTCTTTTTGACAAACTTTCTCTGAGAAATTGGAGACTTTGACTTTCTGGGTCAAGGATAACCTGAAGGGTCAAGGATGACCTAGACCTTGACCTAGGTCAAGGTCAACCTTGACTCTAACCTAGGGCAGAGTCAACCTCATCCTTGACCCCAAGTCCAAATTTCAATTTTTGGAAGTTTCAGGATGTCAGGTTTTGGAAAGTTTCATTTTCTCGCTTTTGGGTTGGCTGTTTCAGGTTTCAGAATGGTAAACCCTTAAATTGCATTTAATCTAGGTCCATTTCTAGGGGTTAAGATTAATTGGGATTTAATTCTCTAATTTTGGCCTCTCTAGAAGTTTGTGTCCTAGATCACTATAAAAGGAAGCCTTCCTCTCTCATTTTCTCCATCTCTCATCCACCATCAAGTTTTGCAATCTCATCTCATAATCTCTCAAGCTCTCAAGTGAAATCAAGCAAAAATTTCATCAAGAATTTTCAAGGAAGCATTCAAGTTCTCTTCTCCATTCAAGTTCTCCATTGAAGATCAAGGATTCAAGCATTTAAGCCTTTGAAGGGATTTGGTTCAAGCATTCAAGATTCATCATTCAAAACCCTAGATCTAGCCATCATGGTGGTGTGATCTTCCTTCAAGATCCTTTGTTCATCTTCAAGATCCATTCATTCTTCCCTCAAGGTGGATTCCAATCATGTAATCATGGAGGTTTTGTTTACATTTTTTAATGTTATGTTCAATTTTTCATATCAATATACTTGTTTACATTTCAAATACAATTGCATATCTATTGAATATCGTACCTTCATTGTTAGATCTATTTCTACTACTTGCTAGCATTCTTTATTTCAATTCCATTATTAAGGTTGATTCCAAACTAGGGTTTGACCAAGGAAAACTCCTCATCCAAACAACAAAACCATTTTTCTTGCAAGTACAGGTATAAGATAGCGAATTGAAGTACAGATTTGGATACCCTTTTCAAAAAACTTCTGAGATATGCGAATAGAATTTATGGCAGAGCTGTTTTAGGTAAGGGACAACCTTCAGTGGGGGCTAAGATTATTCCCTAGGGTAAGATTGTGCCCTACTATCTGGGTCAAAGTCGACTTGACCTCAAAAGGATAAAAGTTTTCTGGGTTTTCTCTGTCTCAGCATTTCCAGTCCAGAGAAGGTTGCAGAATCTCCCGAAACTGTGCACAGACATCAGAAAATAGTGATTTCTTCATTAGCCTTCTTTTGAGATAATTATTTCTATTTTATTTAATTTATATGTCCATAACATTTTCCATCACACACCCCTCCACTATATTTTAACCTATTTATCATATCATCATAATCATATTCAAACCCTATTCATAGAGGTGAATCCTATTTATTTATATTCACTTAATAATCAAACATGGCACAAAATCTCTTCAAACTCACAATATGTTACATGTGTAGTACAAAACTCATGAGATTCTAAAGAAGACCTCTCTTAATCAAACAAATCTTCCTTGTACCACAAAAAAACTATGTGATAACTATGTCTACTCCAACCTTAATTGTTTAAGAATTCATCAATATCAGATGAAGTATGTTTAAGAATTTTTGGGACTAGTCCATTGGAATGTATTAAATAGAATACAGTTTTCAGCATATTATTATCACTCTATTTCTTTGTTGTAAACATGCCATTGGTTCAGTTTTGTAATTTTTTTTGTGTTAAATGCAATTAAAATTATCTTCAGTGTCTTCTGATTGTCTAAATGCTTCTTTATTTGTCAACCAATTAATAAATGCTAGTATATAAAGAAGACAATTAGAAGACAATGAATATTTGTCTGACAAAATTGAATACACTAAACTGAACCAATGGTATGTTTACAACAATGATCATAACTCGCAAGCAAAACTGAAACAATGGCATGTTTATAACTGATTAAGAGTGAGGCCTTCTTTAGAATCTCATGAGTTTTGTACTACGCATGCAATGTATTGTGAGTTTGAAGAGAGTTCATGCCATGTGTGATAGAACCTACTTTATCTAATATGGTGCATTTGTTAAAAAGATAACAAAATATAGAGAATTGTAGGAAATTGTTTAATCAATTGAGTTAGGAGTAAGAAGATTTACCATGAATTAATGCAAGAACTAGGAGCATACACCAAAAATAAGTAATGAGGAGACAAGATTTTGAAGGGGAAAAGCATAAAAAAACCCCTGTGAATTTAATGAAAGTGGCAACAAATGCCTAAGAATGAGAGAGAGAGAGTGAGAGAAATGCTCATACAATAATAGAGAAGAGGAAGAAATCTCATGAGAGAATGAGAAAAAGAAGGAGAGCCATCTCTTTTAATAGAGATGTGAGAGAGGAGTTACATTGTAACTCCCATATCTGAGTGTGCCACATTTCACTAGTGTGTGAGACAAGTGTAGGATTCCTCAAAAGGAGGAATATCTATTTTCCTTAATAAAGGAAATTAAAAATATGACATGTCCTCCCACTTGGACTAGAGGAAAGATTACATTAGGATACCTTGGTTTATCCTATTAAATACAAATACGAAGGAAAGATTAAATTCTAACACCCCCCTTTAATCTTTACTTGGGGTAATTACAAAAATTTGCAACTGGATTATCCTTCTTGTATTAGAGGAGGAAAGCTTGATTTTCTTCACTTGTGTTGATATAAGGTGATGGTGCAATGATAAATGCTAGGATCTTGAAATAGGATTCTTTTGTGTGTCGTAATGCAAGAGTGTAGGTGTTTGTGGATATAGGCCCAACTCTAAGTAAAATTTGAGACTGTTCGTTGTTATTTGTCCAAGAAGGATCACCTGAATCTACGAAAAAATAAGAACCATGAGGGGATCTCCCATAATTGGGATTTCCTCCTAAAAATGAATTAGTAAAATCTGAATGTGAATCATTAAATGTTAATTCATCATAAAGAGGTTTTGTAAACCAAATAGATTTATTATTAGATGCATATGCACAATCACCATCAATAATATCATCAAGAAGTTTCAAGTTTAGGGAAGGAGGTTGGTCCTCCATAAGAACCATTTGAGTGTCACAAAATTCATGATCTACTTTGGAGCATATAGGAACATAATCAATACTTGAGCCTGCAAAAAGGCAAAAACCACTAGTAGAGTGCCCATCATTGGGATCACCTAGTGATGAATTAGTAACACTTGGGAAAGAATCATATTGTGAGCCATGGGTCAAAGAATCAAAAAGGAAATCTCTAGGTGCATAAACCAAATTTGGAACATATTCATGAGTCATAAAATCAGAAATGCAATCTTTAGTTTCATAAGGTAAATGTGTAGTGTAAGCATCATAATATGAAGCATCAGTAACCTCCACAAGAATCATAGGATTAGTATTATCAACATGCATTTCATCTTGAGTAATAGACATATCTTGTAAAGTATCATCAAGAAAAATAGATATAATCTTCTTGGTCAAACATATCAAGATGAGAGCAAGGAGGAGTAAACAGATTATTGCCATTATCAGTATCATCACTACTAGGAGGAAAAAAATCATTGGGAGTATCATTACTATCATCATGTTCATCATTATCCTTTTGAAGAGAATCAATATTATCCTTAATGTTAGGAGCAGAAATAGAAATATGGTTATCTTTCAAAACAAGAACAACATGGAGTTTACCATTGGGAATAGGTGTTGTGTAAGTTTGAAATGTGATCTCTAAGACATGCCACATCTAATGTGTTGTAGTACAATCTGAGATAAGATGGTATAAATCTGGATGTAATGAGAGTCTGATTAGACCAAATGCTTCCTCATCTTTCAACTGCTAGGAATCCTGGTCAGCCCGAGGAGTGGTGGATGTCGGTTTCAAAATTGGTGAAAACACAATGTCAAACAGGTGTTGAGGTTTCAGAAAATTAGACATGTGAGGCCTCCAAACAGAATAATTAGAACTATTGAGTTTAAATTTTGGCATTGACATAGACATGATGAAACAAAAAAGGCAATAGGAAGATAATATAATTATATAAAAAAGAATAAAGAAATTATTAACAAAATGTTACAACCTGCAAGAAAAAGGATTAGAAAGCTGATATGAATCTAAACAACTATAATTAATAACTTATGTTAAAATATGAGTTGAATCTAATGAGCATAAGAAAAAAGACACAAATGACAGGAACTAAGAGGATCACACAATAACCCTGCAAGAAAATGTTAGCACAAAATAAAATACTAAAAATAATAATAATAAACCTGCAAAGAAATGTTAGCTAAAAAAATGAATTGAATCTAACCAAAAACCCTTAAAAAAACTTAGGTTCCTATAGCAAAGAAGCTTCCTAAAGTGCTAACATGCAAATTGGATCATGGTAGAATAGAGGTTCTTGTAGGAAAATAGCTTCTTGTAGCACTGACAGGCAAACTAGATCACGACAGAACATAGGTTCCTGTAGCAAAATGCTTTCTGAAGCACTAACATGCAAACTAGATTAAATCGATAAGTAAAGGAGAGTGACAGAAATGAGTTACAATGTGGTGATACTATAACTACTAAATGCTATTAATAAAGATGATGCGATACACTATTTAATAAAAATGAAACAACATGCAACCGAAGCAATCTATTGAATAAAGGTATCCTGCAGAGGAAGAGAACAGAGGTTCCTATAGAAAAAATGGTTCTTGTAGCAAAATGCAAATAGGGATAACAAAGGTAAACTGAATTGAATCAAACTTGTATAGACAGAGCCACTCCTTCCAATGTAGCCGCTACTCCACCAAAAACTTATTAGAAACAATGGCTTGAAGGAACTCCTCTTGAAATGTACATGCAACCAAACAAAAACACACATGCAAACAAAAAAATGCACATGTAAGGATTTATAGTGCTATTTAAATCATGAACAGTGCTAAGTTAGTGCATTTACTGAAAAATATAATCAAATTAGCTATTCAAGATTACTAACATGCAAGAATTTGCTAACAGTGCTATTCAAAAATTATAAATAGATCTAAGTTATGCAAGAAGATATAGAACATAAAAAATTGAAACATACAGACGCATGCAATAAAAAATTAGCAGAGAATGAACATGCAATGAAAAACATTGATCTTGAGGGGAACACCTACATGAAGAAATGGAGAGAGTGAGAATAAAAAAGTGCATGCAAAAACTTCTATATTAACAAAGCAGTGCATGCAAGAAACTCTTCGAAAAAAAACCAATAACCACGCATGAAACACACATGAGCAGCCAAAAAAAAAGAACTTCCTAAAAATGAAATAAAAAGGGCATAAAAAAGAAGGCGACAGGAAGAATAAAAAAATGGTTACTAAAGCTCTGAAAAAAAGATTATCTACTAAACCAATAATAACAAATGCAACAGGAAGTAGAAAATAACAGTTATTGACGCGCTAAAAAAAATGATTATTATCTACTAAATAAAGCCAAACGAAATTTTGAAAACAAAGGATACCAACCGACATATAATGAATAAAGATAGAGTTAGGTTAGTAAATAATGAAATAAAGATATTCTATTATATTTTCACCACTAAACTAGTAATGCAAGAATTGAAACTAAAGAGATTAAATTTTGATATGAGAGTATAATATTAACAAGATTGAAATATCAAATGAATCAAATAGGACAACTGGGTTTGGCGGTAAACCAGCCAAACCCAATTTTTTTTTTGATTTTTCTCTTCTAATAGATTAGACAAAAAAAATTAGCAACAAAATATCTCAAGAGTCTCCGATATTGGAGTGCTCCAAGATATGGTAGCTCCTTCACCTGTACACTCAATAAGCGATTAAACCAACCTGCTTTGATACCATGTTAAAAAGATAACAAAATATAGAGAATTGCAAGAAATTGTTTAATCAATTGAGTTAGGAGTGTGAAGATTCACCATGAATTAATGCAAGAACTAGGAGCATACACCAAAAATAAGTAACGAGGAGACAAGATTTTGAAGGGGAAAAGCATAAAAAAACCCCTGTGAATTTAATGAAAGTGGCAAAAAATGCCTAAGAATGAGAGAGAGAGAGAGAGTGAGAACAATGCTCATACAATAATAGAGAAGAGGAAGAAATCTCATGAGAGAATGAGAAAAAGAAGGAGAGCCATCTCTTTTAATAGAGATGTGAGAGAGGAGTTACATTGTAACTCCCATATTTGAGTGTGCCACATTTCACTAGTGTGTGAGACAAGTGTAGGATTCCTCAAAAGGAGGAATATCTATTTTCCTTAATAAAGGAAATTACAAATATGACATGTCCTCCCACTTGGACTAGAGGACAGATTACATTAGGATATCTTGGTTTATCCTATTAAATACAAATACCAAGGAAAGATTAAATTCTAACAACATTACTAAACAAATTAAGGGTAGAGTAGTTATTACTTAGTTTTTTGTGGGGGACAATGAAGATTTGTTTGAAAAATAGCAAGTCTTATTTAGTATTTCATGAATTTTTACCACATATTGTTTCAAGCCTTTGAGTTCTGGAGACAAGCGAAAATAGGAGTTGATTTGTTGAGTGAGGGCTAATTAGGCCTAGGAGAAGAGCATTTGGGATGGAAGTATTCACCAGTCAAAGGATGGAAGATTGAGATTGAGATGGGGTTAGTAACTCTTAAAAGGGTATTAGAAAAGGTAAGTACTTTTCTAGGTTGTTTGGAGACTTTGGGTGTAATTTGCTGAATTCTGTGTGTGTATAGCTACTAGATAGGCCTAGAAGGGTTGTATAAGAAGAATGCTATAAGTTGAATAGATTAGAGTGAATGTGGTGTTGAAACATGGTGAATAGACCATGATGAGATGATACTTGATGTTAGGATCAGGGTGAAAAGCCTAGTTGAAGTTTTGACATGGTCCATTTCTGCAAGGGTTGCTTAGGATTTTATCATGTTATCTCTTTTCTTTTTCTTTTGTATGCTAGAGGAATGGAGAAAATGTTAATGATCGATCAAAGATCATATGAAACTATGTTTACCACTATTAGTAATAAAAAAATGTAAATTTCATGTATATTGCCAGTCTTTGCTGTAGGGGTACAGTCAAAGCTTTCATTGACAAAATGATCCTTTGAATGGTTACTATGAATATGAATGATTTGATATAGCATATTGCTTTTTTTACTTGAAGTTTGGAATAGCTTGTGCAAGGGTGAAAGTAATTTTGATCATTTTGGTCGTGACTGTTCCTGTACACAGTCAGGAAATGTAACTATCTAATGATTATTTGTAATGTTGAATGGATTAAATGATTTATTCTTGGTAGAAGTGAATGGAAGGAATAGTGTTGGTGTTAGGTTTCATTTATTATTGAATTCAATGGTTTCCATGATGTGTTGAGGATTTTTCTCCTTGTTTAATTTTAATTGTTCTTGCACAATCCACTCATACAACAGTGAAATGCTATGTGGAATGGATGGTTAATAGTGTTCCTTGAGGGAAGGGGGATTGTGAAAAACTTGTTATCATTGACTTGTAGGTGAAATTCATTTTCTAGTTTTACCTTTTCAATAAAATATTAACCAATTTATTTGTAGGTATTAGTTGAGGGAATCAACTCACTAGGTCTCTCATTGTTGTAAGAAAGAAGAGGATCTTTCCTCATTATGTTATTTGACATTACAAAGGTGCATCCTAATGAGTACACTTTTATATTATATAAAAATGTGTAACAAATGTTTTAGCCAAGTCTAAATGTGGGGATCATGTTATTTGGTAAATGTAGAAACCACTCAAGTATCTATCCACCTAAGCTTTGTACAAATAATCTAATCATTAAAAGTGACTTCTTGGATAAAAATGCAAAATTTCTTAACATTCAGTTAAGGATTCCCTTTTCCCTCATATTTATCAAAGTTTGGAATCTCAAAAAGTGGAGGGAAAGGTATGTATGTTATAGATCTATCTAATGGACATGATCAATTCTTCAAACATGTACACTTTTCATTGAATATGGCTTTACCATTTGCAAATCACTTATTGTGTATTTTGTCTCTTTCCATTCTTGACCAAATGGGTTGTTAGTAGGTTGCTTTTATTTATTTTGAGTATTTTTATTGTGTACATACTATAGGTATTTTGAATTTTTGTGTTTGGCTTTGTTCTTTTGATGATTTAGATTGTAATGATTTTCTTTGGTTGATTTTTTTTGAATTTTTGGGTTTGGCTTGGTTCTTTTGATGATTTATATTGTAATGATTTGGTTTGGTTGAATTTTTATGATTTCTTTGACAGGTATGTGATTGTTTTTTTTTTGTTATTTGGATTGAATTAATTTTGTTAAGGATTCTAATTGTTGGGATTAAATTGGTATCATGAATTAGGTTGTGACAGAAAATGTAAATGATAGGGTTTTTGTTTTTTTACAATGTTTTTTTATTGTAGTGTCAAGAATCATATATTGTGTATTTCTAATATGTTTGGATGTAGGGAAGACTAGGAGAATGAAGGATCACTCACTGATTGCATGATAACCCAGTTTTGAAGGGTCACTCATTGAGGGGAAAGTCAAGGTCCGGATGATTGGGCCATTGGAGGACCCTATTTCTTTGTATTAATTTCTATTCAAATTGGATGCATGGATTTCTTGTGAATTATTGGTTGTGATGTATCTTGCAACAACATCCGTAAATCTACATATACTTCTCTAGGGTTGTAAGCCACTTAGGGATCAAAATAGAGAAAATAAATCAAAATCGTTCTTTGTCCTATTTCCTTTTAACAAATTCTCAACTATCAATGATACAATACATTTGATGCCCTAAGCTATCAATACAAATGGCACCTAGCTAGAAGCTCATGAGCTATCCATTTGATAACCACAACCAACATTTAAAAAAAAATTGATAACCAATAACATCAAATAATAGATTTAAAACATGGGCTAGGGCATGACACTAGTAGAATGTGGCCATTTCAGTGATCATCTCAGCAATATACAATGGTGTCATTATCAACATGCCAGTAATATCAACAAATGTGAATCCAAACATTTCAAAATAGTGAATCGATATCCTTGGGCACAAGAAACAATAACATCAAATAATAGAGATAAAGCACTAGCTAGGGCACAACACTAGTAGAATGCTGTCATTTTAGAGAGCATTCATGATCAAATAAAATGCAATGCATTTGAAATTTGCAGTCGAATATGATGCCAGAGAATCAAAAGATGAAGAAATCACATACCTTCTCTCGTGCTCAGCTTTCGCTTATTTTCTCCCGCTCCTTTTCTATATGCAATCGAAATAAAAATGATTTGGTCATTCACTTTTTTTCATCTATACCCCAAAACTGTCAAAATTATAATGGTCTATTTAGAGCCCATCGTAATACCAACACCATCGGGGCCTATTACAAAAAAAGCACCAAATTCATAAAAAGAAAATCATCTGTCGAAAGTTTCTATTGAAATTTAGCCCCAAATGTAGTAGTGACCTCATCATCAAGGATACACAAGGGCAATAGATTATTTTAGGAGTCACATGTTGAAAATATAAATAGGAATTTACCCCAACCCCATCATGTAAGAAATGTGAGAGACAGTTCACGCCCTTCTTCCAGTGGATATCTTTATATAATAAAAGGAGTATGAAATAAATTTCTATTATGTCGACACTAAGACACAATATGAAAGTGAGGATAGGGAGAAATGTTAAGGAATGTAGCTTCATTCAGATAAAATCATTGTTATTGAATTATCAAGTATATATCGATATACATGTAATAATAATAATATGTATTATAATTACTATATATATATCCATATAATTAATATAAGTGGATTATTATCATATTGTGATATATATATATATATATATATATATATATATATATATAATTGATATTATTTATATATTAATATACATATATATTTAAATAATTAATAAAGATTAATGAATAGACATGTCCCTTTAAAAGACATGTCTCTTCTTATCATTGTCTTGTATAAGTACAAAGAGTTCGATGCATTTGGAAAACATAGACAATACAACAATGCCATTACATTTGCAATCGATTAGGAAACTTAACATGGTATCAGAGCTAGGTTTCCTCATTAAAGCCTAAAAAACTTGAGGAAAGATTGCAAATACATACCTTGCGAAATATACATACTAAAGATATCTGCTCTCTGCTGTGTATGTGAACTTTTATTGGTGATTACACACACGACTTGCAATCAGCAAACTTGTATTCTGAAATTCACCAACGAATAACTCCAGTATATAATAATCTACCATTGGTTACATGTGCGAATTATGAGTTTGTGATTTTCTCATCTTCATAGACTATCTGGTGTAATATATTCAACTTAGTCTGATCACCATTGATACACACTTCCATGAGTTCCGTGGAGAGATTTATAGAGAACCAGAAATCATGGAACAGGTGTCAAAGTCCCTCTGTAAGCTCACAAATGGGAGAGACATATGAAATGAGTATAATCGACAGGAAAGTCAAAGGAGGAAATCATCGACCCTTGCTCATTCAGACACCAACATTGGAGATTAATATGTATCCACTATTCTTGCATGCGGAGAAGAAGAGAAGAACAGTAGGTCTCAGGGAAAGACAAAATACAAATAATCATCACAAGAGATCGTTTAATGGATGAAGAGGCATTTTTTCTATTTTGTTTGGAGGCAAAGAGTAGTAACAGGGCAAAAACACCATGGAGGCATTTTGCAAAGTACTCAGATTATGAAATAGACCATTATCAGCTTCCAAACTGAGTCATTTAAGAGAAATACTTACTCCAGCAGGAAAGACATCAAAGAGAATATGAAGAGGTAATCATGCATTAATAAAGACCAATAAAGATATAAACAGTAAGAATATTGGTTCATATATTATTGTCATGTTTCAATGATTGGAGACTATCATCACAAGTATTTTGATATTGAAGGAGTGATAGTTTAAAAAGGAGTCATTATTATAGCTACTATTATCACATATTAGAAGGATATCTGTATAAACTATATTCATGCGTGATGGGCTCACCTTATGAAAGGAAATGAAACTCAGATGTAGAGGGAGTTCGACAGTTGCAAAGAGATAAAAAAAAAAAGTGATGAATTTGAGCTTCAGAGGGAGAAGATAAATGATATGGTTTAGTCAACTTTTGATAATATCAGTCATTTTGTGATTGAGAGGGAGTTCACTAATGAAGGTGAAAAACCTTTGAGGTAAACTTGATATAATTGTTTATTATACTAATAGAATTATTTAATGCTATATGGGCCCTGCGTATATCATCTAGAGGTGACGACTTCCAATGATCATCACTTGTATTCTTTGATGTTATTGAAAGGTGATGATCTTACAATAACTATCTTTTATCATGATAGACCTCATGTGATGGCTGAAACAGATCATGATAAATGAATTATTACATGGTGGATTGAGTTCCTTAAAATGACCATGATCTCATGCTGTGATAGTCATCACGTGATGCTGAAACAGATCACAGTACTAAAGGTGATAGTCATCA